>JADRCH010000079.1:3164975-3262097 GCA_019843965.1 Rhynchomys soricoides | reverse complement strand
CTCTCTCTCTCTCTCTCTCTCTCTCTCTCTCTCTCTCTCTCTCTCTCCTTCACAGCACTCATGTTAGAGTGTCCTGGAAAACCCACTCTGAATGTGGAGGTGTTTTCCACTCTACAAAGGGCCATGGATTTCCTGGTAACCACTCAGGGTGGACACAAGCAAAAGACTAGGAAAAGGTGTCAGGGCTAAATCCTTCACATTCTCCAATCGACTTCTGTCCCTTCCTAGAGCATCCCCTTGTCTTACCTCTGAACAGGGACTGCACACGGGTCTTGAGGAATCTGCTCAGCCTCAGCAGGGACTGGCTGAGGGCAGGGCATGGGGGGGAGCTTTAAGCAGGCATGTGGGCTGGGGCCTTGTGAGCCAAGCCCAGAGGTGGAAGGAATGTGTGGCAGGAGATGGGGGGGGGGGGAGATGACACAATGGGGGGTGTTGGCTGCTATTTTGGCAGGTGCCCGGCACAGGGCTAAAAGAACAAGTACCCCACGCCATATAAGCTCATGTGGTCCTCCAGCTGCTCAGATAAAGCTATTTAAAACCAGGGCAGATATGCAGGGAACAGGCTTGTAACATAAACCAGCTGTCCCTCTTGAGAATCCCGATAAAGCAGATGCCAGAAGCCCAGGCCCAGAAGGGCAGGCTGGGAGCGGAGTTGAGGGCAGAAGTCAACCTCAGAGATGCTTCATGAGCCTCTGAGCCAGGCCCTGGGGAGAAGAGGGCAAGAACTCTGTTGAAAATGAGGCCGGAGGTAAAAGATGTCCTCCAGGTTGCTGGCTGCTTCTTATGGGCCAAGGGGCTTCAGGCAGATGGCTCTGCAGGCCTTGGTGAGGGTATCTAGTCTTCTCCATGAGCCCCAAGTCCACACACCATGTCATCCTCACAGAAGTAGCCTCCAATGGCTGGAGGAGGTTACCCAAGAATGGCCACTCTCCTTAGTCTGGCAGTAAGAATGTGGTTGAGAGGATTATTGGAATTTTCTCCAGGGTTAGAGACTGTGGTCATAGTAAGCTACTTTGTCCCAGCTTGCCCACTAGATCAAAAGATCCATACAATCAGGACCAAGCTTGTACTGCAGGTTGAATATGTATGTCCACCAGCCCACACAGACTGGCATAAGATGGGGCTCAGGGGGTAATGAAATGAAATTGAGGGGCAGCTGACTCTCTCCAGTCTCCCTCTTTCCACTCCAGTCTTCTCAGAAAGTCCCAGCAGAATCTAAAGGACATCACCATGGACCAGGTCCAACTTCCCAGGTGCCCCAAGGCCTGAGATCCCTGACCCTTCCAGACACTGTTAGATTCAGTCTCTCATTCACACCAAGTAAACCAGATTCGCCCAGCCCCTGCCAGTCTCTTCTTTCCTGATCTCCTTTAGTTCTACCACTTAAGAGGGACAGGGCTCACTCAGTTCCAATGTCCTTGTAAGGATCCTCTGCACACAAGATGTCCACACTACCAGCCAACTCACCCATCAATTCAGCTGACACCATTCCCTTCCCATGGTCCCTAGCAGCCTCTGAGCCCAATGACTTTGATCCCCAGCCCCAGGCTTATCCTGAGCCATGTGTGTCTCCATGCTGCCAGCAGGTCAGAAACAGGACAAGCTGGAGCCATGGGGGGGGGGGGGCATCCCAGGAAAGGGAGGGCTCAGGAAAGGCAGAGGGAGGGAGAAGACTCAGAAGGATGATGAGTGCAGAAGCCAGACTGACCTCATGAAGAGCAAGACAGGCTGCTCCCCCTTCCCACTCAAGCCCAGCAAAGCCCCATGTTTTGCACTGTATCTCAGTCTAGAAACTCCGGGAACTTACAAGTTGTTTTCCCTAAACCTTCCCTGAACTTAAACTACTTTCCAAGAGAGCTGATAACCTGTCAAACAGGCCGTAGCCAGACTTCAGGGATACCTGAAAGGAATCTGGGCAGCTATCCACACAGAGCACCCTGCTCCTAGAAAACTAATGAGTTCTTAGTATCTGGGGACTTAGTATCTTAGGTGTGGGACTTTATCTAGACAGCCACTTCTTGGCAGCCACACTGGTGCATATAGCAAGATGGTTCCAGAAGCAACTTAGAGGCCTGGTTATTACAAATTATCAGGTCTAGGCAGACAGGCAGAAAATCAGAAATGTGATGATCTGAAGAAGCATGCAAGCTGGTGCACGAACACTGGGATACCCACACAACGACAGGATGTCCCCAGGCCACCGAAGCAGCAGAGCAGGGAGGTAGACTCCAGGGGGCACTCAAGTGTCACCTCCTACACACACACACAAACACCTGACTCCAGTCACCACCACACCCTTGTTCATCAGCTGTCTCCAGAGAAAAGCAGGAGGCAGAAGCAGCTGTGGAATGCAGCTGCCCCAGCACTCCCACACTGTCTGCCCCCAGTGAGCACCCCAAAGAGAGGATGCAGACAGCTCATACCACTTCAAGCCTGCACCTGATGAGCATCACCTCCACTGTCTCAGGGAGCATCATGAGTCTCTCCTAACAGTCTGTAGATCAGCTTTGCTTGCTCCAGAACTTCACTTGCCAAGGAACTTCCCAAAATTCAGATCATGAACACCCCAAAGCCCTTTGAGGTCACCTGCTTGACCTTTTGGAATTCAGAGAAGAGCTTGAGGTCCCAGCGAAGGTGCTCAGCAGAACCAGAGCAGTTACACCCTAAACTGTCCGGGTGGCACATAGCTACCTTCCCTGCCCTGCCCAGATTTACA
Organism: Rhynchomys soricoides; assembly: GCA_019843965.1. Classification (NCBI taxonomy): domain Eukaryota; kingdom Metazoa; phylum Chordata; class Mammalia; order Rodentia; family Muridae; genus Rhynchomys; species Rhynchomys soricoides. The sequence goes on along the minus strand of JADRCH010000079.1, from coordinate 3,259,381 downwards.
TCAACCCTCAATTGCAGATTAAGTCCTAATCAGGATATACAGGATGTTTCAGGCAGATCTTCAGGGCCTGCTCCTTCTACCTCCAGCCCAGCAAATGGGTGAGGTCAGCTGCAGGAGACTCTCTGAGGTAAGCCAGCCCTGGGTGCTGAAGTGTGAGCACAGGCAGAGTCTAAGGGAGCACCTCTGTCCCCTGGACTATAGGGCTTTCACCTAGGACAAAAAGACAGAGGGCACTGGCCAATTCTGCCCCATAAACTAGGGGAGCAGGGACCCAGCATTGCACTTACTATTCATGTCTGAGAAACTGGTATGCCCCAGGCAAGTGGGTATGAGCAGCTTTGCACCCATTCTCCCTCAAGGCTCTTCTAGGCAAACCCAGAGCAATCGATTGGGAATAAGAGCTGGAATGGCTTAAAACTGTAACCTCCTTCAGATTCCAGCCATAATAGAGTTGCAGGGTTTGCTTGTGAATTTCTGGGTGGCTTAGCATTCTACAAGCACACATGGGGTCATGGTACAGAGGACTGGAAGGAAGAAGCCTGGGGGGGGAAGTATGGAATGGAGGTATGTGTAGTTCTGCGCTCTTAAATGATTTTTATTTTATGTGTGCCTTGATTGCACGTATAACAGCACCATGTGTATGCAGTGCCTACAGATTCCCTAAAACTGGGGTTTCAGACATTTGTAAGCCAATGTATAGGTGCTGGGAATTGAGCCTCGGTCCCCAGAAGAGCAGCCAGGGCTCTTAACTACTGAGCCATCTCTCCCGACTCCAGATACACACTATTTACTAAGTCACAAAGCTAGGGCTGCTGAGCTACCTCTCCAGACCCCACAATTATTAAGTCACAAAGCTAGGACCTTAAAATGAGAGAGGATGGGAAGGAGGGGTATTTCTTCTCCCAGCAAAGCCAATCTCACTCCCTGAAGCTGATTCTGAAAGAAAGTAAAGCTTGTGGGAACAAATCCATCAACATTACCAGACACTCATGCCTGAGACTGAATGAGTTTATCAGATCCTTCCTGGGAAAGGTTTTTCTGGCTTGAGAGTAAGACATGTGGTAAGACACAAAAGACACTGAATTCCCGATCAGAGCAGCAGGATGGTGGGGAACACAGCACAAGCAGAGGGAGTACAGCACATGGGCAGCCCCTGGTGACTCCTTTCCAGTCTGGCTTGAAAAAGCTTCAGGGGGCAGTAAATAGGTCTAGAACTTAGTGTGGCGATATCACAGGCACACAGAGTGCCTGCTTGGAGCAGGCAAGACATATAACTCTGGAGTTGGCAAAATAACCCAGCTTGATGCTGGAAGTGAGCAGGAGGAAGGGAGGCAGTTCCTAGAGAGGACATGGAGACTTCATGGCTGAGTGCCAGGGCTGTGCTCTGGCGCTTTCTGGGTTCAGGATATATTGTACCTGCAGAGGGACAAGAAACTACCAGAGTGCATCTGCCCACAGTCTGGGCTGGAGAGGGGCCAGAGAAGTGTCATTCATGTCCCTGACCAGACTGACCCAGAGGCAGAAAGGGAGTAGGGTCTGCAAGAGTCATGGGTGCTGCAGGAGAGGGGCCAGCATGATGAAGGGCCCTTGGGATGCAGGCTTGCAGGTCTGTCCTGAGAGGGCTTGTCACACCTGTGGGACAAAGGCAAATTAGAACAAGGAAACATAATTCCTAGGGCTATGGGGGAGGGCACCTCTGGATAAGGCAGCACACCTTCGGACAACCAAGCCCTCACCCATGCGGGGTAAGATACCCAAAACCTAATGGTTAGATGGGGGGCCCAAACTACAGCTTAGCCAAGTCGGTGCAGGAGCTTCCATTCTTCTCATGGGTTGGTCATCTGAGCACACAGGGACAGACAAAACCCAGGCACTCATGAGACACAACTCCAAACTGCAACCCATGTAACTTGGATAGGTTTGGGGACCTTCTCAGAGCCAGTACCTCCTGCGTCCCTCACCTCTGCATCCAGGGATGTAGATGACTTGTTTCCCCATTGAGCCCTCTTGGTGACTGATGCCTCTTTCCGTACCTCCTGATTAGGGCATCAGAATAAAGAGCAGGAACTCAGACCGGGGTAAAAAGGAATTTGGGTCCCCCACCTGTCTCCCACTCCAGATGTCTATGTTCTTCCTGAAGGGAAGAGGACCCAGACTCTCTCCTCTCTGCAGCTGTCACCGCAGATTGTGTCCTTACCCCACAGCCCCTGCCACCAGCTCCACTTCTGAAATGACCCATTGCTGTTGAGCCTATCCCTCTTCTGACCTCCTTGTATGAAGCATTTGGGTGAAGGTACCTGAGGACCTTGGTCTCCTGAATCCTGGGTCTTTCTGATCCACAGGTTAAGTCTTGATGTCACAACCCCTGACAGACACAGATTCTCCTAGAAAGAAAATTTCCACCTTAGGGTTAAGAGTCCCTGACCACAGTAAGGCTCTTCCAAAGACCCTAGAATGGGGACAAGATTCTGTCCATCATAATGTCACTCAGCACACACTATGTGTGCCTGGGATAGGCCCCACCCTGGGGAGTTCTGCACCCAGTTAAGGAGACTCAATCTCAGAAACAACAAATGTCAAATCAAGGTTCTGCCAGCATTGACAGACAACACAGTTTCTAACCTTGCCAAGGGTTAGGCCCAGGTTTCAAGGATGTCAGAGCCCGGCAGTTGGGATCTGGCCCTCACCTTTCGGATGGAGGTTGATTCTGTGCGGTTCTGGCCTGACAGCTCCTTCTCAAAGAGGTGGCGCTTGCTGGCTACACCGGCAGGAGTGACAAGGACTTCAGTACGGGAGGAGCCTGGAGATCTGACAGATTCTGACCTCTGCAAAATCAGAGATGTGAGCGGCTGAGCTGGGACTATGAGGTTCATAAACAGTGCCCTCCACCCTGGCGGGGGCTCCTGCCCTCACAGAAACATCCTCTGCTCCTACCTGGATGGCTGTGTGGTATCTCTCCAGTTTCTCCCCAAGCTTGACTGTGCTAGCTGGCAGCCTCACACTGGCACTGTAGGAAGGGAAGACAGAATGAAATTCTGCAGGGTGGCCAGGCCTGTCCCTGGGGCTTGAAGAACCATTCCTGGTACCCCATCACACTGGCAAAGAGGGAGGACAGAAACTGATGAAGATGCCTTCACTGCAGAGTGGATTGCAATGACTTGAGCTGGACAAAGTCTACAGACTCCAGGAACTTTCTCATCTCTGAAAAACAGCCTGCCTGTGCGACTGGGTATCTCAGGATGAGAAGTGCTTCCCACCGGTTCCTCCCTCCCTTCCTCTCTCACACCCTGTCACTTCCACTAAAAACACTTCAGTTCTCACAGGCTGGGCGGTCATGACAGCTCCTGTACTGCCACTCTCGGTTCACACTGCTGTCCCTGCATCTGCCTGTTGGGTGTTCAATGGTCTCAAATTAAGTTGCTTGTCTCTGTTCTCCTCTTGCTCCACCCCCACCCCAGCCCCAGGCCTAGAAACATGAGCTCTTACTAAAGGCTTAGCAGGCAGGTGAACGTTTTAGAACTTTATGTTTGTCTGTGTTTTCCATTCTCATGCCCTCACAGTGTGCCATCCTCCCTCTGCTTGGCTCAGAGATACAAAGCAAGGGTACTTACTAAACGTGCAGGTTCCTGGGGCCCACTCTAGGCTACAACTGAGTCTTTTGTGTCTTTGTCCTAACCGTAGCCTCCCTTCTGGAAAGTTCTCATCTTTTCCCACTCCAACTTCAAGAGCAAAGCTTCCCCCTTCTTCAGGGCCCCATCAAAACTATGTCTCCTCCAAACATGGTAAAGGTCATGGGACAGGTACTCAACTTCCTGCCATGGCACACAAAGCTGTCATGATACTCCCTCCCAGTGCCATCTCACCTAACCACAGGACCTCTTGTCAGTCCTGTCGCCCTGACAGATCTAGGGCCACAAGCACAACCACCATCTTCCTTCATGCATCCTGTGGCCCAGGCTGGCACAATGATGACAGGTGGAAAAATATATACACCTGACCAGACAAAAGCAAGCAAGGCCCCCAGGCAGCTCACCTACGAGTTAAGGGTGTTTCTGAGTTGTCTTTCCTGGGGCTCATCTGAAATAAGAAGGTAAGGTTGGTAAGTAAGGGTCTCAGGAAGTCCATGTCCCCTCTCCAGTGAGGAATCGAGCTCTCAAGATGCATCTTCCTTCTGAGAATCCGCCCCCATCTCAAAGTGCCAAGCCTTCATTAAAAATCTTATCTGAAAGCACCTGCCTTCACCCTCCAGGATGGGTCCGGAGCCCTTTCTTGGCCTCCCCAGCCTTGCCAAGGTACTGGCTACAACCTGTATTCCTATCTACCTCATCAGTGACCATGAGCCTTGGGAGTACTAAGCCTACCAGCCTACCAGCTCTTTCCCAGAGCCTGCATCAGGGCACAAGTCACATTCAATCAGTGGAGGAACAGATGACCCAGTAAAGAAAAGAAGCAAGAATAAGCATTGAGACAGACCAGATGAAACTCTCCAATTTCATCACTCCAAAGCAAGGCAGGAACAGAGAACACTGAAGAGAAACCTGCTGCTCTCTGCCCTGCCCCTACCTCCCAAGGAAGGACAGGGCTGATGAAGACATAAGAGGGTCGTGACAGGCCAAGCTGGTCTGGCAAGTTCACCTTCCTGCAGTCCTGATCATATCCACTAGGTGGGGATGCTCACATTTATTTACATACACACACACACACACACACCAGTTTTCTACATCTTCAACCTTCTCTCTTTATTTAAAATGACTTCTCTTGTTTGGGCACCCATGGAAACTCGAAGCTCCTCTCTACCCAGTCTCTCAGAAGACCCTTCCTGTTGTATAACCTACAGACAGCTCTTGCTTTATGGGTACTGGTTTCCTTTGTGTGCTCTGCAGTGGATTGGTGACTAGGGTCCCCTGGCTCTTACCCGGAAGGAGATAGTCCTGGGGCTGGAGCGTTTGAGGGAACTGCTGTAGGTGAGTAGGGTAGGTGAAGGTGTGTCTGCATCTTCATCCTTGCTGGGAATTTTCACCTGAGTGGAGCAGAGGTATCAGACAAGAGCTCATCTTCCTCAGTACAATTGTAGGGTGCTCCCAGGCCCAAGCAACCCCCAAACCCAAACTTCCAGGGGGACCTCAGGTGGCCTGGCTCATCCCAGAAGCTACAGATGGAAGAAGAGTCATTTGGACTGCCTGTGCCTCACTCTCTGCCATGCAGTGGCTATATAGTCTCATGTAGCCTGGCCACCAGACAGAGCTTTAGTTTTGGAAGGATTCGAGGCTTTCTAAGAGTTTGCTGTGTAGCCTCCCATACTTAATGGGTGCTGGTTTCCCTGGAAGGCTCTGTAGTGGACAGGAGACAAGGAGCAGAAATAAATGATTTTGGAGTCTAGAACCTGGATGAGGATGTGGTTTGAGAATCCAAGTGTTCCCTACATATGACCCCTTAAAGGTCCAACAATCTGCCTCTGACTCAGTGTCCTATCCTGACAGTAGCTAGGAATAACAAGGAGAGAATAAACCACCCATGCCAGCTCAAAAATGGGAGGAGGAGGAGAGGAAAGGAGGGAGCCAGAAGTCACAAGGGCTAGACTGCAGGGAGGGCTTCTAGGGAGGGCAAGAGAGAGACAGAACAGAAACAATGCCAACCTGGAGTGTGATGGGTGGGAAGCGAGAAGCTTTAGTTGGTGGGTCTGGTGTGCTCTGCTCTGCAGGAGAAGGTGGGCTCTTCTCAGGGACGGCCCTTCCTCTAGGCTCCCTCGTGGTGGCCTGGCTTCCCCTAGAGGTCTGGGGCTTTTCTGACACTGCTGTCTTCTTTGGAGTCAGCTTTGTCTCTGAGACTAGTGACTTCTCAAAGATGGATGCTTTCTCCGACACCAGCCTCCTCTCCTGCATCTTCTCAGAGACTATGGCTTTTTCTAGAACTGGAATGGACCTTCTCTCTGGTGATGCTGTCTTCAGAGACACGAGTGTCTTCTCAGGGACCGGTGACTTCTCTGTCACACTTGTTCTTTCTGGAACCAACTTCTCTGGGCTATATCTTTTCTCAGTCGGAGATGCTTTCTCTGTAACTGTCCCCTTCTCTGAGGAGCAGGCTTTCTCCAAAACCAGTCTCTTGGCAGGCACTGAAGTTTTCTCTGAGACAGGTGATTTCTCAGAGACCAAGGTCTTCTGCTGAGCCACTGTCTCCTCTGGAATCCCCTTTTCTCCTTCCGAAAGCTCTCTGGTCTTTAGGTGCTCTTCTTCCTGGGCCCAAGGGCCTCGCTGCTCCTGACTCAGTCTCCGTCGAGGCAGGGCCTCCACTTTCTTCTTAGGCTCAAGGGGCTGTGACAAGGTCTGCTCAGGGCCCAGGCTGTCCCTTTCCTCCTCTGCCTCTAGCCCAGGAGTCTGGACAGCCTCTACCACCTGCCGCCTCTGTCTCCGCTCTTTTCTGGTCCTAAGGATGGCCTGGAAGTCTTCATCTTCATCCTTGGAGGCTGGGGATGATGGCTTGGAGATCTCTGCTTCCTCCACACTGGGCAGCCTGAATCAAAAGAAAGGGAGAAAAGGTAGACAGAATCAGATGATATCAGAGTGAGGGTGACTCTGAGTATAGCTGACTCAATGAGATGCCTCCAGGCCCACCAACTGCTCCCTCTCCCTCCCCACCACTATTTTTAAAAGAATCACTTTTACGTAGTCTATGTGCACAGTGTCACTTAAACAAAGCACTCTGGGCTCAAAAAAAAAAAAAAATCACAGATTCCTGTACAGAGGACCGGGAACTATTTAACCACAATTACTAACACTGATCAAGCAACTGCTTTGTAGGTTCTAGGCCTGGGGCAACATTGGTTGAGAGGGCTCAAAGGAGTGACGAGTACAGTTCCTATCCATCAGAGCCTAGAGGCAGCCATGGGAGCTAACTGGTAGGGAGCTAAAAGGAAAAACCAAGGCTTCTGAGATGCCATTCTATGATCCTGCCTAGCACATGAGTATATCCGGAACATAGTGATAACAGTGGGTTTGGGTCAGCCCAAGGGCCACAGCCTGATCTTTCCTCATTGGGAAAGGGGGGAGAAAAACAAGATAAACAAACAAACACCTGTATAAAACTCTAAGGTAATAATAGTCTCCATCTAGAGGAGTCTGTCTGTGCCTTCTGTCTCCGCTTTTCATGTGACTTCAGGTACATCAACTCACTGAGTCTTTCAGCTCTGTAAACTGAGCTTGTTGGGCAGCTCCTGGGATGAGAGTCATCCCGTGAGAGTAAAGTCATAGCATGTAGGCAGCATTCAGTAATTTCTGAACCAGTCTCTTCCTTTCCCTCATACCTAGCTGTCATGACCTGTCCGCTTTTGCTCCCTTCAGATTGCGGAGGATTGAAGTATTGGGAGGTAGCCTGTATAAGGGAAGGTGTGACAAATCTGGATGAACACTGCGGCCACACTCACTAGATACAGGACCTTGGTGAGTTAGCATGCTTCCCCGAGTCTCTCCTGATGTAAAACAAGTTGTTAACAGTGGCCTCTCAGACATCGTGAGGACTAAAGGGTGCTGCATCATAAAATGTCCAGCAGAGTAGGGCTCATGGACAGGTTCTCCAAATAGCATCTGGGAGTGTGTCAACAACGGTAGGGCCCATGCTCGGGCTGAGGATGGGTCTGAAGATGATGAGGAATTTGAAGGTCATCTTCCCACCATCAACCTTATTCCAGGAGCAGACCCTTAGCAGATCAAACTGATTTCACGTAGTCTTCCTGGGACAGCTAAGACCCCACTTCCACTCAGAACGTGGAATGTTCAGAACCCAACCCAACCAAGTACCTCTCCACAGATCTCTGAGCTCCATTCTGGGTGAGTTTTGGAGATTCATCATCTGCGGTTGAACTCAGGTTGCGGTGCCTCCGCCTTCGTTCACGCTCCTGTTCCTCTTCGTCCTCCAAAGTCCGCTGCCGAGCCAGGCTAGGAGAAGGAGCTAGGGATCAGCATAGCCCAGAGCTAGGTGAACACACACCTTCCCTAGCCAGACTTGGAGAAGACTACTTGCCTGGAGGGGGCCCTGCTGCCAGTGGCCCTGGGGCACTCCAGTGCAGATAATTGGGACAGAGATGGGTTATATGTGCAAATACACACCAGATTTCAAAGACCCAGGATGAAGAAGAGAAGTGCAAAGTTTCTCATTGAAATAGCATAACTTTCTGTGATGGCCTGTGTCTGTAGTAACAGCCAGCTAGAAGGCTTGAACCTAGGAACATAAGGCTACCCTGTGCTACATAGTGAGAGTCTGTATAAAGGAAAGAAATGAAAGAAGGAAGGAGAAAGGAAGAAGGAAGGAAGAAAGTGAAAGAGAAAAAATAAAAGGAAGGAAAGAAAGAAAGGAAGGAAAGAAGGAAGGAAGAGATAGAGAAAGAAAGATTGTATATTGATTCCATGCTGAAATGATCCCTTTCGGGTCTATTAAAGCAATAAGACATATTATTTAATTTTTCCCTTTACTTCTTTTTTGCTACTAGACAATTTAATTTTCAATGCAGCTCCTGTCTACACAACTTGCAGGGATCTAGTTAGCTCAGAGTTTCTCCCAGTTGGCTCCACTGACATTTTAGCCAGATAATTCCTTGTGAGGAGCTGCCCTGGACTATAAATACTGAGCAGCACCCTTAGATGCCAGTAGCAGCAGCATCCTCTCTGTTGTAACAAGCAAATATACTTCCCAGCATTACCAAATAGCCCCTTGGAGTTACAGAACCCCTAGCTGAGAACCTCTGTGTGTGCTGGGTTTTACTGTGGGAACAGAACATCTCTGAATGATGGGAGCAGGGGAAGGTGGCCTTGACAATGCCCTCTTAGTCTTCCACAGACAATAACTGAGGAGTTCCCTCAAAGCTGCTCATCCCACACAGAAATTCTTAGCTGTTGATGGTAAGGCAAGGGTAGACTCCCAAATCAGATGGAGAGAGATCCACGGCAGACTGTCCCTTCTCAGGGCCTCTCTCAACTTTTAATGCTATCTCCTACTTGCCTGGAGTAGCAAAGGGCCTCCACATACTCTACCCATGCTTTCCTCTCCTGTGACCTTGCATTTGTGGGACTAACTAGACCCTTGCAGGCCGTCACACAACCTCCCACTAATCCACTCATCCAGCCAACCAGCCAGCAGGCAATCCAATCAGCCCATGCACTGCCCTTCTCAACATCTTTATCCACCTGCCCTACCAATACCCAGCTTCCCTCCACCCAAACAAATAACTCAACAGCTCTCAGAATGGCAGCCCTAGTCTGTAACCAAGTGTGGGTATTCAGGGAAGTAGGCGTTGGCATATTCCTTTCTCTTAGAATTCTGTCCTTGAAGAGGTAATTCTTTAAAGGCACGCTGTGTTGGCTTGCAGCTGAAGAAGGAAATAGACAAAACATTGCTCAAAGGGAACCTTACGTATACATCTGTTACAATAAGGTTGGACTTAAGGTCTAGTTTGTTAGCCATACTTAACTATTACACTTAAGAGGTTTCTCAGAAAGGGGAGTAAGAGTCTTTTTTAAGTGGCCTAGTCAGTTACATTTTAAAAAAATGCCTCTGGGTGTCAGCAAGAGACAGAAATCAAAACCCTAGAAGGAAGGTGACTACCCCTACCATTGTATTTCCTACATGCTACTGCAAAACTCACAATTTGTATGCAACTGAATTGCACTTAAAATGCATGGGTGAGCCTCTGGTGTCTACAAGGCAGCTCAGGGACCTGGTTTCTGGTCCCCTTACTTTTGGGCAAGTCACTTCCTGTACCTTTTCACTGTTGAAGAAGATGATTGTTTTCCCGGGGTTAACCCTCACATCTGTATGGCCAACAGTCTCTAACCAAATGCTTTCTGAGGGCCTACAGGCTGGCCATGATTCTGGGAGCTAAAATACAACAGGAAGAAAATAACGTATCTCCCTTCATGGAGGCTAGGGGAGTCACACAATAAGCAAGGAAACAAACCCAGGACCCAGTCCATAGGAGAGAAAGGTTTGGGTGTATAGATTTTGTTCAAGAGGAGGAACCAATGGTGTCATATCTGGTAGCACAGAGTCCCAGGAGGGGCTTGTGAGTGCAAAGCCCTGGTGTAAGAGCTACATGCTCGGGGGAATCTGGTAGGATAGAGACAGCCTGCAGGGGAACTTCTCAGGAGAATAAGAACAGAGCAGCAGGGCTTTGGAGACCTCTGGTATCTCACATGATGCCCAACATACAGCAAGTGCAACAAATGTGGGACAGCATGTGTAAATGCCACTATCAGAACCCAAGACTCTCTTCTCCTGAGGAAGTGCACCAACTTGATGCAGAAGAATTCAAAGAGGGAGCTAGTCAGAGCCCCTAAAGGCAGTCTACCCTTGTCTACATAGGGAAGAGTGTGTCTGCTCATCACCCCAAGGAAAGGAGCTACCTTAGAAGAGAACCTTCTGGAATATCCCAATTCAACCAGTTATGATGACAACATCAATCCTCCTGGTTATTTATCTTGGTCACAATTGTATTCCACCTCAGTGCAAATGAAAGGGGACCAAGGATTCTTCCCTTTGTCCTTGACCATGGATCTTAAATAGGACTCCCCTGGACCTTCACATGAATCCTGTGATCTTTGTATATTTTGTGAGCACACTCCCACACTGCACATGAACCTACAGTCTCTTAGCCAGGGTCTGATGTCCCACTCTCTCCTCTGTCAACTTCTGCTGGCTTGCAAATGAGGACACCGCTCCCTCTCCCACCCTGTGTGCTCTCTGCCCCTGTCCTAGACTGGAAATAACTTCTGCTCTCCAGAGAGGCCCATATCCAGAGGAAAGTGAATACTCCCCAACCCATACCCAGAAGGGCTAGGCTGGAGCTTCCGGGATTCCTTGAACATGAGCAACACTGTTCTCAGATGCTGCTCACTGCCCTTGGTGGAAGCAGGGTCTTTGTTTGCCCTCCATTGGGGCCCTATGTGCTGTGCCATCAGCCTGAACCAGGACTCCTCAAACACGACTCATGACCAGGTTGGGTGAGAGCTGGCTGCAGAAGTCAGGGCCAGCTGTCAGTGTCAGTGTTTCCAAGACCCCAACACTCAGAAGGGCACTGTGGTCACCAACTACTGCTGCTCAGAAATCATGGGACTACCTTCAACCCCTGACACCCAGCAAAACATGAGACCTCTCATTATCTCACCCCAGGGGAGAATGTTATCTCTCATAAGTGAAGATTATTGGCCTCTAAAGGAAGAAATGAACAGACGTGGAGGAGAAGGAAGGACAAAGGTCGGTTCCTTAGCTGGTGCAATTACTGAAATCCCAGTAATAAATCAATTATTGGGGGCTTAAAACAGGGCTTGAATTTCAAACATGGTGAAAAGCAAATCAAAAGGTAAAAGAACAAAGGTGAATGGACGGATGAGCACTAACATGTCAGTGCTTACCACATCACCAGAGGCTGGTCTAAGTACCCCACAAACACCATTGATGTTCATCTGTACAAGGCTCTGAGCAAGGCTGTGCTACCACCTCAACCATGAGAAACTGGAGGCTTTGAGGAGTCTACAAATCATAGTTACTGAGAAGAAGAAACCAAGACCTCCCATCTATGTCATCCTCTCAAAGCCCCATGCCCTAACCAGGACACGGGGGGGGGGGGGGGTGCCTCAGTGTCCTGGCTAGGGCAGGAGTGCTGGTCCTAAACCAGAGTATAACAGCTGAGCATTCAGAAGGAAAAAGGGAGACTAAGCAGGCGCAAAGGGGAAGCCAAGCTCAGGGTGCAGCTGGGAGAACAGAGATTTGGGGAAAGCCAGTGACCATGGAGCCCTAGAGCCAGGTCCTATGTGGATCCCGCAGGCCCTGACAAAGCCCTGGGACTTGGCAGGTGACACTGCAGCCCAGCCAAACAGCTCACTATTCACACCTTCCACACCCTTGTCTCCATCTCCTGGCCTTCACTGGGGGCCACACTTCCCTCTCTGGCTCCAGGTGAGGCTGCTGTTCCTCCCCATTCCTGATTCACTAACTCCACCCTTTCTCTCGGATGACTAAAGACATAACTGCCCTGTTGCACTTAGGAATAGAACCCATTTCCCCTGGTGGTCACAAAGAAGCCTGTTACAGGGCAGAGGGCTCAGCTGCTCTGGTTAAGTAACTAGAAGGTATGTGAAGATGCACCAGAAGCACTGAGTGGGTCCTGGGGTTCAAATTGCTAGGCATGGGAAAGGGAAGAACAGTGGAAGGACCTTAGGTGTGGCTGTGACTTTGGGCCAGACTGCACCAGACTGTCTAAAGAAAGGTATCAGGAGAATCCAGAGAAGCATGGGGTTGAGGGAGCTGTTTAAGGGCCAGGCAAGGAAATGATTAACTAGTGGCCACTTAGTCCCAGGGCTCTGAGATCCACCCCTCACCCCCCACAGACAGGCTGGCATATCCTCACTGGTCACTAGGTCACCACTGGTCACTGGTCACTGGAAGAAAGGACAAGGCTGACCGGGACAAGCAGCTCACTGCTGCCCCATCCCAGCCTGCAGCTTCTGAGCCTCACAGCTGAAGACAGTGAGTGCAGGCTCACCATATCTCTGCCTCGGCTCTAGTTGAGGCCACCTTTGTCACACCCTCAGCACAGGCTTCTCTAGCCTGGAAGGTTTGGTTGATGGTGACTCACAGCCCTTTCCTGTGGCCCGCTGAGGCTTGTTGCTCAGAGAGAGTGGAGCAGGAGCGGTCCTGTGTTCCAGGTGCCTCATCAGGGAGACTGTTGGCAGCAGCTGCAGCAGCCCACGGGGTTCCATGAAGGCTGGGACTGGGCAGGGAGGCCAGACTAGGTCCTACAGTAGCAGGACTGGTTCCCCAGGGCTTTGCTACAACTTAGCCTGCACATCCTATGGGAACTCAGCCCCGCCCCTGCAGCCATGTAAGTCCATGCCCAACTGAGCAGTGGACAAGCTAACATCAGACCTTGTTCCCATTAAAAGTCCTAGTACTCCCAGACAAATCCCCTACACACACACACACACACACACACACACACACACACACACACACACAGTGTCTGGGCACTTCTGAGGTAGTAGGATCTGTTTTGTATTTTTAACAATACACAGAACTAATGTCTTCAACAACCATTTAGACGGAACATCCTGGGAGCAAGCCCAGCTAACCACGGACATCTCAGCTCTACACAGGCCATAAACATGCTCACCCACACAGAGGCTACACAACATGTATCTGAGCATGAATTCATAAGCATGCATGTGTCCACACCCAGAAACAAAGGCACTCCCGCACCAACCCCCTGCACAGTGACCCACAGACAGAGTCCAAGGCCTTGCCCCCGCTCCAGCTCCACCCTCAACGCATACCTTCCCTGGGGTGTGTCTGACCTCTAAGGCAGCGTGGGTTCTCTTTCCAGAGCATTGGCTCTCACTCTCCTTGGAGCTTATCTTTCCCCTTCTCTAGATACTATGGACCTCTCTGCACTGAGGCTAAAGGACAACCATACTTCAGGGTTCTAAGGCTCTGAGGAGGAAGTCCTCAAACCAAATGATCAGCCTGTGACAGACAGACTGAAGAACTCTGAAGCCCTCTGGGAGGTCCTGAGGGGCAGCAGCTCTTAGGTGGTGGAAAATGTGTGGGAGATGCCTTGATAGGTGGTGGTACACATGCTGGGATGCACCTGCAGACATAGCTCTGACCCCACAAAAGACCTGAAGACCTAAAACCCACTTGAGAGAAGCCAAGAGGCCAATTTTACCCTGACTGGAGCCTGGGGGATAGAAAGAACAGGGTTCCAGCAGGAGCCTCCGTCACCTTAGGACAAAGGATCCATTTCATGTTAGGGACTCAGTGAAAGGAACTGGAAGAAAGGATGCTCATTCTGACACTTCTGGAGAGGGAGGGGAAACTCCAAGAGGAGGCACAAAGAGAGGGGCTGCCTCCTAGATATCCATCCCTCCTAGGCTTCTCTGACACTGATAGGATGTCCAACAGGCAGAAACAGCAAATATAGTCTCTGACCCAGTGAGACCAGTTCACAAACACAGACAAGTATAACATCTTGCCTCTGGTGTAGATACCACCCCAAATGTTGTGCTCAGAATTTGAGCCTCTCTTTGGGATTGGGGGGGGGGGGGGGAGGCGAGTTGCTTTTTCTGATCCTATTCACACACCCAGGTTCTGTTGACTCCATAAGGTGGGGCTAAAGGACACTTCCCAGACCCACTCTAAAACTCTTAACAGAGGCTCAGAGACTGAGGGTCCGCTCAAGAGTAAGTCTTGGGGTAACTCTTGAACTTTCCCAGCCCCCTAAAACATTCCCTTGCCCTCACAGACAGTGACACCCTGGGCTGTCCAGGCTGCGGACAAGCCCTCCCCTAGCCTACTCGTTCATACCTAAGGAGACAGGAAGCTGTGGAGCAAGGAGACCACCCGCTCTGTCACTTGAGGGTACCAGAGTTTGGTCTAAATTCTGTCCCCACCTTAGAGCAATAAGACCAGGGTCTCATTTAGTCGGGGTAGCAGGCCTGTGTTCGGGAGAGGAGATCCGAAGGGGCGCAGATGCCCCCTCCCAACCCCCGGCCACCCGGTCCGGGTGACCGCACTCACCTGGACAGCGCGGACCAGTCCTTTCTGCTGACCGACATACTGCCGAGCCCCACGACCGCCGCGTGCGCGTGCCGAGCTCCGCACTCCGCTGCTCACCTGCGGCCCCTCCCCGCTCCAGGTAAGGTCACATGGCCGCTTATCTCAGCCCGGCCTGGCCCCGCGCTGCCGTGCTCCCATTCGCCGGCCCCGGGAGCGGCCTCTGAGGTGTGGGCGTCCCAGACAAAGCCGCGCAGATCGCCGGCGGGGCGGGTCTCCCGCGCGGCCGCTCTGCGGGACGATCGCACCGAGCTGCGGGCTGCACCCAAGCCGGGGCTAGCGCGGGGCTTCTCTGCTGCCCGCGGCGAGGGCGGGAGACTTCCTGCTCAGAACCAGTTGGACCAGCTTGGCGCCGGCCGGCGTCTTCCCTGGGAGTCGCGGTCCAGAGTGCCAGGGAGTCGGGGAGGGGGGCGGAACCCAAAGATTGGGGTCAGGCTGAGCTCGCTGCCTGGAAATCGACTTAGCCGGCAGAAACCCAAGAGCTAGAAGCCGAGGAGAAAAGTTAGATCAGGTATCGTAATCTTGGGTGTAGAGTGCCAGCAGTGGTAAAGAAGTGAGGGGCTCCTAGAAATCACCTCAAGGGTCAGAAAGTACCTGAAAGATTAAGCAGGTACTGCATGAGAAAACCTGCCTCTCCTAAAAGGAGCTGAGACTCAAGCCTGCCACATAGAGTGGACACCGCTATGAAAAACCGCATGCGCCAAAAGCATGGTCCTTGCTCTTTGATACCCCACAGGTGTTTAACTATGCCGTGGAAACACAGTTTTGCTCCCCCGGGAAGAGGGCCCATACATAACTGAGATTAATATTGCAATAACCTGAGGCAACTCGGACACCACCCGTGGGGACCCATGGGTGAGTGCAGCACCAGCTGCTTCCACTCAGAAACCTACCTCCTGACTGAGCATGCAAGGTTGGGTACCTGGATGGGGAATTTCATCTTCCTTGAAAGGTCAGAAATGGAATCAATAGCTGCTGCTGGCACTGTTCAGAAAAGGCTGGGGTGCTGCCCAACACACAGGATGGAATGTCTGGCCTGATGCCTCAGGAGATCCACCTGCCTCTGCCTCCTGAAGGCTGGGAATGCTGGAATTAAAGGCAGGAGCCACCACACCGCGCCGGAGGGGGGGGGGGGTTTTTTTTTTAAATAAAAAAAAAAAAGGAGGGGGGGGGTGTAATCAAAGGTAACATTGAACAGGAGGTGGGATTAGCAAGAGCTTTGGAAAGCTGAACTGTGGGCCCAGACGTGATTGACATGGCTCATGAACTCCTCTCTGCCTAGTGTGAGAGGGACTGGGATTCAGGACAAGGGACAAGGATTTCAGAAGTCTTGGGGGGGGGGGGGGGGGGGGGGGGGGGGAGTTGGCTAGAGACCACAGAGGGTTTCTTGACATTTTGACAATTCTCGGTTTGAGGAACTGTCTCTATGTTGTCAAGCCGTCAGCTGCACCCATCACCCACTTGAATTAAAGGTCTTAAAAAGAACTGTCTGGTAGGTCATTGGATGTTGGTGTGGGAGCTCAGGAGAGGACTTGGCACTGTGTGCCCCATAGCCCAAGGGCAGGGGTTGAGTGGGAAGGAGGAGGGAGGGAGTTTTCAACAACATGGAGTTGGGATCTGCATCCATGTCCTGACTTTCCAAACACTGAAAACGAATCTCGCCTCTGAGTGGCCTCAACACTTTTGCTGGGCACACGTGTGCTCAATAGCAGCTTGGAGGATCACACTAATTTGGGAAGAACATCCATCCCGTTGAAGCTGACATTTGGGAATCTGGGTCATGGGAAAACTGATATTCAGAGGGTTCTAGGCATCCAGGACCCCTAGTCTCTGGTATCAGGAAAACAAAAACAAATAAACTAAACCAAACAAACAAAAAAACTAACAATAGATGGCTCCTCCACACTTCTCAGAGTCGCAGGAGGCCTGTGAAGGGTACAGCTGTCAGTAGTGACGATGTCCTTGTACTCCAGCAACTGCATTCCTGAATAGCAAACCTCGTGGACATGAACATCAGAAGAGGTGCCCACAAACATCTGAAGAAGCACTGCTAGGATGCAGAAGCCTGGGAAGGAATGAAGAGAAGATGGCACTCTCGCCCTTTCACCATTTCTTGGCAGTGAAAATGGACACACTGCAGATTTTGAGCCAGGGTTGAAAGAGAAAAGGCAAAACCCATGCATTTATATAAAGCTCAGAGGAAGGTGCGAACCTCAGCAACATACAGATAAGGAATTCATAAACATGTAGAAATGTACACTGAGAATTATATAGCAGCCCCCTTACCCTCACAGGATGCCTGAAATCACAAATAATTCCAGTCCCACATGTGATGGTTTTCCTGTATGTGCTTATGACAAAGCTTAATTTATAACATAGACACAGTAACAGTAGCTAAGAATAAGGTCTGGCAGTGGCAATCAATGATAAAATGTGTGTTTAGCACTTATAAATCCCTGGATTCAATCACTGAGAAAACAAACAAACAAAGCCTAATGAATAGAGCAAGTAAGGAGGTCTATGCCTATGGTCCCTGGACTTAGGACACTGAGGCAGAGTTGCCAAGGAGCAGAGGCCAGCCTAAGTTACATAGTGAGTTCCATGCCAACCCAAAATATGGGGAGAAATGGCGGGGGTGGAGACATAATTATAACCACACATTGTGAAACAATTGCCAGCTACAGGACATCTGTACTTTGGGGCCATTGAAGAAATAGGGACAACTGAAAGACAAGAACTGTGATATCACACAGTCTGTCTGGGGACAGAGATGGCCAAGTGGTTAGCAGACAGAAGCTACACCAAGTGGATACACAGGACAAGAGATGACTCAGGTCCTGGGTAGGATGGCACGAGAGTTAGTTACACTATGCAGAATAGCATGTGCCTTTAAATGGACAAGTTGCTTGTTCCTAGGATTTTTTTCCCATTTAGTATCCTTGGGTCAGAGTTGACCACAGATAACTGAGATTGAGGAAAGCCAAATCTTGGAGAAGGGAGACTCTCGTAATCACAATATTGAAGACCATGTTTATTCACCTTTATGGAGACAAATGCAGTATGATGGGCGTGGGGAAGGATTTCAAAAGTATTTCACAATATCCTAGTTCTGAAAATGAATGGATGGGGGCTGAGGGTGTAGTTCAGTGACTGGTAACATACCCAGGGGTTTAAGCCACAGCACCATAAAGATGTAAATTCTCCACACAGGAGTGCTTACTTCATAATTCATATATATATATATGTTTAAATGTGATGATCATACTTCCTTCAAGGAAAGTCCACCAAGGCAAAGCCTGTTGTGACTGGGAAGCTCCTGACCAAGGGGAGGGATCTTCTGCCATTTCCCAGCCGAAAATAAGTCAGAGGTCACCCCTCTTCTTACCTCTCTTGAGGTTTTGAGGCAACCCATAATAGACAGGCAGAGTTAGGGAATCCCCTAAAACACGAGACTCATAGGGCATCTTTTCCAGGAAGGCTAGAATAGAAATCTGGGGGATCCCCAGCCCCAACCAGCTCTACTGGACACCATGACATTTCAGTTCTGGATCCATTTTCTATCTCCACTGAACAGCCACTGGCCTTTGGCACTTTTGGAGAAAAGGGAAAGAAGGAAGAGGAG
This sequence comes from Rhynchomys soricoides, assembly GCA_019843965.1. Lineage (NCBI taxonomy): Eukaryota > Metazoa > Chordata > Mammalia > Rodentia > Muridae > Rhynchomys > Rhynchomys soricoides. The sequence continues at coordinate 3,241,164 of JADRCH010000079.1, read as the reverse complement.
GAGGAGGAGGAGGAGGAGGAGGAGGAGGAGGAGGAGGAGGAGGAGGAGGGGAGGAAGAAACAGAAACAATAATGCCCAAATCCTAAGGACCCAGGCCAGTGGTCCCCTGGCTTTTCATTTTTACAATTAACAATATTTCTTAAATATTCTTAAACTCTGAATATTGAAGTGGTGTTGCCACTGTCTTAATTTGTGACATAAGAACATTGGAAGCCAGAGTGATGCATGACTACAACCATAGCATCAGCTCAGACTATAGGGAGACCTTGTCTTAAAAGACATTAGAAGGCCTGGTGGTGGTAGCAGCACACGCACGTCTCTAATCCCAGCACTCAGGAGGCAGAGGCAGGTGGATCTCTGTTGAGTTCGAGGCCAGCCTGGTCTACAGAGTGAGTTCCTGGACAGCCAGGGCTACATAGTGAGACCCTGTCTCGGGGGTGGGGGGTGGGGAGGCATTAGGAAACAATTCCCACAAAAGGCTATTTTCTTACTTAATAACAACTTGGAGTCATTCATGCTTTGGGGTGAAGGAGAGCCCTTTCCCCTTTTCTCTTTTAGCTATGGGATCCCCCAAACATCCGTGGCATTGGCTCTTCAGCAGAGCACAGCAGAGGGGCTAGGGTCACAGCCATCTGGGAGGACGTCCTTTGAGAACATTGGCACCAGGCCACACAATGTGTGTATCCCACTGACTAGTGACAGCCAGCTCCCTGTGGTGTGCCACGTAACCCTGCTCACCCTTTCTCTAAGCAGCCATGGCATTTACACAGTTTCCCCTCCGGGCCTCCAAGTTGAAACACCTGCCTGTCACCCAGGGGAGGCACACCTTCCCTGAACCCAAAGCAAAGGGCCAGGCTTGCCCAACCTGTACTGGCCCCAGCAGTGAGGGAGGTCACTTGCTAGCACTGGAGTCAGGTGGGCAGGCTGAGATGGGCAGGCGCTTCAGAGCTCCAGCCTTGCAATGCCCTTCTTCATTCAATTTTCCAAGTAGACTGGAGTCAGGAGACCTACATCCTAGTCCCTTGAAACCTTGAGTAAATCACTTTCCTTCTGAACGCTTCCAAACACTGACTGCAGCATTCTGTGACAATGCCATATGCCAGAGGGACACCGAAGTCCGTCCTGTTCTGCCTTGGTCTCAGAGACTGGAGCCACAAGCCAGCTTGGATATATACCCTGGGAGTGAGGAACCCCCTGACTCTCCCTGCAGTCCAGGCCCCATAGGCTGGCAAACATTTTGAGGAAAGAGAACCCTGAGGGGGTCAGGAGAGGAAGCTGCCATCTGCACTGGTCCCAGAGACGTGTCCCAGACTTCAGCAGCTTGGTCATCCACCTGGAACAAAACTGCCCCCATGGCTGCCCAGTCCAGAGCCCTGTGGGGGGTGTGACTCACTTCGCGGGGGGTCATTGTGGCTAACGTTTAACTTGGCCCCTCCTTCAGAATGACACTTTAGCCCCAAAAGCTCATGAGCACAGATTTGCCCTGAGTATTCCAGTCACTGAGATCCAGACACAACGCTGGGCTTGGGGGCTTGGGGCCTTGGGGCCTTGGGGCCAGTGGGGACAGGGTACCTCACAAGAGACTGGGAAGACACCAGCTGGCCTCCTGAGAACTCTGACAGGCAGGGTGGTAGCAAGTGGCATCCTGCCCTGGTTGTTCCTAACCAGGAGGGAGGAACATCCTGCCATCTCCAGCTGCAGAGAGAGGCATGCCCACACAGCTGTTGTGGGTTTGTTTACAGCAGACATTTCCCCAAGAAATTCTGGGCCTCCAACCTCAGCTAGATCTAACTACTGAAGACTATTTCACCTTTGCCTATGTGGGTCTATCTTGCCTTGAACACAAAGGCTTCCCCTTTAGTGGGGATATGGAGACTCCCTGGGGTGCAGGCAGGACCCTGGTGGGATTCCACTTGATCAGTAGCTAGTTGGGCTCTGTTGAAGCAAGACTTTCTAGAAAAAAAGTAGGCCCTACGGCAGATGGAAGTGGGGTCCTGGGAAGCTCTCAGCCGTCAATCTCTGGCCCATATATCTAGTGTCCTAAACTCTCCAGGGCTCGGTTCCTAGAGATCTACCTCCAAACTTTTCTGGGAATGAGTGACAAATTCTGATAAAACATTTGGCATGTACATTTGTCATTGTTATTACTGTTAATAGTGAATGCGAGTCTGGGTGCTGACAGACTTCCTCAGCTAAGTTCCGCCTCCCTCCTTGCTTTGTGACTATAGGAAGTCTTTAGAATTTTGTGCTTCAGTACTTCCCTATATCATGGGTTGGTGATACTGCTGTCTCACAGGGCAGATGTGAAGGTTAAATGACCACAGTATCTAAAGTGGTGCTTGGTATAAGGAAGCCCCAAGGCTCAATCCTGTTTTATAGCTAGATCCAGTCATGTGGACTGTGGACCTCTATGCAGAATCAGGACTTCACAGACACCACACTTTCCACCCCTGGCCCAGCCCTGGGCTAAAACAAAGAGCCCTTCATAGAGTCCTCCCAGTGCTGAAGCCCACCTTCTCCTTGCCACGTGAGGGCTCAGTCTTCCCCAGATAAGTGTGGGTATCTGTCTGAGCCCTGGTCCATCCTCGAGGACAGCTCAGGGCATGGAAGCAGAAGAATGGGGCCGGTGACCTCCTGGAGTTCCCCCCCCACACCCCCCCCTGCACAGGTCCTCTGCCCTTTCCCAGAAGGCCATAGGCTTAGATGTGCTGAGGGCTCCTCCCCCACCTCCCAGCAACCCTCTGTATACCATGTTTGCTTTGAGTCAGGATTGGGGCTGGTCTTCCACCTCTGTAAGGGCAGGGTGGAGACCCCAATCCCTAGGTTAACAGTCTACTGGCAGACTGAGATTTGTCTCAGGAATTTAAAGCCAGGTTCTATCAAAGGGCTAGGAAAAGACAAAACACTGAGACATGCTTTGGAGCCAGGCCAGCTAGAAGGAAGGAGCCCGTGAGGCAGGGAAGGGTGGGTTTCTTGGCTGCCCAGGCACGAAACCTCACCCTATGCACTGTGGCATGAACCAGCCCTGTCAGGTTCCCCTCTCTCTCTCTCTCTCTCTCTCTCTCTCTCTCTCTCTCTCTCTCTGTGTGTGTGTGTGTGCATGCACACATGTGTTTCTGGGTGTGTCTGGGTATATCTGTGACTGCAGGCTTGGTGCAAGGTAGGCATGCTCTTTGCACACTCCTGACTCTACTGATGTGCTTGTAGCAAAAACCCTGTGCTAGGTGGTGCTTTTCCTAATACACCCCAAGTTGCTTGTCCCCACTGCCACAGGCAGACTGAGCATGCCTATTCCAGACTCTACCAACGATGCACTTTGCACCAGCCTTTGGCATTTATGACAGATAATACATGGAGATCAGAGGGTAGAGAGGGGTAATTCAGGGGCAGGTGAAAGAGTCAGCTTGGGTAGCTCAGCGTCTGCTGGGACTAGTCCTGGGGACCAGTCACTTCCCAGGTGTCTTAGCTCAGGAACTGCCATTGACACCACCCTAAAAAGCAAAGTTCCACTATGGCTCTGAAATTTGCTCTCTGCTCCTTTGGGGGGGGGGCAACTCGTGGACACAGGACTGACCACACCCCATCTCCTGATTTAAACCCCTCTCAGGTTTTCGGCCCAAACATTAGTGAGATATTAAAAGGAATTGGCCTGAAGGTCAGACCCCTGGATAGACAGGGCACCTTGCAGAAAAAACAATCCTTGAAGGTGCTTGGCTTTGAAAAGAGTGTGAGGGGAGACTGTGAAAGGACAGAAGGTCCATGCAGAGGACTCAGAAAATGCTCCTCCTGCCTCTGATGTCTCCAGTAAGAGAGGAAGTAATTTGGAGGTGCAGAGAGCAAGGACTTAGGACCTGAGCAGCCATGGCCAGAGATGAGGATCAAAGCCTCCTGGTGGCCAGACGTGGAACTGCAGTATGCCCCCCTTGAGAGATGGGAGTGTAAAGAAACTTGCGCCCCGGGCCCTGCAGACCAGATGAGAGCTTGTAAGCACCTTGACCTCTTGGCCCACAACAGTTAGGTACATGTGAAGGCACCAGATGATCCATGCTTGTGGAGGCTTGGGAGATCAAGTGGGATGTGATTCTCAACAGGACACCTCTCTGACAGCTAGAGTCTTAGAGTAGGACTCAGTGATCCTCTGAGATCCAGGCTTTGGATGATGAGAGTGTGTGATGTCACTCTGACTTGGAAGCACATTAGTAAGCACCCTCCAAACCCTTAGCCTTCCATTCTGATCTTAAACTCCTCTGGCTGGAGGCTGAAGTCCCCAACTCGCCTTCCACAGAGTCCTCAGCTTTACTTTCTTCTGAGAGCTAACAAGAGAGCTACAGAAACCATTGAGAACCTGGATGTTTTTAATGGAGAACTTGGGAACACTGCAGGTAGCAACAGAAATGCAGGGAAGCAATATGGGGCTGCTGAGAAGGCGTTGTCTCTGCCTCCCTCCTCAGCCTAGGGCCCCTTGGGTGGCTGGATAACCCCAGCATGCCCGGTGGGTACCATAAACCCACACTGCTGGGATGAGGTCTCAGGCACTGGTATCTCTCTTCCTCTTTGTGTGCCACTTCATCCCGGCTCCAAAGGTGGGCATATAGGCTGGAGGGAGGAAGGGCAGGATAGGGATGCTCCAGGCATGGGCAGAAAGATAGGTGAGTGGGGCTGGAAGGGGACCAAAGCATGACCCAGAGTGCCATACAGCAAGCCGACCTGTCAGGACAAAGGAGGAGACGGTATCAGATAGACCCCAGTGATTCGAACTGTTTAGGTACCCATGACTGACACACAGCACACACAATCCCAGAGTCCCTGGGGCTTCTCCCTTGTACCACCCATGGGACTTAGCTGCTCTGTCCAGAGCCGAAGCTCCCTCCCTCTCTAGCTCCTTCCCTCCAGCCTGTCCTGGCCATCTTCCAGACGGGTTCCCTCCTACAGCTGACCTTTGCACCCTCAGCCCTTCCCCTGAACCCTCACCCATCACTAGCTGAGATCTGCTCTGTTGGCTCTGTGCTGCCTGTGGACCTGTCTATTACACCTCCTCTCCTCAGGCCCACTGCAGGGCTTTTATGGCTCAATTCTTCTGTTCCACAGTTCCTGCAGCTATTTCTCTGGAGGGTGGGAAGGTTGAACTTCTCTTAACTGCTGTTTCCCTGGGAGCAGTGACTGAGGATGCTTCTTGGAGGGTGTGGAAGTAAAGGATGTCATCAAGTGACAAGTGAAAGACCTGAGATTCTTGGCACATTAGAGCTGGCAGGACCTTGGGGATCATCTAACCTGGTATTCTCAGACTCTTGCCTGTCTCAGGATCCTCTAGGGTCCCCCAGCTCCACAGTTTCCAGTTGGTTAATTTGCAACCAGGAACACGTCCCAGGACCACCGATCACATGCAAGCCCAAGTTTTATTGATGAGGGGACCAAAAAAAATATATATATGGCATAGACATGCTGTGCCCAGTGTCTGAAGGTACTGGAGTAGGCTTGAACCCAAGAGAGCTGACTCCTAAGAGTTCTGTAGGTTGGGTCAGCCTCCCATCCCTTCTCCTGGGTGCCCTGGGGATTCTGGGGAGCCCCAAGAAGAACACTCTAGCCACCTCTACTGGGAGGTCGGGGACTTGGCAGCATCGAACATCTTCTTGCGGCCTTCCATGCCAGACATGGCCTCAACGTTCTTCCTCCAGTCTCCCACCTCCACTGGCCGCTCCTGTCGGCAATCCACAAACATGTTAGAACCTCACCAGGCCACAAAGGCCCCCTGAACTCAAGAGAAAGTGAATGGGAGAAAATCTCCCTCCTCAGAGAGATAAGAAATCCTGACACCCCTGCCCAGCACATGACACCAGATGAGTAGGCCGGACAGGAGCACAGAATGAGGCTGTGTGGATGGAAGGTTCTAGGTAACTGTCACAGGGTCACAAAGCTGGTTCCCAGTATATGACAGGCCAACCTCTCCTCTGGGCCCCACAGTACCCTCCTGTGGGACACCCTGCAGTTCAAGGTTCAAGGTCACCTCCTCCAAGAATCCTCTCCTGATTCATTTAACTTGTTTTCAATTTTGTCAGCATACTACCTGGCCTGTTTGTCTTTATTAAGCTCCCTGAGCCAGAGAGATTGCTCTCTCACCTTGCTCCTCACAGCCTGTCAGCTCTAAACACGTACTGTGAGACCAACAAACATGAAGTAGTTGTTTGCTAGGCAAGTAACTGAACTCGGTTCTCCAATTTCTATGCACTCCTGTTCCTATAGCCACAATGAGAAGCTGAAGTGACAGGGGCAAGGGTCACCTCTTAACTGATATGGGAAGCAGTTTTTTATTTTATTTCCCAGTCAGCCTTTCTCTTGTCCCATTGTCCCCTCAGACTGGAAGCAGCTGGTCTTCTCTCTTCTGACACTGGCCTCCTAGGGGGTTCTAGAATATTCTGATTCACACATTGACTAGAGTGCCTCAGGCTACAGAAGGCTATGTGAGAAGTGGCAGGTAAGGCCAGTAGGAGGTGAGGAAAGTGGCCCTCACCTTTTCTGTGTCTTCTTTCTTCACAGACTTGAGGTTGGCCCGAAGATCCATGGACACCTTGTGCTTGGAGCCCAGTAGGGCTCGGAGCATGGCATCGGCTGAGACACGGACCCGGCGCAGGGGAGGACGCTTGAACTTCCCACGGAGATCCAGCACCTTCAGCTTCAGGTCCTTAATCTGTAGGCGTGAAGGAGCCAGGCTCTATAGCAGGAATTCTAGACCTAGAGCTCTCTTCCTGAGGATCCACCTACTAAGCGTCCAGCTATAACCATCTTCCAAGTCCCAGGGGCTCCAGGCTAGACTGTCTGAGGTGCTCAGAATCTCTTATTATTTTCCAAGCAATCGCTACGTATACTAAATGTACTAAATGAACTTTTACCGATTAAGCCCACTAGTTAACCTCAGCCCCTCCCCATCTCCAACCCTCAAATAAATGAAAAGCCAATAAACCTTTACTCCCATTTGGAAGCCTGTGTAGAGTGTAAACTGCCTTCTCTGTTCCTCCATCTTTGCTCTTACTACTTAACCCTGCCCAGCAGCTGAGCCTTGATTGACACAGAAGGTAGAGAAGCCCTAAATCCTACACCCTGACAATCCCAGGGTACGGTCTACAAGGGAGCTTATGCCATCACACAGCATCCTGGCAAGCAGCGTAGGGTAGGGAAGTGCCTGCTCACCTTGGGCCAATGCTCAGAAGCAGCCATGGCTGGTCCTCATGCTCACACACCCCATGATGAAGGGCTGAGTCCCAGAGTGGGACCCCCATTTTGTGACCTGAGCCAAGCAAGTTCTTAGCCTTTGTGAGTCTTGATGTCCTCATTTGTCAGGGTCAGGTAATAGCCCCCATGTCACCCACAGGCATGTAGGGAGGATCAAAGGATTCAAAGCACTTGAAAGCCCTTCACAAACATAAGATGTCATTAACTGACATCTGATTACTTGTGTGGGTGAGGGAAGCCAGCAGCTTCTGAAGAGCTCAGCTCACTTGCTTGCTCACATGGCAAGTGGGGAGGAAGTTTGTTCTTTTCATGTGTTGCTATCCTTCCTGCCCATCTCCAGTCCTATGGTGCTAAGGTGGGAAACTAAAGCTTCGTGCTGAGAGACTGCCTCCCAGGCCATGCAGAAACAGGTGAGCCACACTAGTGCCCACCCAGCTACCCCAGGCTGTCCCATCCCCACCCTCCAGGGCCTACCTCTCTTGTGTTGTGGAGGCATTTGGCTTCAATATCATAGCGCTCCTCGTCCACCACCTCCACCTTGGCATGGAGCTCCCGGCACAAATCCTGAGGAGTAGATTCATGGCATGAGAGTGGAGACGAGGGGGAAGGGCGGCCGGGTCCAGCCTCCCTTTTCTGTCTGCACACTGAGCATGCTTAGCCCTATGGTTCATCGCTTTACCTGCGCTGTAATCCCAACAGGAGCAGACTCTGCATCGGGCTCAAAGTTGTTACCATCAGGACAAAAACTCAAAGCTTAAGCCTTTGCTTTCCTTTCTGCTCTATGCTTGGTTTATTTTCCTAGATTTTTGTAAATGCTAACTTAATTTTTTTTTTTCTTTAGGTAGTGTCACTATGTAGCCCAGGCTGGCCTGGAGCCTTGTCATTGAGGGTGCCTAGGCACAAACTCATAATCATTACGTATACGAATTCATAGACATAGGACATACAAGACCCACACTGATTCAAACCAAACAAAATCCCAGCGCAGAGAAGGGGAAGTGGACCCAAAACCCCACCTCTAACTAAAGAGCTATTTGCAGATGGTTCCTGCTGAGAAAGGGGAAAGTAGTCTTCTCCAATGGGGTGTGTGTCACAGGGTTTATTGTGTTCCATGCCCAGGCCCACACAAAACAAACTCCATGTCTTCACGTTTCTTCTGCTTTGTTTTTTGTTTGTTTGTTTGTTTTTGTTTTTGTTCTTGTTTTCTGTCTTATTGTTCTCCCCCCACCCCACCCACCTCTCTCTCCAGGGTCTCACTATGTAGTTCTGTCCTGGCTCACTCTATAGACCAGGCTGGTCTCAAAATCACAGAGATCCGCCTGCCTCTGCCTCCAGGGTGCTGGGGTTAAAGGTGTGCACCACCACACCCAACCTGATTTTCTTGCTTGCTTGCTTCTGTTTTAATTTTCACATTTTGGTTTTTGTTGTTTTTCTTGTTTGGTTGGTTGGTTTGGTTTTGTTTTGTTTTTAAAAGAGTTGAAAGAGAGAAACTATGATCAAAGTATATTGTATGAAAATGTTTTAATTAGCCAGGCAGTGGTGGCGCACGCCTTTAATCCCAGCACTTCTGAGTTCGAGGCCAGCCTGGTCTACAGAGTGAGTTCCAGGACAGCCAGGGCTACACAGAGAAACCCTGTCTCGGAAAAAAAATGTTTTAATTAAAAAGTGTTTTTATTCATAATCCTCCAGCCTCCCCTCCTGAGTATTGGGATTACAGGCACATACCTTAGCAGGCTCATCGTTATTCTCTTTAAAAAAATAGTTTTCTTATTATAAAAGTAATATAAGTTAATAGTAGAAAATTTGAAAACTATATATTAAACAAAAAAATTTAAAATAGCCACTGCCATGGGAGACACATGGACATACTTTCATCCGGTATTTTCTCTGCAGTCACTGGCATTAAAGCAATTACTAACAGTTTAGAAACAGTAAGGACTTGGGACTGGAGCGATGGTTCAGAGGTTGAGGATACTGGCTGCTCTTCCGGGGTTCAAATCCCAACAACCACATGGCACCTCACAACTGTCTGTAACTCCAAGATCTGACACCTACACAGCAGCACATGCAGGCAAAACACCAATGCATGTAAAATGGAAATAAATAAATTATTTTCTAAAAAATTATACAAAAAAAGACTCATCCTGAGAAGGGGGACAAATCTTTGGTGAAATGGGCCTTCTGAAATCCTGCCCATCTTCTAGGCAGTACCATAGTACCAACTCGTGGGAAGCCAGTCCCTGGTTCTACCCAACTAAGTCCATTGTCTCCTCTGGGGATGGAACTCCTGTCTCAAGACTGTAAAATGGGTATCATGTTGTTACTTCAAGTGCAGTTGTGAAACTGGTGTGGGCACACCTTGTAAGTTACAGAGCTGTGTTGTTAGTTCAAGATCTACCAAGGGTCCCTTACATGAAGCACCAAGCCCAGTCCAGCCCGCCAGGCTTACCTGAAGGGCGCTGAGGGACAGACCTCGAGTCTGCAGTGTGGGGATGCGCTCCGAGAGATAACGCACCTTCTCAGCCTCTCGTTCTTCATGTTCCTGCTCCCAGCATTCCTTGGCCTTGGCTAACATCAGGCTCTGAAAAGGACAAAGCCACCAAACCAGGGTTGGTACCTCATGTTCCATACCCATCTTAGAGTGAGGGAAAAGAGGCTCTAGACTAGGCCAGGTCTGAGGTCATTGCTCAGTGTGTTGAGTAAGTCGCATGACATTCCTTAGCCCCAGAGCTTGTTTATCTACACAGTCTCCCTTTTTCCTCCCTTTTGTCCCACAGAGCTCCAGAGAGTGAAACATACCAAAATGAACCACATCCCTTCCTCTCCTTCCACCAAGAGTCCCACCCCAGGTTAGTCCCTGTTGTCTCTTGGGCACCCAGGATAGACAGGGTACAACATTGGTCACCCGTCAGCTTTGGCAATGGCCAGAGCTTCTTCCTTTACTCTTGATCTCTCTTCTTGTTGCCCCTGCCCTCTGCATCCCTTAGAGTCTGCACTGCTGCTCCTCCATCTCCCATGCGACCAGTCTCACCTTCAGCATGAGTTTACGGGAGGCAGTGATCTTGGATTTCCTCTGAGGATGAAAAGGAGAGAACAGTGGTAAGGCAGAAGCTATACAACTGGATTGCTCACTTTAGGGCTTATTTATTTATTTATATGACTATACTGCAGCTGTCTTCAGACACACATTAGAAGAGGACATTGGATCCCATTGCAGATGCTTGTGAGCCACCATGTGGTTGCTGGGAATTGAACTCAGGTCTTCTGGAAGAGCAATCAGTGCTCTTAACCACTGAGCCATCTCACCAGCTCACTTTGGGGTTTTAAAGCTCTTCTTTTCGATTGAACCAGTCAAATTCAGAGAACACTCTAGTCAGCTACCTTGACCTAGGGGCTGAAGCCCCACCTTCCAGTCCTTACTCTGCTGCTGGTAGGATCCTGCAGGAGGCTGCAGATGTGCCTCCCACAGGTACTTCATCTGCGGAGGAACACGCTGACAGCTGTGCTTAGTCCATAGCTTCAGCAAGACCCAATGGAGACACAGATGTGCAACCTTTGTGAAAAGCCTAAAACAGGCATAGGTTTTAGCACTCCAGGTGATAATGCAGCTGTATCCTGATGTTCTTTCCTGCCAGAGATACATGCTGTATGTATCCCAGAGAAGTGAAGTATGTCTGTGTGGACGTCAAAACTACTTTACGAGTTACCTTCACCCAAATAAATCTCCAGGATACAAAAACACCAAAGTGTATTCCAGTCAAAATGAGCAGGCAAATTCTTGATGACCAGATAGCTATGTTTTAATAACTCCTAGTAAGTCTCCTCCAAGGCCAGGCATGGTGGATCATATGTGTAACCCAAGCAGTCTGGAAGCTAAGACAGGAGGCTCACATGTTGAGAGCCATCATGGAAGAACATAGGCTACATGAAGAACCTATCTAAAAGAGTTTTTCAAGACCCAACCCTGTGACAGTGTCCCCCAGCATGGTGAAGGTGACAGAGACACCTCACTGCTGACTAATGGGCTTATGAGGCTTGGAAGCCCTTGTGTCTCTCCTGGGTTTCTCTTTGCTGCTCCTATGGAGCAGCCTGCCTGTTTCAGGTGTGATCCACCCTGGAAGAGCACAGCTATGGTCTGTTCCTGCAGTGCTATGGTCTGTTCCTGCAGTATGTCAGGTAGACATGATGTGGCATTGTGGGAGTGACTGGGAGAGGCAATGCTTTAGCACACTGAGCATATGACTCCCTATCTACTCACGGGTGGCTTATCTTTTTATCTTTGGAAGCCTACACTCCAGATAATGAGAGGAACGGCCAGTTGCTGTGGCCTTGACAACGCCTGGTTCACTCTCCCAGATCCTCTGCGGGGAATGGCCTTTTCAGGCTCTTTCTCCCATCACTCACTGAGTACATGGCCTCTTCATCTAAACAGCGCTCCCCAGGGATTCACTAGGATAGGAGCCTCAACAAAACCGGAGGGCTCATACAGTCACTGGAAAATGCTATATTTGCTTCTCACTAAGACTATCTAGGCCAAGTGTCCCCTCTATCAGTGACATCACCTCTCCACTTGAGTCAGCACACCAACTTTCCTTCAGCCCTCACCCCTGGACTACATGCAGGCTGTGTTCTCTGCAGCTGAGTGTCCAGGGTCAGGGTGACCACAGTCCTGAGGGGAACCGGACACACCTGCATACCTTCCTCAGCGTTCAGTCAAAGCCTTCACCTTTCAGATATGCTTTTGCATGACAACAGCTTTGCAAGAGGCAGAATGAAGCCCACGGGGATGCAGGAGATTTGAGGACACTTGTGGTTCCAGCCATATGACTACCTGTGAGGAGCATCCTGGGAGCCCTACATCTGAGCACATGGCATCTCTATTCTATGCTTCTCTTCTCCTGGGAGTTTTCTCAGTCATCCCCCTTTCTACTTTGGCTTTGACCCAGTCTCCATTCTCTCCTTAGGCCCACCTCATCTTCGTCAGTTAGAAGAATTAACTAGCACAGAGCAAGCCCAAACGCTACTCACCTCGCTTTAGGCATCCGTGGGAGGAACCGGAAGGAAGAGCAGAAAGAACATAGAGTGAGTAAGAACAAAATACAAGACATGGGTAATAGCAACAGAACCAAGCAGGCCTGCTTCAGGGGAGGGGACAGGTAACAACAACATGTCTGAAAGGCACCAACCATGGAAGAGAGAGATTCACTTCAGTGTTTCAGCGAAGAAGGAGAAAAACTCAACCACCTTCTTGGCTACTACTCATTTCTTTTGGGACATGTTGGTCATTCAAAGTTGTAGGGGACTCTAGTAGAAGCTTTGACAGAGGACCACAATGAATGCAAAAGCTTCCATCGCTGGGCGTGTAGTCTCAAAGCTCCATTCATTCACCTAACCCATGTGATGTCGTAGCCTAGTGTGTTCAGCTCACTGATCAGTATTGACAAGCTAGCTCTGAAGCCTAGGCCAAACACGTTCTCCAAATACATTCCCTCTTGGGAACGAGCTCTGCTCAGCAGAGAGAGGTCCAGGGCACCTTAGGGAAACAGTCAGAGCTGGTCAGGCTCTAAGGTTCATTCCTATCTCAGGAGCTTCTGCTGAGAGTAGCTTAGGGGCGGGGTGAGCCCGGCTGTCCTCAGCTGAAGTCTGGGGTGAAAGGACTAGCCTCCCAGGAGCCCTGCATGGGAGGAAAACAACTTACACTTCCGGCATGGTGGTAGCAAGGCAGCACCTAGAGGGGACAGAGGAATCATTAATGGAGAGGCTGTCCCTTCTGCTGTGAACCCCCAGTAGGTGTGGGAATCAGACAGCAGGAAGACTTCAACGCAGTAATAGGTTAACCAAAGACTGACTACGAAGACAACATCCCCCTAAGACCTTGGAAAGCCTAAAACATTTACAACTGGCTAGTTCCAGAGAAATCCTGCTGACTCTGGTGCAGACCAGAGTGGAATCTGTAGACACTGTGTTTGGAAAGTGAGGATGCAACTGCATCGGGAGAGACTTGAACACGCGGCTGAATTCAGACTTCACCTGTGGATTAAGACTCAGAGAAGGGGCAGGAGGAGCAGAACAGAATGGAAACTGATGTGCAGCTGGGTGCCTGGTGGCCCAACTCCAGAGGTGCCATTCAGTAGTGCCTAGCAGCCCTGGGCAGGTGGCAGGAAGCTCTGAGTAGAGGTTAAGCCAAGGGGGATGGGGGAGAGGGGGATCTAGTGTGTCTTCATTCTCTCCTGGCTGTTTTTTCTTTCTCTGCAAAATTGCGGCTTAGATAGATAGTGTGCTGCTGTTGCTGCTTTCTTCTTCTTCTTCTTCTTCTTCTTCTTCTTCTTCTTCTTCTTCTTCTTCTTCTTCTTCTTCTTCTTCTTCTTCCTCTTCCTCCTCCTCCTCTTCCTTTTCTTCCTCCTCCTCTTCCTCCTCCTCTTCTTCCTCCCTCTCTTCTTCCTCCTCTTCCTCCTCCTCCTCTTCCTCCCTCTCCTCTTCCTCCTCCTCCCCCTCTTCCTCTTCCTCTAGTTTTTTATTTTTTTGTTTTTTTGGAGACAGTGTTTCTCTATGTTTCTCTGACTCTTCCGGAACTCACTCTGCAGACCAGGCTGGCCTTGAACTCCTACCTCAGAGATCCTCCTACCTCTGCCTCTCAAGATTAAATCTGTAGATTAAAGGTGTGAGTCACCACCACCCTGATAATAGTGTGCTTAATATTTAGCCCTTGAGCCTTTTATTCAAACCATATCTCACTTGGAAGCAAAGCAGGTTTCAACCACTAAGTAACAATGACTCTGGAAGAAGCCAGTAGAGTAGTCCTGGAGCCTCTGAGAGCCTCTGTGGAGCAGTGATAAGCCCTTGACAGGCTGTCGCTGGGTCAGGCCACTAGCAGGAGTCCTGAAGGCTGCAGAGGCTATTGACCTGGTTTGCCCTCTTGTCTGGGCCCTGACGGGGTGAGTAGGTGAGAAATAGAGGAAATGACTGAGCTGAAGCTAAAGGAAGTAGGAGCAGCCAGGCTGGGGACAGATGTGTGGTGTGGGTCAGGAGGCCTGAGGTGGTAAAGAGTTGGGTGGAGCATCGTACACAGAGGGGGCAAGCATAGAGTTCAGAGTCCATGTTTAGATTTGGTTCATGAACCTAGTTTGGAGCACTACAGGACACTTGCAAGGTGCCGACCAATAGTGTCACCACTCCATAGTCACCCTTCTTTTGGCCATGAAGAACGCCCCCCCACTCCCAGCCCAGTGACCAGGCTTGGCTCTCCTGTCCTGGATCCTAGCCTGTTAGGGAGCCTTGCACCTAAGCCTCTGTTCATGCAGAGAGTGAGGCTAGGTGGGAGGTGACCCTGGAGTCTCAGCTGTCCCCAGAAGCTCAGGGGAAGAGATGTGGGAACCATCCATGCATTCCCAAGATGCTTAGCTGAAATTAGGTTTTATACACAGCTGCTGATTCCAAGGGCTCTGCTCTTCTGAAAACACCGGGTAGAAGTCCAAAAAGAGACACTAGCTGACAAAATCCACCCCCACCCACATGTGTCTGGCCTCTGGGAATGCGAGTCTCAGCCGAGTAGGTCTCACATCTGTCTCCCTAGAATGTGCTTCACCCTGGTGGGCACTTAGCCATGGCTGTCCTTCCTCTATCCCTTAGAAAGCCCACTGTCACCAGTGTGGGGCCCACTGCTGGGGCCAGCCTGGGCCTCCTGCCAAGCTACAGACAGTTTCTAACTGCCTCACTGACAAATGCCAGGCCCAGGGGTCCCACATCAAGCATGAGGCCCTGACCTGTGCTCTGACACCCACCAGGCAAGACCCTTTGACAGGCTCTAAGGAAGAGAAGCAGGGTGGGTCCTGATTAGAAGCCAGGATGTAGATAGCAGTGAGGCTGGAGGGCCGAATTCCATCTGTACAACAAGTGGAAAGCGAGCAGATAACAGAAAACACAGAGCTGGAAGGAAGGGAGCAGACTCAGGCCTGGCTCAAGGTTCACCTTCCTGGCCCTGAGGCCCTTGGTATGGAAAGGCTGTCAGCTTTCCATGCCAAGCCTGCATGTTTAAGTGTGGGTGTGTAAATCCTGGGTGAGACTTGGCAGAAAGAAAGGAACTGACCTTCCTGATAGGGATGCAAATATCCTACTCTACCCTTGCTCCCCCACCTCTGACATTGGATCTTAGTTCAAGGGCACCCCCATCCTCCCAAACAGGGAGCTGGACTCCCAAGTTTGTGGCCAGGAAGGCCAGCATTAGAACCGCTTAGAGTCCATGATTTGGGGTAAGGGCTGCCTTTAGCTCAACCGTCCTCCCTACACCACGCTGTAGATATCTTGTGCTCCCACCCCAGACACTGTGCTCATCCACCTCTCCTACCAGAAGATCCCAACAACTTCTATGACTCAGAGCCAGAAGCAGTGGGGGGGTATGGTAGCTTGTCTTTACCTGTTCGTGTCCTGGGCAGATGAGACGGGGGAGAGAGCTCAGAATGTCTGTCAGAGAGAAAAGACAAAGAAACAAGATGGTCAGAAAGGTCTCTGGACTGTCTCCTCAGAGTCCTGCATGCCAGCCATCTTCTTGTCCTGTTGCTGCAGGCACTGACCACTCTCGATTCTCCTCCAGGCTTCTCCTAAATGCAACGCCTTGGCTCTCAGGTCCCCAGTGCAACCCCTCCCATCAGGAGCCCTGTCCTTCCTGCCACTGGCTGCAGTCCCTCATGAGAGCATACTCCACTGGGCTCTGCTTTGGGCTCCTGAGGAACATGTTGGACAGTTCTTTCCCTCCAGGTCCAATGCCCACTGCATCTTACAGAAGAGACGCCGTTTGATAGGTCAAAAGGCTAGAAGTCTTAGAGAGTTGCCAACAAACCTACTTATCCAAATAAGAAACATCTCTGTCTTGCAAGCTTCATTTCCCCTTTAAACAAAACCTCACTTCTCTACTCAGTCCTGCCCAGGCCCATGCTTAGCATTGGAGACACTTACCTAGTTTAGTCCTCGTGGAGCTAGGCTGGCCTGAGCTTCCACACAGACTGCAGAGTGTGGGGGCAGAGCTGAGGGCAGGCTATGAAAACTGTGGCCTCCGGCAACTGGCCAGTAAAAATAGAACAGCCACTGCCCCTCCAGCTGCCCCTCCTTCCCACCCCCTCCCACCATGCACACCTCGCAGGGCAGAAACGTGCTGCCATGTACACCATAGGCACACAAGCTTAGAGGCCAGTGTGTGTACATCAGGAACACAACACAGAGCCTTTGACTTAGGGAAAACAACACTCACCTGGGGAAAGGCAGAGAGGGGAAAACTACACTGGATGTAGAGCTGACCAGAGATATGAACAGGAAGGGGGATGAAGGAGATCAAGGTGTTGAAAGGCCTGAGGAACCATTAAAGACCAGGGAGGGAGCCAGCAGGCTGACACTTCCTCTCCAGCCAGGACATGCAGACATGCAACCCCAGATCATGCTCCAAAACCCTCAAAAAGCCAAAGACTTAAGTGTTTGTGTCTCTGGTGACAGTGAGACAGGAGGATGCCTGCAGGGTTCTGGTGGTCCCAGAACATGTTTTTGGGGTCCAGCTGAGTCACAATAGCAGAAATACCACATTTATGTTCATGGAAGCCTGCAGATCTGTAGACTTCTATACACTTCTTCAGACGGGCTTTAAGGAATCTCCATTGCCCAGGTTCTAAGTGGCATTCCACGTTCCATTTCTTGAACCCGGGGAGACTAGAAGTCTTTTCCCTGCTTAATCTTCATGTCAATCAGAGCCTGCCTGACTGCAGGGCCACACCTGTTTCCTGGATATTTTTAGGACTGTTGATGAACACATAATACCCACCCTATAGTCAGAGAAAGACAATGCCTGCTATGTTAATCCGGTGGCTATTATAGTCGGTCATCTTGTGGGCCAAAATCCCAGGTTAGGCAGGACAGAGCACTGACCCCACTGGGAGGTCAGAAGAAGGCTCACGGAGGGAGGGAGTAGGTAGGCAAGAGTGAGCTAAGGAGGTGTATCTTCAGTGCCCATAAAGAATAACCTGCCACGGGGACATTAATATTCTGCTGCCTGGCAGAGATGGCTCCAAGCCTGTTGTTCTTCACAGATCACTTTTGAGAAACCTCTCACTGATGGCTGACAGGGAGAAAGGACGGGGTCTGAGAAGCTGTGGAGCTAGGACACAGGATTCCTGTAGAGAGGCTGGAATAGAAAATAGACAGCCATCAACCCACATGGAGCAGCTGCAGAGGAGGAATTTAAGAACTTTGGGGAAGGGTCCACTGGGGTTTATTGCCTTGGCTTTTTGTGGATCTCTCTCTCTCTCTCTCTCTCTCTCTCTCTCTCTCTCTCTCTCAACATTTGGTGTGTGTGTGTGTGTGTGTGTGTGTGTGTGTGTGTTCTCATGTGTGCAGTGCATATATAAGTGTGTGTACAAAGGTGTATTGATACTTGTAGAGGCCGGAGTCAACCTGAGGTACGATTCAATGGGAACAGCTGCTGTATTTTTAGAGACAGAGTCTCTCATTAGGACCTGTGGTTCACTGATTGAGCTAAGCTACCTGCCCAGAGAGCCCCAGAGCCCAGCCTGTCTCCCAGTGCTGAGGTGATGTTGCCAGCTTCTGATGTGGGTGCTAAGGCTCAAACTCAGTAGACAGCAAGCATTCTAACAATGGTCCATCTCTCCAGCATCTACCATAAATTTCTTAAGACTTCACACCAAAAATGAGTGCTTTTTGAAAAGGAAAATAAAGATAATGTGGTAAAGCACAAAAAAAGACCAAACAACAACAAAATTAGGTGACCATAGACTTGCAGCAAGTTACTGTGAATGTAGACCACTCAGGAGGGTGTCTTCTCTGCTGGAACTGCAAGGCAGTGCTAGGTCCCAGTGTCCTGCCTCAATTTGCTTTCCCTCCACACCATGTAGCTCCAAACATCTAGCTCTCTTCTCTGGTCCACCCCCAACTCATGACTCCAATTTTGGCTTTGCACCCTGGCCCCAATTCTGGGTTTATACAGTGGCCCACAGACTTCTCTGGGGTCTATCTCTCAATATCACTTGGAAATGACCTTCAAAACTAGGTCTGTTATGGCCTGTGGTGCTTGTACAAGCTCCAGTTTCCATGGGCATGGAAGTGAGTACAGAGACCTCCAGAGCCACCCACAGGTAGGCCCTGCAGTCTCTAGCAGGAGTCCTCTGTCTAGCTAAGGGCTCACTCTTAAGGGTACCTCTGCTCTGCTACCCCAGTCACTGCCCTTACCAAGGTGTCTCTGTTGCTTTTCTCCTGAACTCCTTGCTTACTGTAAAGGGCACCTCCTGTTCAGTTCACATCTGTCCAGGATAGGTCACCCACTTTGTATTCTGCCTCTACAGGGGCAGCTCTCGAAGAGCCTCCAGGCTATGTCTAGCTTCTCCTCAGATGTGGAGCCAGAAACAGCTAGCACTCCAGAGTCCCCAGGCAGAACTTCCTGTGGCCATGTGGATAATGGTCCCACAAACATGACAATGTGAATATGATACTTTATATAGCCAAATCACAGACATGATTAAATTAAAGATGTGTCCTGAGTTACCACAAGTGCCCTTTTAAGACTGGGGCATGTGACTCAGGGTTGGTATGAGATGTCACAAATGAAGCAGAGGTCAAAGGAGAAAGATGCAAAGCACTGTCCTCCAAGTGGGAGGATGTGAGACCAGCCAAAGGACACAGGTGGCTTCCAGGACCTAGAAGAGAAAAAGAAATAGCCTCCCCTGGCTTCCAGGAGGAAGCAAGCCTGCAAATACCTCATCTCCCAGCCTTGTGAGACAGATTTTAGACATTGGTCTTTCAGGTCTGTAAGATAACTTGTGTTGTTTTAAATAGTTAAGCTTGAGGTGGCTTATTATAGCAGCAATAAGAACTTAATGGGCTCTCTCCAGTGACTTGAAGGGCCCCAGGTTTCATGACCAGGTCAGCCAGAAAGCAGTGAGCTTGGCAAGGTGAGTGAGAAGAGCAATGGTAAGTGAAGTGTACCAAAGCAAGACTATCTTAAGGAAGACCATGACACTTTTCTGACAAAACCTAGCCCCCTAGGGCTTCCCCTTCCTGAAAGTCAGCTTTTTCTCTTGCTGGGAAGATCACAGGAGGTCAGAGGAGGAAGATTCCACAGTCCAAGAGAGCATGGAGAGGCAAGTCCACATGATAAGTGGTTCTGATCTACCGCGCAGCCACTCTTCACAGACTTTTCCCTAATGTTAGCATTTGTCCAGTTCTAGCTCTGCTTCTGTACTGCCTCCACTCCAAACACACCCGTCTCTGTCCTTAACTCTGCTAAGACTCACAGGTGCCCATTGAGCAAATGAGAAGACAGGCTCCTCTTAATGCAAGAAGCCCAGCAGGCACTGGGGCTCCTCCAGCTCAGGGTGGGACTTCAGGAGCTGGAGAGTCCTTTGTTTTCCTGGGATGACCACTTGCTACATATATGTTCTAGTGCCTCCCAGATTCACCTCCAGTTTCTACTCTCTGCTGAAGCAGCCTAGTTCACCCCACTTCCACCCCTATCTCATCATCGACCCCAACCTTAATCCAGCCATCCAGAACCTAACCTAAATAAAGGCTCAAGGCTAAATAAGCCAGCTTCCCAGGGCCCTTGGAACCTTTCTTATTGGTAAACCGGCTTAGGAGTATGCCATGACCTTAAGGGAACCTGGCTTCCGAGGGACTCCCCTTTGCCTCTTGGGAAACTCCTGCACTAGACAGGATGATGAGCTTCCCTCGGCTTCTTTAAAAGTCCAGGGGACTCTAAGGCAGTGTTGACAGAAGTTGGGCCTCAAGGGAATGACCCCCATGGTCACAACTTCTATGTCCCTCAACCCAACGAGAAATTAACAGAACAAAAGTGGGGTGCAGTGGTGCATACCCACAATCTCAATACTTGGGGCACTGAGGCAGGAGGGTGGCTATGAGTTTGAGGACAGTTAGTTGGAAGGAGAACGGGAAGAAGAATGCAACGGGAAGAAGAATGCAGGAGTGTCCAGGGCTTTCCAGGTTGGGAGGGAGAGAAATGATTGGGCAGGGAAGAGATTCAGACTGGGTTAGTGAAAGAAAAAAGCCTAGGTGGAGTATCCAGCCTTTGATCACACTGGTTTCCAAAGTCATTATTGCTTTTCTCAGGGCCCAAAGTCCTTATTGCTTTTCTCAGGGCTAGAAAGACTATAGGGTATGGGAGGAAGGAAGTATCTAGCCAGAAGAGCTAAGTCCCCTACAAGGCCGTGGGTAGTAGAGTCAGGGTCAGCCATCTCAGTGGAAGACACCTGTCAGCCAGCCCCAGCTGCCCTGGCATTGTTTGGAAAGCAGAAGAACCGAAATTAGCAAATGACAAAGCCAGCCCATTTGTCCTGCCAGCAGGCCCTCCCACACTACTCAGGGACCATGCCTCAGTGACAGCCAAGCGGAGTCCCCTCTCCACACCCACTCCACTCCACGCTGAGCTTATCTGTCCTTGCCCCAGGATCAGTTGTCTACACTGGACCCTGGGAGGAGAAAGGGGGAGGATGGAGAAAGAGAGATTAGCCAGAACAAAGAAAGGCTGTCACTCCTCAGTTTTACGCCACAGATCAGCCTGTGTCTGAGGGGCCTGTGTCACTGGAGAGAGAGCCTAGCAGAGTGAGTCAACCCTCAAGCTTGGAGACAGATAGCCTCACTCCTAGCAAATCTGATCTGGTGTAACTTGAGCGGTTTGACCCTTGTGAGATTCCGTTTCCTCATCTATAAAATGGAGATAATAATAGTGTCTACCTCAGAGGATTGCTGTGGGGCTGCGGTGAGGTAATGTGTACAAAGGGCTTTGCAAAGGTCTGGCATGAGACAAGCGCTTAGCCGATATTAAGTTCTTCATGTATTCTGGTTTCAGTGGCGCTTGGGATTGAACCCAGAGAGTTGAGCGTCCTGGGCAAGCACTCTGTCACTGTGCTCTTTCCCAGCCCCTTAGTGTATCCTCACCGAAACCTCAGAATTACTCTGAGGTGGGCATTATTTATCAATCCCATCGCACAGATGAGGAAATGGAACTCACAGTAGGTGAGCAATTTACTCAATGACCCATGACAAGAGGAGGCCAAGTCAAAAACTATATACCCCCAGGTGCCTGGTGACAGCCTGGCCTACATGAACTGTTCCTTAAATACTCTGATGTTTATTTCTTTAACGTTCTCAACTTCAGATTTTTCTGCTGCAAATTTGAATGGACCAGTCTTGGAACCCAAAACTCCCTAAATCCTAAGGCGCTGCTTTGTATTATTGATTCTTATCGGAGGTCTGTCTGTGTCTGTCAAGCCAGAAATAGTTCCCAGCCTCTGTTCTCAGCCCTAAGACTCCAAGAGGAGGAAGCTTTTCTTTGTGCTACAGGGATGCGTGGGCTGGGCAGAGAGGGAATAGGGGGGTGAGAATGAATAAACCCACCAGGAGAGGCGGTGAGAACCTTCAAGCTCCGGCAGGCTCCAGCAGCAGCTGGGTGGGCCTTGCCATCTTCAGCCCAGCGTTTCTCACACTGCACTCTCTGCTACCTCCCACGCCTCGGACTTCCGCCCACACCCTCTGCCCAAACCAGTTGTCTCACTTCTCCCTCGGGCTCCCTGCTCCTTGAGCTAAGCCTTACTCCGTTCTGAACTAAATCTGCCACAGCCTCTCTGCCTACTTCCTGCCTCCAGCTATACGCTGTGATGGACAGACAAGGGGCTCCCAAGGCAGACCCCACTCTTCACCCCAGGCTGCCTCCAAACTGTCATCTGGGCCCTCGTGCCTAGGGCTGGGCCATGATTTGGCAGGTCCCTGCAGAACATGCTGCCTGGCCAGCAATCCCCATAATAAGTAGGTAAGGTTCAGGGCTGCCCCTGTGGGGCACGGAAAAGGGGTGTGGGGCATATGAAGAGAGCTTGCAAACCAGAGGTGGGTGCCACCCTTCCACAAATTCGTTTTAGACTGGCGAATGAGCAGTCAGTAAACCTGGGAACTGGGACACCAGGTCAGCACGCAGCAGTCCCAACGCCGCCCTGCCCCGCCCACTGCCCATGTCCAGTACACCGCCCCCACCCCCAGCCTGATGATCACACTCAGGCCTCTCCTATGATATTTCCAGCAGCCTATCCTGGCCACTTTACTCTGTAGAAACCCAGACTCTGCGGTTTCTATATCTGCTCCTTTGAGCTTGCAGGCTTCCAGAGCCAGGGTGTTTCTCCTCTAATACTGCTGCCCCACCACCACCACCACCACACACAAAATATAGTCAGCTCTCCCTCCCAGACCTGCTTGCCTCAGCTCTCCTAGGTCTCACCTGATTCTAGGCATTATGTGCCTTAGCTTTCAGGTGTACCCAGTCTACCTTTCCTCTGGGAAAGTTGCCTCAAGGGGCCGGTGACAGGGTCTTTACTCTCTTTCTGCCTGCCCCTGCAGGATTCAGCATGGTGTGTAACAGAGCGAGCCCAAGCTAGCCCAGGGATGCCTCAGAATATGCCAGAAGGCTTGTTAAAGCCTAAGTACTGGTCCTCAACCTCAAGTTTCTGCTTCAGCAGGGCTGAGGCAGGTCCAGAAATGTGTGTCTTTTACAAGGCCAGGTATCGCTGGTCTGAGACACAACTAAGAATCACTCAAAAGGTCACCTTCTGGGCAAACACAACATTGGGTAAAAATGCCCAAATGTGGCCTGAGTTTGTCCCAATGCAGCAGACCTTAGGTGTGGGTACAGAGTAGTTCTGTTGACCCATCCTCCATGCCACCCTGCAGTTCCCAGAGAATGATGTAGGTCCCCAGGTACCCCACTTCTCAGCTATGTGTGTGTTCATTCGGCTGACCTTGTTAGAATTCTGTAAGTACCAGGCACCCAGCAGCCTAGAAAAGTCACGCCCAGACCTCCAGAGGGGCCCAGCCCTGGGGCTTCTTACCCCCCCTTTCCTGCTGCTTTCACACTCTCCATCCCCCCATGGAGAGTCCAGGAGGAACAGGAATGGTTGTCCCTTTTGTCATCAGGTGGAGCTTTGTCCTGAGGCTAGGAAGCTGAGAGCAAGGTGACAGGATAGAGTCCCTGACTGGGCCACTCCACCTGACCAGTGTTTAGGCAGAAGCAAAGAGAAGCAGGCCATAGGAGAAGGGAAGAATGTGGTGCTAGAGCCTGGGGTAGTAGCACACACCTTTAGTCCCAGAACTAGGGAGGCAGAGGCAGGCAGATCCCTGAGTTCAAGGTCAGCCTGCTCTACAGGACAATCAGGACTACAGAGAAGAACCAGAGAACCCCTGCCTTGAAGAAAAAAAAAAAAAAAATATATATATATATATATATATATATATATGCTGTGTCAATTAAAAAATAGATACAATTTTTTAAAAGAAAACTCAAATAAATGAAGAAAGAACTTTTAAAAAAAGATTTATTTATGTATGTTGCCCTCTTCAGATACACCACAAAAGAGCATCAGGCCCCATTACAGATGGTTGTGAGCCACCATGTGGTTGCTGAGAATTGAACTCAGGACCTCTGGAAGAACAGCCAGTGCTCTTAACTGCTGAGCCATCTCTCCAGCCCCCTGAAGAAAGAACTTAATGTTAGAATCTATGCTGCTCAGACCACCGTTACCTGCAGCAGCCCTTCCCCTGTCTTAGATGTGGACAGGTAGACACTGGGGGGCAGCCTGTGAATCTCTAGCTAGCAGACTTCCTGGTGCCAGGATTTCTTACCAAGGGAAGTGAGTTTATATCAAAGCGAGTATTGGTGGCCACACATCCTGCTGCCCTTCCCTGTCTCCTGGCTGTCAGTCAGAGAGCCAGGCAGCCAACCTGTATGTACCACAAAACCCTGAGCCATCAGTTCATCTCAGTATAGTATAAGAAGAGATGCCCGTTTCTACTGTGTGGGCCCTGATCTCCTCTCTTCTGAGTTTCCACCATGCTATCTATCCCCAGTCCTGAGATTTGGACTCTTAAGGGCCCTGCCACACTGTTGTCTGTCTGTCTATCCAAGGCACTAATAGCTCCTCTAATAAACTCCATGCTCCCAACAGTCTGTCTCAGTGTCCCGCTTGAATTCCTGTCTGAGGCCTGCCACTGGCCATCACCCTCACTCAGGCATTCAAACACATTCTTTACCTGCTAGTTTCCATCTGAGTCCTGTGTCTGTCCCTGACCTGTTCCCTCTGTCCTCAGGGTCACAGGAAAATACAGCCACTACCACCATGAGCCACTCTTGAAAGTCAGCTGAGCCCTAGTGTCTGCCTTGCCTCACCTTGAGGTCTCTGGTCTGCATAGACCATGGCACCAGTTCTGCTTTGGCCATAGCCAGTGTCACCACCACAGCCTCCTCATTGCTCTCCTGGCTGCAGCCAGAGCCTCTCTAGCTCCTGGAAGGATGTGTCCCTGCTATGGAGTTGGTTCACACTCCTCATGGCTTCCCTGGTTTCCTGCTCCCCCAGCACCGGCCATGGGCACTGGCACTATCACCAGGGCATCCTTCCCTCCAGACTTCCTCCAGGCCTCACTGCCCAGCCACCCCTGAGTATATTAGGTGCCCCTGCTCCTGGCCCTGCCACCCCCTTCATGCCCCTCCTTCCACTTCACCCCAATTCTGACATCATCCATTTCCTTCCCTGGGAGGAACTGTAGTGTAGACCCCAGGCTCCATTCTTTTGTATCCTCTCCCCTCAGGGACACATATAGTAGGTGCTCAACAAAGGCTCACTACTTTAGTAAATGGACATACAGCCAGCACTGAGCGGTGCCTTCTTGAGCAGACAGAGCGCAGGGAGTCCCTTCCCAGCTCAGAAGGGATCTGTGCTTTTCCTGGGGGTCTTGAAGGAAGGTCAGGGGCTCAAAGCTCAGAGAGAAGGCTGGCTAGGAGTCTGTCTTGTCCAGGCTTTGGTACCAGCTGCCCCCTTCTAGGAGAGGAGCATCCCCAATCCTGCTTGACCTTGGCATAGGAGATGGCGTCCAACAATGTGCTCATACATACAAAGAAACAAGAGCTGGCAACCTTGTTGTTATCAGGCTTAGATCCTAAACAATGACCACTCTCCCTCTGGCCCATGGCCAGGCTAGGTTCAGGTACCAGGGAAACAGGCACTAATACAAGTTAGGGGCCTATGAGTGTGCTGGCCACTCAGTCCCCTGTCAGCACCAACTCCCTCTCCATTCCCTCCAAACTCAATGCCTTTCTTCTCTGTTCAACCACACGATCCTGTTTTAAGCAACTGGCTTAAGTTGCTGGCCTGCTACTTAAGTGGCAAGTGACTGGCCAGGGATGTACTCCTTTGGTCAGCAAGCCTAATGAAGTTCCTTCAGGACTCCAGCCAGAAAGAATAATGTCTTCCAAACTCCTTTTGAAGCTGGCTTCCAAGGGCTCCCACTCTTCCCATGCAGAGAAGACTGCTACACTTCTTGCTGAAGAAAAAAGAGGAGCCTCTCTCCTTCATCTTTTTCTCATCATAGACACTTTCTCTCCAACTGCGCCTTCATCGGGTACAGAATTGGTAACCCAAAGCCCAATTCCCAAATGCTGTGGGCCGTCCACCAGGGGGCGCAGTCCTGCAAGCAGAAGGATAGCCAGAGTGATCACTGTAAGACTGGCATAAAGCTGGCGGGTATAATTAATTCTCCCAGCACAAATGCTAACCATGGAGCTGGTGTTGGCCACTTTAAGACAGTTTCTTCCTCATCAAGGCCACTCTGTGAAAGAATCTAAGGCAGTGTTTCTCATAGTGTGGACTCTTAGGACCTGGTCTGGATGGTTGACCATTTATACTGTGGGGACATTTGCATTAAAGGTAACGATGCCAGCCATGGAGAAAACCACCAATGCCTTAGCTTGAATCAAGGCAGTGGAACCAAAGTGAGCTAGGAGTTACCCCTACCTGTGGTTGGAAACTTTTCCCCACCAACACTCACTGAGGAAAACATTGTTGTTTCTTAATCAGGAACCAGGAAGGTGTAGATAGACAGATAAATAGATAAATACAAGATAATCAAAAAATTAAGTGCAATTTTTAGTCCTGAAAAGTGTCAGTCATTAATAAAAATCAACCAAGTCATTTCAAAACTTTACTGATTTAGCGTGTGTAGCCTGTGTGTGTGTGTAGCGTGTGTGTGTGTAGTGTGTGTGTGTGTGTGTGTAGCATGTGTGTGTGTGTGTGTAGCTTGTGTGTGTGGCGTGTGTGTGTGTGTGTGTGTAGCATGTGTGTAGGTCAGAGGACAGCTTATAAGAGTTGATTATCTCCTTCCACCACATGGGTCCCAGAGATTGGACTCGGGTTTCTAGGTTTGTCTACAAGCACTTTTACCTGTTGAGTGCCAAGGATTGTCTTCAATGCAAGTTATTCAGAATAGTCTCATCCATTGCTAGTGAGCTCTGAGGATCTCGTAGTTTAGTGAAAAACCCCAAAGGTACCAAATGAAGTTTCTGTGGGGATGTGTGTTGTTGTTGTTGTTGTTGTTGTTGTTGTTGTTGTTGTTGTTTTGCCTTTGTTTTGGTTCTTCTCTGAGTGTATCTCGAAGCTGGGGTTCCTGGAGAAACAGATGGTGCTCTGCTTGCCTCCAGAGGGATCAGTGAAGGACTCTGTGTGTCCATACTACAGAACACATGAGTGACTTATATATGGACACTACCGAGTAACTGGTCATGTTATGACTGTTCCATCTCCCATTCTGATCCCTCCTCCTCCCTCTGCCCCACCCAGGTGATAAGCAGGCAGATGTGTTTCCAGTCTCAGTTCTTACCCAGCTCTTCCTTCCCATTCTGCACGAATTCCTTGTTCCCAATGAGGTCCTCTGGATCAATACCAGGGAAGGCTGGGAGAGCAGCAAATGCAGCCTCTAGATGGACAGCATCTACGGTAACCCCAGTCCGGCCCATGGAGAATGTTTTGTCTTTCTTAAATTGAGGTTTTCCTTGAGGCTTACCTAGGAGATCCCTGCAGGCTCTAACTGGCTGTGCTGTTCTTAACTTCTCAGAGAGAAGGTAGAGACTTCTTTGGGAACCTCTGAAACCCATAACCATTCATGCACCACATTTTTATTTTTTAATTTAGTTTTTCGAGACAGGGTTTCTCTGTGTAACAGCCCTGGCTGTCCAGGAACCTGCTCCATAGACCAGGTTGGCCTTGAAATCACAGAGATCTGCTTACCTATGCTTCTCAAGTGCTGGGATGAAAGGCATGTGCCACCACCACCCAGCCATGCAGCACAGTTTTGAGAGCCATAATCTCTTACACCAATTCCAGAAGGTTCAGAGGCATCAAGGATGCATGAGAAAGAGAACACAGATGTCTCCAAGGACTTAGATTGTGTTTGGGGCACATTGGACACCCCCCAACACACACACACACACACACAGCCCCTGGACACGTCCAGGAGAAACCTGAAGGACGCCCTAGACCTCTAGTTGCCACTAGGGGGCAGTGTGCAGCAGGGAGACCGTGGACCAGGTTTTAATAGTTCAGGAAAGCCAAGGCTGGCTGAAGAAAATTCATGCAGCTGTTAACACTATTGAAAGATAAATCATTCAATATAAATTTCAACGTTATATTTCCAATATTACATTACTTCCAATATATTATAGAGGTGTCAAGGTGACTAGTGGAGCCCAGGAAGCCCAGAGTTTCATACCCTGTGACAAAATGACATTTCTCTCCCACCACCACTTCTACTTCCTGATATGATCACTTCAGAATCATTCAGGGGTTGGTTCAGCCTGGACTGACCCACATTTCCTATCCCCTTCCTGAGCTTGACACATGTGACTTCTTTGAGATTCATACCAAAATCTAAACGTCTTTTTTTTTTTTTTTTAACACACAAATCTAAAAGTTTTCCCCAGACATTTGTGATATGCGCAATAACAGCTGTGCTTTCCTGACCAGTGAGAAAGGAGAACATGGCCAGGCACAGTAGCACAGTTCTGTAATCCCAGAACTCAAGAAGCAGGGGGAATCTCAAGCTCCAGGCTAGCCTGGGCTACACAAGGAAACTTTGTCTCAAGAAAACCTTCTTGAGTTCCAGGGAATCACACTGTCCTAGCATGTGCAAGGCCCTAGATTTGATCAACAGCCGAGCAGGGGTGGGGGGGCAGGAAATGAGTTGTCTCAGAGAGGGAACACCCCCAAGCTAGGTTATATAGGAAGTACAAGAGCTTGTCAGGTAACCAGAGAGAAGGCTTTGGAGACCCAAGAGCAGAGCAAAGAGCAAAGTGGTGTGACAAAGGACGGGGTAAGGGACTCCAAGTACTCTGTTCTCGCTGGGATGCGAAAGGCTAGTCTGTGTACCAGCAGAAGACAATGCAACCATGAGTGGACGTACAGGTGACAACAGGTGCTAGGGAGCCCGGCCTTCATGCATTTAAGGGGCACCCATCAAAGGGTTAGAAGCCAGGGTGACATGGTATGAGAGCTCATGTAAATGTTTAAAAAAAAAAACAATGAGATGGTGAAAGAATTAGAGGCCAAGGTGAGGCAATTACCACCACCACCGCCACCGCCACCACTGCCACCGCCACCACTGCCACCGCCACCACAGCCACCACAGCCATCACCACAGCCATCACCACTGCCACCGCCACGACCACCATCATCATCATCATCATCATCATCATCTAGTCCATCGTGAGTGGCTGAAACAGAATGCCCAGGATGGGGGAATCTATAATCTATAAAGATCTATTTGTTCTAGAGTCAGAGGACTCCAAGATCAGGTGCTAATATCTGACAAGGGGCTTCATGGTACCTTCCCACCCAGCAGAAATAAACAGGCAAGAGACCTCTCAACACACTGCTGAAAGCTGTTTGTTTGTCTGTTTGTTTGTTTTAGCATTTTTGGGGAAGGGGAAGATCATGTTATGTAGCACAGGCTGGCCACAGATACACCGCATAGCCCAGGCTGGTCTCAAACTCATTATGTAGCCCAGGCTGGTTTCTAACTCCAGCCCAGGCAGTTCTCCAGCCTCAGCTTCCCAAGGGCTTAAATCCCAAGTGTGTACAACCCCAGCTAAAATCTACTGAAAGCCCCTTTTAAAAGCCTTTAAAAACCACCCTCAAAGCAGAGTCTTCATGCCCAAGTCTGCTCTTAAAGGGCCCACCTCTTCCCCCCCCCCATATATTCATATATATATATTGAATGTCTCAGGCATAAACAAAACGGAGGACCGCTCATCTGGATGGCTCAGAGGAAGGAATGAGTGATGGTCAGGGTGTGGAGGAACTGGAACCTGTGCGTTGTTGGTGGACGGTCAGTGGGGTGGCCCTGTGGGAAATAGTGTAGCAGGACCTCCCATCCGAAATGAGAAGCTGCCAGGGGCCGGAGGGAGACTCTGCTTGAAAAGGGCCTGGGCTCTGTTCTCAGCATCCACGTGGTGGGTCTTTAGATTAACTGTGACTCCAGTTCCAGGGCATCCGACACCCTCATCTGACCTCATCCGGTGCCAGGCACACGTCTGACACACATACATGCCTGTAAGCAAACACTCAGACACATAAAATAGATAAATCTAAAAACTTTTAATTAAAAAAAAAGTAAATTTATTATATGATACAGGAATTCCACTTCTGAACGTATATCCCCAAAACGTCTGAAAGTAGAGTCAGACATGGCGGAACACACCTGTAATCGCTGCGTTCTGGGAGGGAGAGGCAGGAGTTTGAGGCCAGGCTGGGCTATAGAGTGAGTGAAGCACTGTCTCAAAAGCTCAACACAAAGACTTGAAGGCAGGACCTTGAAGAGATATCCATACACTCCTGCCCATTACCGCACAGTTCACTGCAGCTAGAGGTCCAGGGACGGAGAAACAGGCCAGCACAATATGACGTGTGCACACAATGGAATCAGGTTCCACCTTCAAAAATGAAGAGAGTCTGTTAGCAGCTACAACATGGGTGAACTTTGACCATACTATGGGGGGAAAAGCCACACAAAGACAAATGCTACATGGGTCCCCTACTATAGGGTTCCTAGAGCAGTCAAAATCAGAAGGCAAACAGTGGAAGGAAGGCTTCCTGGGCTAAAAGAGGTGGGGGTGGGGGCTCCAGCAGAGCTTCCGTTTTGTCAGACAATTAGTGCGACGAGGGTAAATGTTCTTAACATCCCTGAATAGTGACATTACACTTAGATAAGATCAACATGGGAATGTTTATTCATTTACTCATGCATTTGTTTTGAGTATTGAGACAGGGCCTCTTATGGCCCAGGCTGACCCTGCTACTTAGCTGAGGCTGGCCTAGAACTCATAATCCTCCTGCCTTTATTTACCCAAGTGCCAGGATTACGAGTGCAGGCCACCATGATCATAGGTAAATTTTACTATGCTTATTTGGTCATAATAATTTCTTGTAAAAGAATGAGCTGGAAAGAAAAAGGCATACTGGGTATGTAGTCCCTAGGTGAGGAAGGAGAGAAGCTGGGAGTGCTCAGGGTATCAGGAAATGAAGGGCATCCATATCCCAGAGGCTGTGGCTTTGTCAGGAAGGAAACATAGGATAGCTGACTGAGGCAGGAGAAAATGGAAGCCAGTGCTGTAGCGTGCTAGCAGTGAAGGGAGCTCTGCCTGTGCCTGCGGGTGGCTTCTCTGGCTCAGGAGCATGAAGGGTCTGGTAAAAATGAAAGTTCTGTGTATTGAGATCTTAACCCCTACCAGGAGATGGAAGACGGAGTTCTGGGGGAAAATGGGGTGGGAGTGGCTCAGGAGTGGGATTGGTACCCTTACAGAATAGACTTGAGAAAGACAAGGATTTTTTTTTCCTTGATGTACAGCTATAGCAAAAAGGCTGGCTGGCTGGCTGTCAACCAGAAAGGGCACCTGCCCTCAGACAAAGCATCTGCTCTCTTCTGACAGTGGATTTCCCTGCCTCCATGAATGTCGGCTAAGCAGTGTGGGCAGGACCCTCCTGCAGGCAAACTCGTCCTGTTTGCTCTCAGGATGCAGGAACTGTTTTTTAGG
This sequence comes from Rhynchomys soricoides, assembly GCA_019843965.1. Classification (NCBI taxonomy): domain Eukaryota; kingdom Metazoa; phylum Chordata; class Mammalia; order Rodentia; family Muridae; genus Rhynchomys; species Rhynchomys soricoides. The sequence goes on along the minus strand of JADRCH010000079.1, from coordinate 3,210,029 downwards.
ACTGGGGACTCTGATGGTGAGGTAGGTAACTCAGGAGCTTCCCATGGGGATTGCAGGTTGAGGAGGGTGGGAGGAGTTAGGAGGAGTTAGGGAGCTGCAAGCAGAGGCAGAGGCTGGAGAGTGGGCGCTAAGATGTTTATCACTCACCTGCTCCAGGCCAATTTCCTTGGGGACTTCAATGGACTCCTTCACAGTGAAGCATCAATAACAAGATCCTACCTCCTCCAGAGCATCTATGTTTCATGGTGGAAAAGACAGGGAGATTTGACACCGCTGCCAGCATACTGGATGACCTTGGGCTGCTTACTTAGCCTTGGTGAACTCCAGGCTCATCCATAGAATGGGAGCCGTGATGCCACCACCCTGTTATTGTTGAGAGGAACTGATGAGGTCACTTCAGTAAAAAGAGCCTTTGTGAGTCACCAAGAGCCGTGCTGGCCTTTGACAGGAAGCCTATGAACTAAGCATTCATGAAGAAAGTTCCAAGCAGGAACAGAGAAGCCAGGCTGAGTGTCTGAGTATGCTTACTTGAGGCTCCCACTTCCAGGCACATGGGGATTCGAGGGCCCACATGAGAGTCGGAAGCTTCAGGAAGTAGACAGGCACGGGGCAGCGACAACTGCACTACCTATGAATCCACAGTTGACATATTGTGAAATAACCATGGGTATTCATTTTTGCAGGAATTATGGTACCCTGCACATTCAATCAGCAAATAGAGACCCCTTGCTCTTAGGAGGAACATAGGGTTTGGTTCCCTGGATGCAAACTAATTATCAACTGATGAATTCACAACATGTACTGTGGGCATTTCTGCTTAAAGACATCATATTGAATACACACTGCCCATTAACATTGAATTCATAGGCAACAGCATTATAGTGCACCTCTCCATGAAAATGGTCTATCTTATTTATATACTTCGCCCATGAGGCTTATCACAGCCTACTAGTACTTAGAACCCCAGGGTAGTATGCTTGATAATGATTTGTAAGATCACCAACAAAAAGTATAAAATACACCCCCTAAAGGGCACTCATAAACTTTGAAAGAACACTTGTTGGGACTGGAGAGATGACTCAGCCATTCGGAGTGCTTGTTGCTCTTACAGAGGACCCAGGTTCAATTCCCAGCACCCATGTGGTGACTCCAGTTCAGGGGGACACTTTCTTTTAACGTCTGCAGATACCAGACACTCACTAGGCACACATATATACGCTCTGGCAAAATGCTCATACGTATAAGTAAGTAAATAAATAAATCTCACAGAATGAGAGGTAGGAGAACCACCTTATTCTCCTCAGTAAATGTGTGCTTCAGACTATTAGAATTGTCCAACACTCTGCCTGTTGAGGATGACCCCGAGTTCCACAACTGGTTTAGATAATTACAAAGAAAGGTTAGCAAAGAACAGTAATTCCCAAACATAAAATCCACACATAACAAGAACTAAAGGCGTTACACTCCTCATTTCACAAGATGGAGAAACTAAAGCTCATCGGAGCAACTGGCTGGCAAGTAGCTAATAAACAATAGATCTAGAATTCAAACCCCACCGAAGAATCTTCTATGGCTGGGATTTTAGCAGTGTTAGATATTGTCTTCCAGTCCACACTCATTCCTTTTATAAATAAATCTCTAGGCCCAGAGAGGATGGCCAGCCACAGACACTGGAGGCAATCCCAGCATGCATTGCGGAGCTTGGACAGGTGTACGGTGGGCCTGTGTGCTGGAGGCTTTCCACAGGGATCTCTGGCCTGGCCAAGTGCGAGGGTTCAGGCAAAAGGGAGAGTGCAAGCAGGGACAGGAGTCACCTCCACCTCAGTCTCTGCAGTTGCTGCCTCGGTTGCTCCAAGACTCTGCGCCCGCCACCCTGGGCTGAGTCCACAAGAGACCTGCTAGCAGGCAAGGAGTGCGGGAAGCTTCTGGTGGCGTTCAGGAGAGCATACCTCTTCCCAAGCAGCAGTGTTACAGCTCTTCTGATAGAAGCTCTCAGACCACGGAGAGTTCTACCACCTTTATTCTCTCACACCTTTATTCCTTCTGGATAAGATCTCTCATATACAGTTTGGGATGGGTCAGGGTCTGACAACAGGTACTTCCCACTGGCTTGGTCTGAGAGTTTAGGGATACCTTATCTGCACGTGGGAGGGTTTGGTGTGCTGCTCCTACGTGACAGACCTCTCTACAAGGGGCTGTGGGGTCTGTAGCTACTTGACAGGAGCCAATAGTCTCCCGGGAGCGTTGGCAAAACGCCTTCCGGTCCCTTGCAAGGCTAGCCCCCACTGGGTCGCCAGGGGTTAAGCCTGTGCTGACCAAAGGCCAAGCTGCCTGTCACAGTCCACCACCCCACAGTGTACAGCCTTTTTTCTCAACAACAGCGCCCTTTGTTTCATCAAATGCCTGACTTACCTGTGTAATTTATACCTTCAAAGCTCACAAAGTATTTCTCTCTCATTGTTTCCAGGAGTCAGGGAGAATCGCATTGTGTGTTTACAGATCGGGCCACCAGGGGTCGCTCCTCCCCATATGCGTGCTCTCTATCTCCTTTCCCCTCCACCCACAAGCACAGGAAGGCCTCAGCTAGCCAGAGTGGTCCAGGCAAAGGGATAGAACAATGGGCTGATTGATGCAAATAGACCATGAAAGACAAATTGTTCCAATGAAGCACATTCCAGGCTCCTGCCAAACGCCCAGGGTGTGTGGAATTTCAAGGAAAAGCTGAGTGGATTTGGGCTGTCCCCCTGGCCTTTGGGCTTCCCTGGTGCGGCTTCCAGCACCTTCCTTTCCCTAGAATGTTACAGGCTTGGCCTGGGTTCCCAGGAGACTGCCCTGGATGGATGGATGAAGGCTGAGGAAGGAGAGGGACCAGGTGGACATTGAGACAATCCTGACCATCATAGTAGATAGGGTCCTGGCTCCCACCCTAGGTGACCTCGGGCTCCTGAACATAAAAAACTTTAGCAAACGTCTCCGTTCAACTCCCAACCCCACATCCAGTGCTTTATGACCCCAGAACACCCTATTCCTCTCTCTAGATAGCCCCGGGGGAACCTTTCCTCTCTTTGGATCTGTTTTCTCACCTGTAAGTGTGGTTATTCACCCACTATACTCAATCTCCAGGGGGTTTGTGAGAGTCAAAGGAAAAATATCTAGAAACCTTAACATTTCTGTCCAAGGAAGGCTACAAACCCACGCCCACCTTCCCCAGGCTCCACCAAGCACAGCTTGTTCCCAAATCCATCCTGGCTCACTGGAGACCTCCAGGTGACCCCAGTCCCAGCACAAGCCACACAGCGTGAGCTTGCAGCCTCTTGAGGATCTGAACTTCCAACCACTGCCATCCCCCAAAACCCCCTAGGGCCAAGGAGGGTGGAGCAGGATCTAACGCTGAAGCCTGCACAAAGGTTCCTTGTCCTGCTGGGCAGCCTGGCACCGGCTGTCCGATCTTGAGAGGGCTCTCTTGGACTATTGTGTTTCTGTTGTGGCTTGAGGGGCGAGCAGCTCAGAGCCCACCAGGGCCAGGCCTGGCTCACCAGGCTTATGCCTATTCCACCATGCAGTGTCTGGATCCCCGAAATTCGGACTTCTTATGCTATGGCTCTTGGTCCTCTTCTTCCCTTGAACAGACCAGATATCTACTGTTCTGCAGTCTCTGGCCAACATGTCCGCTGTCATGCAGTGGCCTCTGCCCGATGATCTTTGCAATCCAGACCCTCCTTATCCTTTTTCTATCTTTTTCTGATTAACTACTTAATAATTCATACCAGGTCCTCAACTACTCTAACCCACATGTAACATTCAATAACATGCTATTATTACTCAGCTTTGTGGAGTTTGAGAACCACCCTGGGTGACAGCTTTAAGCTGTGGAAGGCACCCCGGAAGAGACAAAGCCAACAGCAGGGGAAAAGGAACAGAAGTCAGGATGTGGGACCCAGGTGACATCCTGGGCATCTGAGGGTGGCAGGTAAAGAACAATAGCATCATATAAACATGGTGTTCGGGGAGGCCAAATGTGGCTGACAAGATGGCTCAGCAGGCAAAGGAGCTTGCTGCCAAGCAGGGCAACCTGAGCTTGATCCCAGGAACCCATATGGCAGAAAAGAAAACCAAACTTGAACAGAGAGAGAGAGAGAGAGAGAGAGAGAGAGAGAGAGAGAGAGAGAGAGGCATGTGCCATGCACATATAAAGAAAAATGAGTTAATTAATTTTTAAAAATTAAAGAAGATACAGAAAGGGGGCTAAGCATGTAGCATAGCTGCAGAGTACATCCCCAGCAAGTGTAAGACTCTGGGTTTGATCCCCAGCACCAATTGGGGAAACCATTTCATGTTAAAGCAGTCTTGGTACTTCACAGCTGTAGTCTCAGCACTTGGCAGGCAGAGGCAGGAGAACTCAGCATCTGAAGCTAGCCTGGGCTACATAGCGAGACAGGAAGGGAAGGAGGGAGGGAGAAAAAAAGAGGAGAAATTACTTGGGGGAGCTGGAAACTGAGTATCCGCTGAATCATTTATAGAGAATTTAATATCTGCCGAAGACAAAGAACCACAGCCCTTGCTCTCTGGACAGCTTCCATCCTGCAAGGAGAGGGTTAGGCAAGCAGCTTGCTGTCAGCAGCCCTGCCTTGGGGCAGGTGTGTGCGTGCGTGTATGTATGTATGTATGTATGTATGTATGTATGTATTTGTGTGCGCAGGGCATGGCCAGCTGGTCCAGTACTTAACCCAGAACCCCCAATACTTTAGTTCAGAACAATGGGCTACCGGGGTGCTAGCAATAGCTACAAAGGAGGCTCCTGTGCCCCAGGCTATGCCCATACTGCTGTGGTCTTCATCAGACATACCAAGAATTAACTAGCCCATCCCTTCCTGACTTTGGGCAGGAAGGTCAGTCTCAAGTCCCCTGAATAAACAGTACTAGGGCCAACTGCCAGCATCGCATACAGCTGCAGAAACCCTGCCTGGCCCTGAAGAGGCCTCCACCTCTTCCCAGCTCAGCCCAAAGGGAGGGTCCATAGGCATGGAAGCGGTTAAGTCCACAGGATGCGCCCAGGACCCAGCTGTTTCTGTGGGTGGGCAGGGATTTACAGCCTCCCAGCCTCCTACACTGTGAGGCTGAGCAGCCTGGGCAGGAGAGAGATACATCTCTCACACACAGTGACAAGAAGGCTGAGTTCTCAATGTGAGGTCAGACTCCTCTGTCTTGAAGCCAGAGCCTCCCAAGGTGTGCCAGGGGGAAGGTGGGGGCAGGAAGGAAAAACCTGCGGTCCACAAGAACCCTGGCTCTGAATACCAAGATGGATAAAGACAGAACTCACCCTGCCCATCCTGGGCCTCTATTCATGTGGAGACAGTAGTCAGTGGCAGGGAGTTCAAACTCCAAGCTTCCGTTTCCAGAAGAAAATCTAACACTATTCTGCTCATCAGTAGTGCCTCAGTTTCTCCCTTCTTGATGCACCCAGGGGGTAGTGACTAATGGAGCCCCAAATGTCCATATTCTAGTCCCTCAGTCCTGTGATCACATTAAGCACCCTAAGGTGACAGGATAACTTTGATGACCCCCTGTGGAGGGTGAACACCACCACGAATGTCCTCGAATGAGGAAGGCACACGGATACAGCAAACAGACCAGAGGACACTGTGACCACAGAGGCAGGGACTGTTAGCACTGCGTAAACCATAGCATACCTGGAGTCACTTGAGGCAGAAGAGACCAGACTCTTCTCCCCTCCAACCTGCAGCAGGAACGCAGCCCGCCTGCCAATATCTTGATTTTGGCCTGCAGATGGCTACAATCTTTGCCCCACCCCACCCCCAGAGCCATGAGAAAATTAACTCCCATGATAACTTGAAAGTGGGGGAATGCTTTCTTTAAGTATCGACAGAAGACTAGTTCAGCCAGCCACCTAACCGGATAGATGGAGCAGTAAGTCCTCTGCCCAGTGCCCAGGGACACTTTCCAGTTCTGATTGTCCTTTCCTTTTCAAGGGGTCAAGGAGTCCACCAACAACAACCCTGCCCTGGGACTGAACTTTTCCCTGGCCAAGAACAACATTCTGGCTTAAGGGCATTCCCCTGAAGTAGGCAGGTAGGATGCCCATGCTTAGCAAGCCAGTTAGTGAATGTGTGTTTCTTAAGTAGGAGATAGGCAAGCTGGACTCTTTCAGTATCAGATCTCCACTTCTTGGTGACAGATGTGGCCTCCAGGACTACTTGGCCAGCTTGGTGTGGTGGCACAGGTCTGTAACTGGGGGACTGGTACTAAGGAAGCTGACACAGGAGAGCTTTGAGTGCTCCCCGCCCCAGTCAGCCTGGCCTACATAGAGAGACCCTATCTAAAAATACAAACTACCCCTCGGGTGAGCCATATAGACCCTGGGCTAGCCTGTCTGTCTCCCATTCTACTACCCAGGGATAGTCTAGTCTTCCAGGAATCAGTAATTACAGGGAGGCCAGCATACTTTCTGGGAAACCAAACTGTCAAATCTGTGGAGAGAGATTTGGTAAGTGGAGAAAGAAAGCCCAGAGTCTCAAACCCTTAGCAATCACCTGCAGGACTCATGCTGTATCAGGTACAGAGGTTCAAGGCAATGCAGCCCCTACCTGAAGAGAAAGATTCATGATGCCTTGGGCCACTCCTAGTTCCTAGGCAGCAAGATGTGTGTGTCATCAAAACCAAGGGAAAGAGAGTCAGAATGGACAGAACAGAAGTCACAATCTATGGACCCTCACAACAGAAGTGACTGCAACCCCACTCTGTTGGTTAAAAGCAAGTCACAGGAATGGAGATGCAGGGACCCTGCCTAACATTCACTAAGCCCCAGATTCCATCTCCAAGATTCCACAAAACCAGGCATGGTGACATATGCCTGGGATCCTGTCATTTCAGCACTCCAGAGGTTGAGGCAAGACGATCAGAAGTTCAAAGTCATTTTGAGCTACATAGCAAGTTTGAGGTCAGCCTGAGATACAAGAGATGCTGTACCCAAAACAAAGATGGTTAGCAGTTCATGGACGCACTTTTGTTCTACTAAGCAGAGGGGCTGCTCCAGCTTTCAGGGACAGGCTCCCAGCCACTGGTTTTTTGCTCTCTGAGCACCAAGCCTTCACCAGCCTGGCATGACATTCCTGCACACGTGTACAGCCTGGGGTTTCCATTCTGTTACATGGTCTCTGTGTTGTTGACCTTATGTACACAGTATTCCTAGAAAGCAGGATGATCTTGATTCCTATTTTAAACATTTGTGGAAACTGAGGCCCAGAGCTGTAAATGAAGCCAGAAGCCCATTTACCCAGGGGGGCTATCTTCTCCAGGGACTATTTAAATACTGGCAGGATGTGACAGTGGTTCTCTAACCACAAGAGACAACCTACAGTGAGAGACACCAAAAACACAGGAAGGGCTGTCCTCGTTAAAGTTGCCAAGTGACATTGAACCCTGGCATGTAAAACTAAGTGGTGTGTCAAGCCTGCAGAGTAATGTGTATGTGGGGTGTGTGTGTGTGTGTGTGTGTGTGTGTGTGTGTGTGTGTGTGTGTACTGGGATAGGGTTTCTCTATGTCACCCTAGAAGTCCGACCCTGGGACTCTCTATGTCAACTAGGCTGGCCTTGAACTCTGCCTTCCAAATGCTTGAAACAGTTCCTGGCTGTGTTGTCGTTGTTGCAGCTGCTGTTTTTAAAGAGAGTCTCACTATGTAGCCCAGTCTAACCTCAACCTTACAATCCTCCTGCCTCAGCCTCCTGATGGCTGCAATGACAAACATCTTGTCCAGTATGCTTTTATCAAGCACCCATTTCTGCTCCTTTGCTGGGTTGGTAACTATGGATCAGCTTCTATCTTATAAGAAGAGCAAGTCAGGCCAGTAATAGAGATTGCTTAAGGTCAGGGTATTGGGTAATGACCAGTCCGAACCAGAACCCAGAAGATCCCTCCTGACTCCTGACTCCTGACTTGACTTTCTCCAGACTCTTCTTCTTGTGTTGGAAGTGTGCCAATGGCATCAGGAGACCAACTCGTGACCACTCATATTCAAAAGGCACCTGCCCTGCCAGTTAATAATAGCCCCCTAATATATTCTCTCTCTCTCTCTCTCTCTCTCTCTCTCTCTCTCCCTCTCTCTCCCCCTCCCCCCCCCCCCCCCTCCCCCTCCCCCCCCCCCCCCCCCGCCCCGTCCCTCCGTCCCTCCCCCCTCTCTCCTTCCATGCATAGCTTTGATGCATCCAGCCACTGGCCTGGGAATCCAACAGAGAATACAACCCGAGGTCAGGAATCCTGGCTTCCTGCATTTTTCCAGCCCAAAGCAGTGAATAATTGAGGGCTTTGAGTCCATTCCAGTGGCCAGGCTCTGTCCAGGCCTGGAGCAGCTAAGCACAGGCGTAGGGGTATGGTTGCTGCAGCTAGAGGACCTCCCTCTGTATTATGTAGGCAGGAACCCTGAAGGTTCAGGACAGCATGGAAAAGGGCAAACGTACGGTGGAAGGAAGCAGGCCATGCAGAGTAGCTGCCACAGAGGCCAGGAGGAAGTGCTGCCAAGCATCCTTTCCCTGACCTTGCAGCTGACCCAGCCGCATGCAAGCCATCAGCCGCAGCAACTGCCACCCTGAGTGAGGAAGGACACTTAGCTTTTATTCCACACTGGATATCAACTTGGAAGCCCTTTCCCAAACACAGGGCAGACATACTGTTCCACGGATTTACCATCTTTATCAGTAAACACAGCAGGGGTAGTTGGGTGGCACTATAAGGTCACATGACAGAGCTGTGTGAGAATACAAGTCACATCTGATGGCTCTTTGAGTCAGAGCCTTAGGTAGGAACGCAGACATGATGACAAGGATTACATGTTTGAAGTCTGAAGGGGAGGGGGTTAGGGCTTCTTCTAGAGACTTTGCAAAAAGGGGTCTATATTTGACCCCCTGGAGAAATCACCCTCCTGGGCAGAGGGGAGAGCACCAGGGTTGTTGAAACACTAGCTGCTGGCATGTGATTTATAACTGGATAAGTACAAAGTAACTTGTAAATTCAGACAAGTCATGCTACTTGCAGTCTCTTCTATGGTGGTGGTGGGGAGCTGGGAAGGAGGATGTCGGATGTGTGTGAAGGGCTCTGAGCTGTTCTAGACTAGAGCCTGGTGAGAGATACTGGAGATAGCAAGAATGTTGCACTGCATTGGGCAAATGATGGAGACTGGAGAAAGCTGCACTTTCTCACCATCTTCAAAACTAGAAATTCAAAGGCTGGGGAGGAAGGTTCTCCTGGCTAGTCTTATGTCAACTTGGCTCAAGCTAGTGTCATCTGAGAGGAGGGAACCTCAAATGAGAAAATGCTTTCAAACAATCCAGCTGTAGACATTTTCTTAATTAGTGATTGATGGGGGAGGGCCCAGCCTATTGTTGGTGGTGCCATTCCTGGGCTGGTAGTCCTGCGTTCTATAAGAAAGCAGGCTGAGCAAGCCATGATGAGCAAGCCAATAAGCAGCACCCTCCATGGCTCCTGCTCCTGCCCCCAGGTTCCAGTCCTGTTTGAGTTCCTGTCCTGACTTGTCCTTCAGTGATGGACTATGGTGTGGAAGTGTAAGCCAAATTAACCCTTTCCTCCCAGAGTTGCTTTTGGTCCTGGTTCGTCACAGCAATGGAAGCCTTAACCAAGCCAGGCAGTGGAGGCACACGCCTTTAATCCCAGCACTTGGGAGGCAAAGAAAGGCAGATTTCTGAGTTCAAGGCTGGCCTGGTCTACAGAGTGAGTTCCAGGACAGTCAGGGCTATACAGAGAAACCCTGTCTCGAAAAACCAAAAAAAAAAACAAAAACAAAAAACCCACAAGGGTGAAAGGTTGCAGAGGGCATAGGAGACCATAGCAGAGACACCCAAAGCCATGCTGAGCCACCATCTGTGGCTGTAACGTGTCTGGGTGTTAGCTTCATCGTCCCTAAAACAAGGGCTTTACCTCCCCTTGAAGGAAGGTAAGGCTACCACCTGAGTCAAGGAAACTTAGCGTACACTCCATGAAGGCTAGGCACTGGGATTAGGTAGAAGCACTCGGAAAGTGGAACAAATTTACAGTGTTAATTACATGCAGTTTTCTAAATGGGGATCAGGTGGAGCACGGCTGCTGGGAGGATTATTATGCTCCTATAAAAACAAACAATGTGTGCTATCTGCATGCTTTATCTACATCACAGGCATTTTCTCAATTACATCTCTCGGTGATCCTAGAAAGCAGGGCTATTAACACCCCATTTCAATGAGGTGCCAGATAACCTGCCCAAGTCTCCATATGGGTGATGGGAATGCCTAAGTACCTGCCTTGACTGAGTGGTCACAAACCATCTTATACTCGGTCTTGATCCCCAGCTCCCCTCCCCATTCCCACCACTGGCTTTAAGCCAGATGTTTCAGCTCCTGGTTTCCCTGGACACAGACCTCCCCTCTCCATTCTGGTGAACCCACCAGCCTCCACCCTAAAACACAATGTTTAGGACAACCCCACTCACCTTCCAATGGGGACCTGGAACTCAACATGAACAGAACCATGAAGACACAGCAGAAATGGTCATTGTAACCTTCTACACAACAGAAGGGTGGAAAAGGGGTGGCACAAGGGAAGGACTGGCTCTCTAGAGATGTGACTCAGTGGTTAAAAGCACTAGCTGCTCTTCCAGGAGACCCAGGTTCGATTCCCAGCAACCACATGGTGGCTCACAACTGTCTGTTACTCTAGTTCCAGGAGATACAACACTCTCTTCTGGCTTCCATGGAAACCAGGCATGCAAATGGAACACATGCATGCAGGAAGACAAAACACCCATACACATAAACAAATGCATGCATGCATGAATGAATGAGTGAATGTGTAAAATTAAAATGGAGGCTAAAACTCAGTGGTAGAGTATTTGCCTACTAGGCATAACCAGGTTTGATCCCTAGCACCACAGACAGGGAGGGAGGCAGGGATGAAGGAAGGGGGAAAAATAACCAGTACACCAGCATACAATAGAAGACGCACAGCAAAACCCTATGCATAAAACGCAAGGACAAACTATTTAACAGTTGCATGTTAGAGGTCAGCCGCCTGCATAGAAATTAGTGTGGATAGAAGCCCAAGGACAGCATTCAGGTTAAAAGCATGAAGGTGATATTTGTTTTCCTCTTTGGCACGTTCTGGCCTTCCACATTTTTCTTCAGTCAACACGTCCTATTTTGGTGTGTTGGGACTTGTTTTGTTTTTGTTTTTCAGTACTGGGAATTGAACCCAGAGCCTTGCACAGGCTAAGCGAATGTTCTACGCCAAAATCACACCTCAAGCCCTCTTTACTTTTAAGACAAGTTGCCCAGGTCGTATGTGAATTTGTCATCCCCCTGTCTCAACCTCCTAGAGCAGTTGGGATTGCATGTCTTCACCATTAGGCCTGGCTGAAACATGGTTTTATAACAAAACTAAAGGGATATAGGTGCGTGCGTGCATGCATGCGTGAGTGCATGTGCGAGTGTGCATGTGTGTCTGTCTGTCTGTCTGTCTGTTGGGTGTGTGGGTGTGTTTATGTGTGTGTCAGAGCTTTGCATGGTCTCCAACACCTATAAAAAGCATAGTTCCTGGAAGTGATCCAGGTGACCCAGTCCCTTCTGGCCTGCCCTCAGCTGTCACTCCTAGAATCTATGCAAACCTGTTTGTGTCTCTTGTCTCACCTCACCTTCTCCGGTCCTAGCATCGTTACACAATCAATTTCCTCCACCAGGAATGTTCCCTGTGGTCAGAATCCTATCCCACCTTCAAAGACTCCTCCTTGAACACCCCCTATCCTAGCCTGCTTTTCCTTTGCCACACTCTTGGTCTCAAAACTCTTGGGGCTTCCTGGAAACCAACATCTAGCCAGACCAGTATCTCCTTGTGCAGTGAATATTAAGTGCTAACATTTCACTGAAGTTGAGTTAAACTGATAAACTTAACAATAAGGGTCCTGAAGAGAGTTGGCAGGAGAGCCCCAGAGAGACTCCTGTTGGCTCTTCTCCCTGTGGCTAGAGGTTTGGTGCCCTTTCTCTAAGAAAGTCAGCCTCTGCCAAAGGAGGTGATGCTTTGGAGCCAAAGCATTGTTGCCTGCAGGTTTGGGTTCCTTAGAGCTGCAGGTAACATCAGGAGGAAGGTTGATAGAGGCTTCTATCTCAGAAATGGGTCAGTGAACAACTTGTTCAGGTTTTCAGAGTCTCTCAGAATGTGGACTGGTCAGGGCTAATAATGGAGAAAACAGGAAAGTTATGCATGTTGTCTTGAGGCCCTTGGGGCTGGTGCCACATAAGAGACAGAGCTGCTGAATCTTGACCTTTGTGGCTGGGGTAACCCTGAGTTTAGGTCCTGAGACAAACAATATCTTAGACCAGCAAAGGAGCAACATTTGGAGCTGGGGTGAGTCTCCTTAGGTCTCCTAAAGTTCTTGCTGTCCCTTCCTATCCTAAGGCCCCTGCATACTTTAGAATACTCCTGCCCTGGCCTTGAACCTTTAGATGGCCCAAATAACTGGGTCTTTCCCTGATCTCAGACCCCATCCTTGCTGATATTTTTGTTTTGTTGTTTTAGGGTCGATTAGGGAGCTCGAGACCGGGCCTCTGTGCAGCCCTGGCTGACCTCAAACTTTTGATCTTCATGCTCTAGCCTCCCAAGTGCTAGCACTATAGGTACGATCTACACAGCTTGGTCCCACCCTTGTCCCAGGAGCTGGCTCTAGTCACCTTCTCCATGAACATACCAGCACACACCAGCTCACAGACAGCACTTTGAAGTTTCCTACTCTTCAGAGTGCTTAACACGGGAGAGCTCCTTCACCTCTGAGCTCCTTCCTCTCAGCAAAAACTGTGACTTAAATCATTCATTTGTGAATTCACTCATGCAGTAAAAGTTAATCTGTTTGGCAGTGGGTTAATAGCACCTGCTTTGATTTCCACCATGACTAAGGTGACTCCTAGTGGCACCACTTAATAACTGCTATGACTCTGAATAGTCACTTTGCCTCCCTGGGTCCTTAGTCTAAGACAAGTACCTCTCGAATCTAGTACTAGCTACAATTTTATAGTGTCTTAGCACTATAGGTAACTGCAGCTTTTTGACCAATACATAGTAAAACGTATGTACTGCTTGCCATTGCTACTATTAAGGATGTTCGGGATGCTGGGTAATCTGGGACACCAGGAATACACAATTGACATATCCAAGAACTAACCAGTCTACTGGCACAGGCAGACATACAAACCAGCAATAACATTCAGTGTGACTAATGAAAAAGAAATGGCCACACGGCAGGAAACGTGGTTACTCAGGCTAGCCTGTAGGCAGGGCAGTCAGGGGAGGCATCTCGGAGCATGAAAGCTCAGAGCCATGATACTAAAATGTGTGGGAGGAGTTGGGGAAAATGGCTTGTAGTGTGAGGTGACCGTTAGGTCACTGGTACTGGGATGGGAACAGTTACCTATAGGGTCCTGGATGTGCAAACATAAGAGCCGTGGATAGAGAGAAGGCACAATCAGGATGGGGCCTCTCCCATTGCAGAGGACAAGCAGCTGCTGGTGCTGGCAGAAGAATCAATTGCATTTTATAAAGATCACTCTGGTGGACTGTGGTGGGCAAATAGGAACAGTAGATTGGAGGCGCCCAAGCCAGAACTTTCTATACAGCCTCAGGGCAGCTTGGCATCCAGCCTGGCATTCTTGCTAGGGTCCTTGGATGCTGGCCCTGGTGGCACAGCTGCCCATGGTGCCTTATCACTGGCTCCAGATTTCCGGCTGACAATCTATCTGGCCTTACAGACCCACCCTCTCCTTTCTTCTGCAGTTCCAGCTCTGGACTCTCTGGCTTTTCCCACTATCTCCATTCTTCCTCTGCAACAGGCTCACTCTTGCCAAAGCCTCAACTCCCAGCCCAGCTCTCCCAGACCAGAACAAGCCCATCCCTTCTCTGCTCAGCCTCCCCACCCCACCTCATTGGACTCCAGTTGTTCAGCTGAGACATGCCCTGTCTCATTTTCCCATTGATGACTCATGGATCAGGCCGGGTGAGGCCCTGGCTGCCAGAGCAAGGGGAGAGTTGGTGGCAGCAGCCTCTCCCTGGCCTCATGATGTCCTTGGGCCCAGCTGAGCAGATTTCTCTCTCCTGAGACTCTGCTGGCACAGTGAAGGCCTGCCTCTGTCACCAAAGGGGCTTTTACCCTACTCAGCAATCCTGCAGACATTCCAAGGGTGAAAGCCTCTGCTCCTTCTTGGAAATTCACAGCAAGAAGGAAAACCTTACAGAGCGACCCCTTCCCTTCTTAAAAGGCCAAAATTCCCCTACGGATCTTTTGAAATAGCCTGTTCTGGGAGCACTCTCTACAGTGAAAATTCTTAAGAACCCAGGACTCCACCTTTAATCCCAGCACTTGGGAGGCAGAAACAGTCGGATTTCTGAGTTCAAGGCCAGCCTGGTCTACAGAGTGAGTTCCAGGACAGCCAGGGCTACACAGAGAAACCCTGTCTCAGAAAACCAAAATAAGAAAAAAAGAACCCAGGGCTCTCAGAATTTTGGTAAATATTCATTCTGTTGTAACTGTCCACCTACACATGTGTGCCAGGGGCCTGCTATGTGCCAAGTCCACAAGAGGGTCTCTAATGGTGCACTTTAGATGGCTTGGGACTCACCTGGCAAAAAAGACACACCAAAGCTGGCTTTGGGCAAGTCTGATGCATGCTTAGAACCAAGGCTCAGTATCTAAAGAAGTAGGGAGCTTCAGAGACCAGAACCTGCCTCCGTCCCCCAAGCAACACCTGCCCTCTGCCCTTGATGCTCTGCCCTGCCTTTGTCTGCTACTGCCCTTTGCAGCACAATGATCCCTCTTAGTTCTGCCGAGGTCAACACTGAGCAGCAAGGAAATACTGCCTGGTGTTGAGGCTTCCTGTGGTCAGTTCTACTGGCATTGGCTGCTATTGGTTTGTCTGTCACTAAACTCTGGCTCCTAGGGCAGAAATTGGGTCTTTTTTTCTTTTTGTCCCTCCACATCCTTTGGAAAGCTGAGTACCTGGCCCAGAAGAGACACTATTTGGTGAATGATCTCACCCTGATCCATCTGCTCACAAACCTTCCTTCCCCCATTTCTGGGTGCCCCATGCCTCATCTCTTTAAGCCTGAATCTCTGCCACCAGGAACAATTCTTGAGTTTTGCTGGAATAGTCTGGAAATAGGCTGTTTCACAAGGACGGGGAAACTAACCCTTTCCCACTAACAGCTGCATCAAGGCAGGAGTGGCAACTTTCCATTCCTGAAGCATGAAGCATGAGCTGACTCTCTCCCCACCCACAAAAGACATCATCAATGGATCACAGCACACCCCCTGGCTCAGCCCTAACCTTTATAGCATTGATCTAGGGTGGCATTGAAGATGATGTTTTTTGACCTGGTGGGATTAAGCTGTCCACAAGGTGGTGGTAGACTACTAGTAGGATAATAAATGGGACCGTAGTTAACTGTAAATCAGACACCCATTTCAATTGTGGGATATAGTTCCCGTTCCACATGAGAGAGACTTCTGAGGACCAAGAGACATGGACAGGAGAAAGGGAAATTTTAGAAAGAGACACCTAAAGTGGTGAAACATGAGAACCAAAGGGTTATAAAAGAGACTTCAAATTATTGAGAAACAAGTTCCCTCGGCTTCACTGTTCCTTCTGGAGAGACTCTGAAGCAAGTCACTACTCCATATCAGGAAAGGGAGACTTGCTGGTTATACTGAGAAGGGTGACAGGGGTCCCTCAGCAGCTGGTTCTGTCTAACTCAAGGTCATGATTCCTCTGCAGCTTCCCATGTAGAAATGACCCCCTTTTAGCCCCTAAGGAAGTCTTAATTACGTATTGATGTGTGCATCTGCATGTGTAAATAACAGGGAGCGAAGTCTTCCTGGAAACTAGAGACACTTCCCAGGTTAACAGGGGCAAAGTCACCCTCTACAGAAGAGGCAGCTACAGGATTGTGACATTCTTCAGTCACACTGGGGCCCTTCCTTCCTAAGGCCAATGAGGCCATGTCTACTGGCGGTACAGTGCCCATACCCCTCAAGTTACATCTTTCGGACGGCCTGTAGGCTAGAGAAGAGGTAAAGAGATGCTCCAATGCTCTAGGTGTCCTGTAGTTAAAAGAATTTCACTCAGCAGACAATGTGGTTACTGCCCATGAACTGGGCCTCTTCATTCTGGAATAAGCATGAAATGGTAAAGGCCCAACCCTTACCCCACCCCCAGTCCCTCCAGGCCCAACACCGAAGTGAGGAGAGGGCAACAGAGGTGAGGGAAGAAGTGTGTAAAGAAAGGGTACAGATTGGGGGGGGGGGGGTCCCCAAAAGGACCTAAGCAGCAAGAGACCCCCAGGCACAGGCCTCCAGCCCAGCAATCCCCCTCCACAAGCTGAGTCCAGTGGCTGTCCTAAGGTAGGGTGGTCATCTTCCGGACCCCAGGCTAGCCTCCTGAGTTCTCAGGCACTGGCTTAGCATGCTATGAAGAATAGCCCTCCTTTGGGCATGTCTCAAAGCCAGAGACCAAACAGCAGTCTGCAGAACCTAGAACCAAGGGCTGGACCGGTGGGAGGGCCTTGATGCCAGGTAAGGTCCAAGGGCTCCATCGTGATACTTGAGGCCAGGCCTGTGGCTCAGGGCCTGAGCTGGGTGTAACAGTCTTAGTGTCCAGGAACTGAATCTTCATCCTCAGCCCCTATTGGCCTCTGCTCTCCGCCTCTGGCCAGTTGGCTCCTTCCATGATGATATGTATATCTTCCACATGTTGATAGCTTCTGCCTCATTACATGTAATCAGGCCCCAACCAACCAAAGTGGACAGAGAAGCTGGAGAGAAAGAACAGTGGTTAAGACAGTTGGTTTACTGGATGCCTCACACCAAGCCTTCCCAACCTTTTCTACACCAGAACAGAAGGAAATGATATGGCCACTCCTGTTACCCACAGGGAACAGGTTCCAGGTCATACCACACTAAAATCTGGGGGCTTCTTCCTATAACAAGGTGTAATTTTTGCATATAACCTATGCAAACCTCCTATATGCTCGAAGTCATCTCTATACTATTTTTAATACCTAATACAATGTAATGTTATATACTGTTTGGGAAATATTGACAAGAAAAAAAGGGTCTGTGAATGTTTGGGCAACATTTTTTTCCAAGTAATTTTTGACCAGGGATTGACTGAATCCACAGAGGAGAAACAGACAGACAGAAGGCTGATAACATAACATACTGTGGCCAGTGAAACCTGTTTCCTCTAGCCCCTCTCTGCATCCTAAGGGATCGAGGTGGACCCATTCGTAGCACAGTGGGTTTGCTTTATATCCAGCTTCATTATAATGGGAGTGGGGGGGGCAGCAAACAGGAGTCTCAAAGAGACTGGAGCATTAGATGACCCCTAGGCTCACCTGACCTCTGTTTGCTGGAGATGGAAGGGGAGGTGGGTGAGGTACTGTGGGTGGTGTAGTTGGGTTCAGAGGGACCAAAGCTTCCGTTGGAGAAGTTAAGGGCAGTTACATAAACCCATCCTTGACCCAGCTCGGGTTCCCATGGGAGGGAGTGGTATCTGGGGAAGAGGGCACAAGGCTAAGTGCCACGGCCTCTAGGTTCTATTCCTGGTCCCTCCCTGGAGCCATTCTAACCACGAACCAACACACCCCCCCCCAACCTTCTGCCTTACTGTTCAAGGAGTATTAAGACATCACAAATAATAACTCATGGCTCCATCCTGTTCTCAGCCACCCATCTCCTCTTCTAGCTTCTCCTCCTCTGGCCCAGCATGCCTTGGCCGGCAATCATGGGTAGGCTCGGCCCATCATCCTTGGCAATGATGTCCTGGCCACATCCCACCTTCCACATCTCTTGCTCCCTTATCCTCCCGATAGCTCAGCCCTAGAGCCCCAAATCCTCTATCAAGACTGAGTTTTTGAAGCGGTTGGCTCAGCCCAGCCTTCTACTGAGGAAGCTTCCTGTGGGGAGCTAGGACAACATGGTTTTGTTTGCAAGCCCTTATAACTCCTTCGGTAACTACGCGGTGGTTCACCGATTAAATGCTACAACCTGCATTCATCCTGGAAGAGAGTCATACAATACAGGAGTCCTATATTGGGTGAACATGAGTCAGGGTTGAACCAATCTTTGAGGAGGCCTATCCCACCCGTGCTCTCTCTCCTAGGACCCATCTTCCTCTCGACACTTGGGTCACATTAAGGACCCTCCTGCCTGGTGCCCTAGTGAAAAGGCCTGCTCTGTTCACTTGGCCAAGGGCCCAGGTTTCCCAAACATATTCTCTTGTGATCCTACTCTCTGTTGATCCCAGCAACCTTCCCTAAGATAGCCCAGCTTTGGGACAGACACCAAGTCCCTGGTTTTCTATAGAGGGCAGAGGAGGAAGAAGAGAGGGGGTTCAGCGCTCTGGGACTTACCTGACATGTCTTCTGGGCACGGAGATGGAGGGGGCCGGGGGGTACGTCGAGAAAATGGTAAGCCTCGTGGTTTAGGACACGAGGGTCCCAGTTCCAAGACTCTGCCGGGCCCGCACAGTCTGGATGGCCTGTTGATTCTTGAACTTGACCAGGCCCAGGGTAATCTGAGCGTTCCAGCCGGGGTCTTCGAGGGGGCAGCGGAAGTCGATCTCGCCCCCGCCTTCGGTCACTAGCGTGAAGTAGATGTGGCGCCCGGTGCTCTCTACGCACTCCACGGCTTTGATGCGGGCGAAGCTGAGCTCCTTGGGCCGGCCGCCCGTGCCCTTGGCCTCGAAGAGCTGCAACCCGCGCTCGGTGAGCACGCAGCGCTTCCGCTTCCACAGCTGCAGCAGCCCGCCGCTGCGCTTCTCCAGCACGCCCTCCTTCAGCACGGTCGCCGTCGCCGTCATGGGCACCCCGAGGTTCCCACAGCGCTGGAGGCTGCGGCGATCCCGGCCGTCCCGGCTCTACAGCGCCGGCTTCTCGAGCCCCGGGGCTGGTTGGCCTTGCTCCCTGTCCAGCCGAGCCTGCGGCCGGGGCCGCCTTGCAGACAGCGGCGCCTGGGAGGCGCGTGCGGATGCTACTCGCTCGCCACGGGCTCGGAACCCTGCGCACCGCTCCGACTGCCCTGAGCCTCTACCCGGTGCCCTGCGCCTCTCCGCCCGCACGCCGGCTCCCCTGCACTCTGTCTGCGCGCTGGGCGGCTGCTGGCGGGATGTGCCCTTACATGTTCCGCCGCTCGCCTCCTGCGCCGCCCGCCCGCCGCGCATTCCTGCCCCGCTGGCCCTCCCCTCTGCGCCGCGCACCCGCCCGGACAGAGCCTCGGGGGGCGGGGCTGCAGCGGGGCTCCAACACCCAACGGCAACACGGGCTCGAGAGGGGGATGCTTACTCAATAGCCTGCAGGCTGCCCCTTATAAAACACAGTCCCCGAACCCCACCCCCAAGCCCCCATCGCTCACCCCGGCCTCACACCCGGGACATAGCAGAAGGGGGAGGGGGCAAAAGAGAAGTGGGGGAGGGCCAAGGAGCTGCTCCTGGAGGAGCCTGGTCCTTGCTGGCCTGGGGTGGGGCCGGCTTGACGATAGCGCAGTGGCAGCATGGCAGGGTGGGTGTCAAACACCTGCTGCTTCTCAGACCGCGGGAGTCCTGATCCCGCAGCCTCTGCCAAAAGCTAGCGTTGGGTCCCTCCACCATCAGCAGATGTCTCTCTGCTGGGCTCAAGGGAGGCTGGCCACAGATCTGACAACCTATTCTCCCGCATTTACCTGAGTCTACACACTATTTTCTAACGGCTACCCTAAGTAGTTAGCCCTTAGCCTGTGGCTTCTCTGCAGATTCCACACCAGAGAATGGGGTTCTGACACTAAGCTGAAGGGAGACAGGCTTCTCTCAGCTGGCTTCAAACCTCTCTTCCATGATTGCATTTTCTCTCCTACCTGGCCAATGGCTCTAACCTTCTTCCATACGTTCATGTATCAAATGGGAAAACTAATCTATCCTGATCTGGTAGGATTGTTGTGAAGAGCAACTTAGTGACCATTCGTGAAGGACCCAGGACAGACCTGGCAAGTCAATTATGCCTCTCTTCCTACTGTGTCTTCCTTTAGATAAGGTCAAAGCCTGAGAAAGATGTCTCTCCTAGGGCCTCATCTGGCCCTCTTGGTCAAGTCCTCTTAAACACACTCATGGACATGTTAATAGTAAATGTTCTGGGACTAATGATAAATAATTAGTCAGAAAGATGACCTCTTTTTGTTCTCAGTGCCAAAAAACTAACGGGCACAGGGAGGATTCTGTTGCGAGCCGGGGGTACCCTCCCCTGCAGAACCAAGCCAGCTGTGGAGGGAAACAGCTATCAGTTTTCCACCCATAGCCCTGTATGTGAAGTACATGTGACCAGTGTCTGTCTGTCCCTCCCTCTGACCTTCTCCCTATCCCTCAGCTCCCAACTCCTAGAATGCCGCTCCGGGAGAGGGTGCCTTTAGGGACCACGTCTGCCAGCCACTACGGTGTGGCTTTCCCCTCAGCCTTCTTTTAGGGTCTCCTGAATTGACCAACCTGGCAGAGTCTCCTGCCTTGGCCAACCCTCTCTCCTTTAGGAAACGGGGGAGGACAGCTGGGAGGGGGCGTGGCCGTGACGGGGAGGAGTCTCCATTGTGCCCAACTCTACTGCTTCCTTCTTTCATTGATGCTTTCTTTAGCTGCTGGATCATTCTCAAGACAAAACTTACGGAGCTCTCTCCCATATTTTACATTCTCGTGAGAGAGAGGTTGAAGAGTCTTACAAGGCCATATTGTTTTGTTCACCTTTTTCTCATGAGGAAAAAAAAAAAAGAAAGACAAGACAGAGAATTCAAACAACTTAAATGGGATCCTGCAACTTTGTAATCGGAGTCTAGGGTATGAATGTATGGTGGCTTACAGGACCTGGAATCTGCTGGTGACATCACCCTGCCTCTCCATAAACACTAAGCCCTTTTAACGCATGACATGGCCACCCACACTCTTTCTTACTGGCTGGAGGGTTGGAGGCTTCTAGACAGTGGAGAAAGGAAGGGAAAGGGCAGCGACATCGGGTAGCAAGAGGGTGAGCAAAGGGGCATAGAAGGAAACTAAGTGGAGCATCCTGCTCTGGGCCCCTCTACTGCCGCCCCAGTAGCCAGAGTCAGTCCTTGGAACCCAGGAGAACTGACCTGCAATCATGTGGCCTCCTGGGGTTAGGAGAGTGCTAAGTTCCCCCAGGATTGGCATCTTTCCTGGAAGCCCCATCTGAGGGGCACTCAGGTATAGGCTGTATTAGTTAAGTATTGAGGTCAAGTTTTCAAGAGCAGAGGGTGCAGGGCACACCTCACCATCAGGGCTTCCTACACCAGGAGCAGAAAACACTGCTTGGCCTGCTCAGGCCACTGACCCGGGGAAAGAAGATTAAGTCCAGGGATTCTGATTGGACTCTTACTGACTTGTTGACTCCACATAGGACAGATGGACAGAATGTCCCCTGTAGCAATCCAGAGCTGCCACTTCCCCTTACCCCTACCAATAGAAAGCTGATCTGCCCCGTCAGGCAAGCTGAGTCCAGCTGCTTGGGACTGACTCAAAATGCCCTGAGGAGGGGGCGGGGAGTGAGCTGAGAATGACTCTAGCTGTGAGTGTCCCATTCTACAAACTATAAGGAAGGAAGGGACCACAAGGATGGACACGCATGGCTGGGTGAAGTGCTACAACAAACAAACAAACAAAATTTTTTTTTTGGCTTTATTTTTTTAAACATTTATTTTTATTTTGTGTGCCTTGGTGTTTTGCCTGCCTGTGTGTCTGTGTTACAGACAGTTTGTGAGCTGCCATGTGGGTGCTGGGAAGTGAACCCCGGTTCTCTGGAAGAACAGTCAGTACTCAGCTGAGCTATCTCTCCAGCCCCTGTAGATGGTTTTTAAAATAGTTTTATTTATATTTTATGTGTATGTACGCATGTATATGAATTGGCACATGAGGATGCCCATAGAAACCAGAAGAGGGCGTTGTGTTCCCTGGGGCTGGAGTTCCAGGCGGGAATGAGCCATCTGACACTCCGGTCCTCTGAAAGAGCACAAGTTCTTAGTTGTTGAGCATTCTCTCCAACCCCAGAGCTATTGTTTTATACATTTACTTGAATAAATTAAGCCAGGGTGTAATACATTGCTAGACAAAGTAACAGCAGTAAAGATAATGCTCTGGACAGTGTAGAATGTAGACTGCAGCAGAGGGATGCAGAGCTGCAATAAATGCAAATAAAAACAAAAGGATGAAAAAAAAGTCCAGATCTTCAACCAGGTTGGGCTATACAGTGAGTTCTGTAATGGTCTGGGCTACATAGTGACAGCATGTCTCAATGTGTCTCATAAAGGCAGACCAGGCCGGGCAGTAGTGGTGCACATCTTTAATCCCAGCACTCGGGAGGCAGAGGCAGGTGGATTTCTGAGTTCGAGGGCAGCCTGGTCTACAGAGTGAGTTCCAGGATAGCCAGGGCTACACAGAGAAACCCTGTCTCAAAAAACCAAAATAAATAAATAAATAAATAAATAAATAAATAAATAAATAAAGGCAAGCGAGGTGACCCAGCAGGTAAGGGCACTTGCTATCAGACCGGACAACCTAGGTTTGAGCCTCACCATCCACTTGCTGGAAAGAGAGAACAGACTCCTGCAAGTTGTCCTCCGACCTCTCATCACACGCACGTACCACGGAATCCATGAGTCTCCCACATTCCCTCACTAAATAAATAAAGACAAAAATGTAAAGATTAAAGACCAAGACTCACCCGTTAACAGGCCCTCTGAGAAAGGGTGAGGAGGGACATTATTAATTTTCTTTTAAGTGTCATCATTCTATAGTACTTGAGGTTTTCAATCCTCTGCCTGTCTTGCTTTCTTTACAAACTTAGTTTAGTGCTCAATACGTCAACACATATGCAATTAAGAATAATGAGCTTGAGGGGCTGGAGAGATGGCTCAGCAGTTAAGAGCCCTTACGGTTCTTGCAGAGGACCCAGGTTCAGTTCCCAGCATCCACATGGTAGCTCACAACCTCTAGAACGTCAGTTCCAGACCCCAACCCTTCTGATTTCCACTGGTTCTGCACACATGTGCTACCAACATACACGTAGGCACACACACACACACACACACACACACACATAAAATTAAATAAATGTGTTTAAATAAAACAAGTAAGAGAGCTGTGGTTGAATTTGTGGTTGAATGGGGACTGTTTTAACATGCTAACATGGCAGCATAGCAAGTTATGAAACATGACCCCACATGAACTGAAGCCCACCTCTGCCCTGTAGGCTAAATCTGGAAAGCTCACACAGTGGAGTGCAACCAATACAACCATGGTGTGGGTGGGCTAACCTGAAGAGGTTTGTCCTTTGTTTTTCTTTTTTTAGTTTTTGGAGACTCAGTCTCTGTATGTAGCCCAAGCTGGCCTAGCACTTGAGATCTCCTGCTTCAGCTGCCCTAGTTCCAGGGTTGCATGCATGTGCCACCACATTTAGTTTACATTAAGAACTCTCTATGAAATTGAAAATCCAGGGCTGACTTGAAAGCAGGGTTGATTTCAAATGCATTCCTGGAGATTGCTGACTTCAGGGGTTCTCCTGGGTGGGCACAGCAGAATCTCCTGCTGGGGAATATCAGCATCACATCAAACAGACAAACCCTCTCCTCACCCCTGCCTCCAACCTCTGCAAACACGAGGAGGTGGTTTCCCCTGTGCACCTTGGGTATCTGGAACTGGGTACTTATTCTGCTAGAGACCGATGTTGATGGTTCAGGAGGTCTGGGACCAGAGAATATGCATTTCTAGAAGCCTCTTTGTTATACATTATTGATACTACTTCATATACTTTAGATAGATAGCCAAAGTTTAAAGCAATGGTTCTTAAAACACTCGGGTCCAGCAACACCAGAAAAGCAAATTCCAGGCTCCACCCTAGACCTACTGAGTCAGAGACCTGGTTTTGATGCTGAGCAATCACTATGAACGACTATGGACCCCTGATAGAAAGGAACACTCTGCTAGAGTGGACCCTTAAGGAATTACACCAGCTCAACAGTGCTTTGGACAGTCACTTCCCTGATGACACCTCCATTTATTTCTCACTGTAAATGGCAGGCTGTCAAACTCTGTTTTGCAAAGTTAGATTTCCAAGGAAGTCTGGTTGGTTCACAGGGCCTCAGGAACTCCCCATACAGGTAAGAAAGGAAGATGGTTATTGATCCCTCCTTAGCTGGTCCCATGTTCCTAGTTCATCAGAAACTGGTAGCTCACCTACCTGGGGCAGGAAGCCACCCAGAGCTCTGACCCACCCTGCCCCTCTCTCTGTATTTAACCTCCAATTCCCTGTCCCTCCCTGCTTTCCTCTCTCACCCGAGCAAATCTTTCCCCCACACTTCTGATCCTCTCCATCTTCTTTGATGTACAGCTCTTTTTGTCCAGGGCTTTGGGGTTTCCTCGGATTTCTGCTTTTTTGAAAACCGGCCCAAGTTTCAAGTCTCTAATGACTTGGATTTTATGGGCACTGTTGCGACAGACCTCAAGTGGGCAGCAACCGTGGAGCTGACCAGCCCGGGCATGCTCCTGGGCCTGTCTCTCTTGCTGGAAATCCCCTCCCACGCTCAGCTCTTTAATCGCTTTCCAACCCAATAACTTTCCTGATTCACCAGGGATCTCTTTCGTCTTGAGAGCGCCCACTGCCCCTCTCTGATGGGGCTGAGTCTGGACTTGAAGGCATTTGATCCCAGCTTGGGTCTGACTGAGATTGGATTTGTGGGCTCAGGATTCAGGTTGGGGCCTGCAGAATTTTCCCCTTTCCCATGCCATCTCGGCATCTGGATGCCCATGCTGCAGAAGCAAAAGGGTTGCCCCAGAATGGCCCTCCAGGACACTGGACCACAGAGCAGAGATATTACCAGAACAGGCTGGGGCCCAAAGCAACTAGTAGCTTTCCTAACCTGCCTGCCGGGCAGCTCTCCACATTTCAGTCATTGTCAGTTTCTTACCTTTTTATTTTAATAACAAGAATGTGCTTTGAATCACAGTGCCTTGGACCTAATTCTGACCCTGTATGGGATTGTATAACTGAATGTGGGGACTGTGAATATTTTGGCGAGATTAAAAGGTTTCTGAGCATGCAGTGACCAAAAGTTTACACAAAATCAAACACAATACAAATCGGTGGTGTATCTGGCAGCACGCATCCATCTGGTACCTAATAACTTCATTACAGCCACAATCCTTATCATAGACAGGTGAGCTTCTCACTGCGAATGAGCCGCAGAATGCTGCTGGACACCTTGGCTCAGACTCGAGAGTATTGTATGCTTTGAATTTCGGTATTTTTTTATACATAAAATGTTTTCAGCTCACCAGGCAGTGGTGGCACATGCTTTTAATCCCAGCACTTAGGAGGTAGAGGCAGGCAGAGCTCTGTGAGTTCAAGGCCACCCTGGTCTACAGAGTGAGGACAGCCAGAGCAACACAGAGAAACCCAGTCTGGAGAGAGAGAAAAAGATTTCGGCTCTTAGACAAAGATGGTGGCTTAATCACAGCCAACAATCCTGAGCATGTAGGATCATACATAGTGTATCAATAGATTGTACTATTAGAATGTTTGAATTTAATTATTGGGGGTAGGGAGGCAATGACATGTGTGCTACATTGTACTTGTGGAATCAAAGAACAAATATTTTTACCCATTGAGCCATCTCACCAACCAGGAACGTTTGAATTTTAAAATTACTGTTTGAGTTGCTGGCCTGAATTATTTTTAATTCTTAAAAAAAAAAAACCACACACAAATAAACAAAAACAAAAACAACAACAACAACAAAAACCCACTTTCAACGCATTTTGGTTTGTGATCAGAATTTCTAACAATTTCTAAAGTGGCCCTAAATGTCCAACTATCATTTTGGATTGTGTGTTTATGTAAAGTAGTGTGAATGCCTGGATGATTATAATAGCCAAATACCAGGCAATTCTGAAATATGTTGACTATGCTCGGTGTTCTCCCTGCAGTACCAAATATTCAGCCAAGACTTAAGTCTTTATGCAAAAATAAACACACCCACCTCAAGAGAATGCAAATTTGCTCTCATATTTAATAAATAATATATATATACCGAAGAATAGTTTTAAATCAATTACTGTTTTGTTATCAGTAAATATTTGATTTATACATATTTTTTTACATATCGATATACTTATGATTGATTGTATAAAAATGTCTCAGGTGTGAAGGGGTCTCTAGAGGGAACGGGGTAAGAAACCCTCTTTTAAATCCATGCAACACATTCATTTACTGCCTCAGTGATAAAGGCATTCTGAAGCATGTTGTTAGGTTACCTGTGAGCAAGTTTAATGCATGGAATACCATAACATGGCAAACACACAAGCCAGTGACATGGCTGTTTGATGTCACTATCAAGACTGTGTCCTGTGCATAAATGTATCTGCAATATTCCTGTGAGAATAGTAGGTCTGTTTCCACCAGGTGACAGAAGAGTTTCTGCTTTATTCCAGTCTTAATGAGATCATCATCCTCTGTGCTCTGACACTGACGGACACAGTCTTGTGCCGTGTGCCTTAAATACATTTTTTTAAAAAAACATTCAAAACAGGACGATGTCTTTTCACTATCTTCCTGGTCCCCAGGCCTACGGTGGACAATCAATTTAGCTGGTCCTGGGTCCTACCTAACATTTGCCTTTGCTTTTTATATGTTTGCACCCTCACTGGTACTGTGGGATTGACGGAAGTATCCATAGGTTTCTTTCCAGCTCTGATAGTCTCTGTACTTGATGATGGCTTCCTCTCTTTCTAGAGAGCTGACCTTCATATGAGGGTCCTAAAATAGGCATGGGGGATAGGGAAAGGGGGAGAAATGACAGGGAAGAGGAGTCCGCACTGAGTTTTTCTAGGTGAGAAGCTCATCCCAACTTCTTCCTGCCTCTGATTTTCAGATGTTTCACGACAAGAATTCTGAATGTTCCTGTGACTTCTGTGATAGGCAAGTTCCCAGTTCCATGATCAGGTAGAAAAGGTGGCTGTGAGGTGTCCAGTCTGAGAACAAGGTCAAGAAGAGATTAACACATGGCTGGAGGGGCTCAGGAGAGGAAGTCAGAGCCTGTCTTGAAGCATCATAGAGGGGTCCCTTGAGTCAGGCTCTGGCTATGCTCCAGGGGGACGAAATCTGAGTTCTCTTCATGAGATTGGCAAAGCAAGAGAGGTGGAGTTCATAAGTTCAGGGACACACCCTCTCCACCTCAGCAAGGTGACCCCTCTTGAAGAGACACCCTGAAGAGAACATTAGCTATCCGACAGTCCCTTATACTTGCCTCACAGAAACGTGTTTCTTAGGACTGAACACTGCCTATCTAAGGCCACAGCTGACAAGGTATGCATATAGTCACCAGGATGGGCTGCTCATGCTGCAGTAATGAACTGTCTCTGACAAAACTGTTTGCCCAAGCAAAGGCTACAGTACTGCTGCCCCAAGCCCCATTCAGGATACCAGAGAGGGCTCTGCTCACTGTGACACAGTGAGTACAAGTTCCATCTTGTACTCGTCACCATCCTTGTTGGAAGGCAAGATGGGACATAAAGATTCACATGACAGCTCTTCAAGAGTTGTGTGTGCGCACATGTGCAAGTGTATACCCATAGCTGTGTAAGGCATGTGAGCAGGCATGTATGTGTATGCCAAAAGTCAACCTGGGTATCGGTCCTCAGGAGCCTTACACCTTAGTCTTGAGATAGGGTCTTTCACTGATCCTAAGACTCACTGGTTAGGCTAGGCTGGCTCCCTAGTGATCATCAGGTGTCTCTGCCTCCCCAGTACTGAAATTGTAAGTAAACCGCACATGCCTGTACTTTTTAAAAAAAGATTTACTTATTTATTATGTATAAGTACACTGTAGCTGTCTTCAGACACACCAGAAGAGGGCATCAGATCTCAACACAGATGGTTGTGAGCCACCATGTGGTTGCTGGGAATTGAACTCAGGACCTCTGGAAGAGTAGTCAGTGCTCTTAATGGCTGAGCCATCTTTCCAACCCATGCCTGCACTTTTGTGCAGGGATTGAACTCAGGTCTTCTTGATTGCACAGCAGGTAATTAACTAACTAAGCTGTCTCTCCAGCCCCACTTCCTAAAGCGTTCTAAACAATCTGAAATCCCAACACTTGGGAGGCTAAGGCGAAGGACCGTGAGTTTAAGGATGGCCTTGACTACACAGCAAAGCTGTGTCTCAAAAATAAGCCATAAGCATTCTGTACAAGCTGGGTGCACTGGCTGGTTTTGTGTGTCAACTTGACACAAGCTAGAGTTATCACAGAGAAAGGAGTTTCAGTTGAGAAAATGCCTCCATGAGATCCAGCTGTAAGGCATTTTTTCAATTGGTGATCAAGGGAGGAGGGCCCCTTGTGGGTGGTACCATCTGTGAGCTGGTAGTCTGGGTTCTATAAGAAAGCAGGTTGAGCAAGCCAAGAGAAGCAAGCAAGCCAGTAAGTTCTTTCCCTCCATGACCTATGCATCAGCACCTGCTTCCTACCCTGCTTGAGTTCCAGTCCTGACTTCCCTTGGTGATGAACAGCAGCATGGAAGTGTAAGCTCAATAAACCCTTTCCTCCCCAACTTGCATCTTGGTCATGATGTTTGTGCAGGAATAGAAACCCTGACTAAGACACTGGGCATAGTGATGCACACCTGCAATCTCAGCAACTCTGGAGGCTGAGGCAGGAGGATTTTGAGCCCCAGATCAGATTGGGCAACATAGCAAAACTCTGCCTCAAGTAACCAAGCAAACAAAGAGTTCTGTGCAGAAATGCTATGAGTCACTTTGATCTCAATTTAAGCACATGAGTAAGGAGCATGGCCACATCTAAGTTAAAGAGGAGAGGAAAAATATAGCCTTACCATACACCCAGAAGACTGGTAGATATCTGTGAAGACTCCTAAAAGACTAGACAAGGTGAGAGCTATAGGATGGTTGGGTGACCCCAAGACCTTGGGTACTCTTCTTTATACCTATTATAGGGGACAGTAAGTGTCTTGAACACTCTGGAGATGTCAGTTCAAGGTCACAGAGTATAGAAAGGCAGTATAGAAAGGTCAGAAACAGCTGGGCAGTGGTGGCGTATGCCTTTAATACCAGCACTCGGGAGGCAGAGGTAGTTGGATTTCTGAGTTCAAGGCCAGCCTGGTCTGTCTACAGAGTGAGTTCCAGGACAACCAGGGCTACACAGAGAAACCCTGTCTTGAAAAACCAAAAATAAATAAATAAATGAAATAAAATAAAAAAATAAAGGCAGTATAGAAAGGTCAGGAACAGACACTTCAGACTAGGCACAAGGGCTTGTCCAGACATGGAAAGTGCCCACTAAGATCTTCAGTTAGGATAATCTACTTCCTGAATTTTCAAGGCCTTTGGGGCGAGTCTTCCTAGGCTCATAAACAAAGAACATCAGAGCTGGGTGGATCTTCTGGAGCCTGGCTGCTCCGGTGTGGTCTCTGGATCCGCAACATCAGCACCACCTTCCCCTGGGAGCTTGTGAGAGACATCCGGTCTCAGGCCCCACCCAAAACTACTGAATTAGAATCAGTGTTTTACAAGATTCCCCAGGAGATGTGTATGCACATCAGAGCCTGGGAAGTACTTCCCCGGCACTAATTTAGGCCAACATTTTCATTTCACAAATGAGGCGTTGACACCCAGAGGGGAGGAGGCTGGCCCAAAGTTACATAGCTGGTTCCAATCCTGGCTTCACCACTTGCCAGAGACTTTGAGTAAGTCATTTAAAAATGCACTGACTCTCACTTTCCTCTTCTATAATACAGGGTATCACACTGGACTCCAAGTGCTTGCACATGCACCAGATAAGACAGCATCCAAATTAGGCTTCATAAACACTGACAGTCACTAGAGTCCTAGCTCTCTGCTCTAAGGCCACCCTTCCACCTCCCAACACAAGCCTGCTTCTCTATAGACAGTACTACAGTATAGGGATAAGGCCTGCGCCAGGGGTTCTATGCATTTGACCTTGAACTGGTTCCCAAATTGTCCCCTGGTTCTTGGCTTTAGTTTGGTAGTTCATAAATGAGTTGACTCCATCTCAAAAGGTCATCGAAGGTCTTTGATCTTTGAATCGTCAGTGAATTTGAATGACAAATTTATGTTTTCAAAAGAAGGAGACACTATCAGGGAAGTCTAGCCCTGGGGAGTCAGTCTACAGGTCTTTCCTAGAATGGTTCTGTCTTGACACTTCCAAGTACCTCAGGTGCATAGGTGTGCCCCCCAACCCAGTTCTTCTGAGGATTGAATCCAAGGCTTCACACATGCCTGCTAACTGCTCTACCACGGAGCTATACTGCCAGTATAAAGAGTAAAACTGTCCGTGTAAAGAGGAAAACTCCTCTTTCTTCAATGAATAAAAAGGACCCTCAAGGCTTTCGGTACCTATCTGGGGATGGGATTAAAGAGGTGCCCAGTCAGACTGAAGGACAGCTGTTCTCAAAGCTTTGCAGGCTGTCAGGTGGGAGAAGTCTAGACCTGAAGTCACTGACTCTGGAGAACAGGAACAGAAAGTTCAGGTAAGTCCTCTCCGGTCATAACAACTGGTGGGAGACAGCTCCAGAAGTTCCTGTAACCATTAGTCCTAAGGCAAGTGAGCTGCAGGGGAGAGGGATCCCCAGCTGCAAGGCTGGCAAGGCTGGCAAGGCATAGTCTCCACGTGCTCCAGCCTGGCTGACTATGAGCTTCATCTCAGGTAGGCACTTTTCAAATACAGTTTCCCATGCCCCATCCCAACCTGATCAGAATCTATAGGGTGGACCTAGGATCTATTTTAAAAGCATCCCTCCCACACCCCTGCAATGGTTCTCATAACAGCTGTGTGTGTGTTTGAAGGCAGGACCAGGGAGTAGAGGAAGGGAGTTAGAACCACCCAATGTCTGGTTCCCAAGGGTCTTTGCTCTGTTTCTCAAACTATCCTGACCCTTACCAGAGCCTAAGGATGCTGGAGACTGTAGTTTTATTGGGTTTCTGTTCTTCACAAAGCATGTACTCTTGATTTGGGGATTATTTAAACACCTAATAGCAAATCACACACCCACACCCACACCCCCACACTCCACCCCACCCCCACACATTTTTGTAGCAAGATTATTCTGTAGTAAGGTTGGCTTTGAACTCACTTTCTTCTTGCCTCAATCTCCAAACGCGTTTTCTCTCATCTCTGCAGTCTGACTCCCCATGGAGGCCACCCTTTTAGATGACCCAGACTGTGGTCTTGAACAAAGACTGATGGAGCTAACCCTGACTTCCATCAAAACAGACAGCTTTCTTCCACCACACCCTAAAGACCCAGGGCACTCGTGTAACTGGGCATGCTTCATGTCATTCTTTCTCCTAAGGGCATCCTGGACCATGCTCAGGTCTCCCTTAAATGGAAAAAGGGGGGCTCTGTCTGCTTCTCTCATTTGGGTCATTCTCGTGGTTTGGTATGCCACAGGTCAGTATTAAAGCACACCTCCTTCCGGGAAGATTAGATGCCCTCGCAGAAGCACAAGGTCGTCAACACCCACAGCAGAAAGGGAGTAGCTAACAAAAATAAAATGAAATTTAAAAAAAAAAAAAAGAAAGAAAAAAAAGGGGTGGCTGCCTTTTGCCTTGACCCTACAGCGCCACCTGGTGTTTATCGGTACAGAGCAAGCTCGGTACTTGCAGATCCCTGCGGCTCCCCACGTTCCACGCAATTACGGCCTTCCGCTGGTACCCGAGCTTTACAGTGTGTGTGCGCAGCCTCTTCTGCACTGCACGGCTGTGGGAAGGTCAATGGGGAAGAGTGAGACAGAGTACCAGGGCCTGCCTGGTAGTACTGTGCTGGGCCGAGACCTGCCTGCGCAGCCAGCAGAGGGCAGCCTGTCTCCACCTAAAGGCATGCATCCTGGTACTCTATGGGTCCCGCCCAGGGTAGGAGAATCCATTTGTGTTTATGGAATGAACCATTGTCCTCTGGGCACAAACCTCCCTGAGAACTTCCTGTAAGTCTTGAGCCCTGTTTGGGAGCTCTCCGTGCCACTTAGGACTGGCTTCTTAGATCTCCAGCTGTTGGGCAGGTGTTGCCTCACTCTGTGGTGTAGGTCCCATGAGGAGTATTGCTGGCCTGACCCTCTGGCTAATGCAAGCATAAAACCTATTGTTTAAATTCTACTCACTGTTTTGAAAAATTCAGTGTGGGCTTTCATGGACTGACAGCCCAGCTCTAGGTACAACTGGCGTGCCTAAGATAAACACTACAACCCTTCAGACAAGCCTACTTCCCAAGTCTGGTCTTCTGTGTACCTGGTTGTGGGGCCCTAACAGAAAAGCAGACAGCTAGCTGCCTCCCCCCAACCACACACACACTTCCAAGAAGTGAGATTTCTGGAGTTGATACAGAAAGTTCCTCTGGCTGAGTTTCTCTTTACAAGGGGCTTTCCAAAAGCTGAAGTGTTGAGCACATTGTTGAGACCTAACTGAGCCTTTCAAAAAGCCAAGTCCACAAAATTCCCACAGCCTGAGATAGGGTGGAGGGCAAACAGGGTGAGGCAGTGGCCTTTGGTCATTTGGTTCCCTTAGAATCAATACTATAAAGTAAACAGACTGTAGAGAGCTCAAGAGTGATTCTTTTTGGTTCATTTCTACTAGGCCTTGCTGTGATTGTTCTGGCTCAATCCAGCCCTGGCTCCAGGGTGTGGCAGGGCCCCCACAGACAAATGAGATAAACAGATTTCAGTTCTAAATTGCTTTATTGATCAGTTGATAAATCAGCTTCAGCAGCCCATGCCTACAGCCCTTGCAGTGAATAGCTTACACAGCCTTGTCCCTTCAGTCCCGGGGAGCATCAAGGCCTGGCCCTTTTCCTTCTCCCCTCTGTTCCTGACCTTGGGGCCTGGACAGGATGGACAAGGTAATGAAGGTTACTAGAGAAAGGTGGGGTGAAAGAAGTGTCTGGGTTAGAGAGGAGTGAGAACTGGGGGTTCAGAGGAACCTTCAGGAGTGGCTAGAACACAGCTCTACTCTGGGCTATGCTGCAACAGAAACTGTCCATCCCAGGCACCCGACCCAAGGTTAGAGCCAGAATTGACCACACCAAGATCTGGACCACTGATAAATGTAAATGCTTGTTCAAGGCATTCATTAGGATCTCCCTTGCCCATCCAACAGGGAACTTGATGCCTAAAAGGAGGTCAGGCAGCCTCTAGATTTTGGGGTCCTCTGACCTGGCTTGTTCTCCATTCCTAAGTGAAAAGATACTATTTCCACATTCAAAGGCAAGAGGCCAGAGAAAGAGCTCCTTCCAATGGCCCACAATCCTATCTGCGCCTCCCCACCTCTCATGGGGACTTCCCAGGCTGAGATGCACCAAGAACTCAGTCCCCTACCCAGAGGAGACTCTCTGGGACCCAATAAACCACAACCTTCCTCAGCCCAATTCTGGTCCTGCCTCCCTGCCTCAGGTGTCCTGCTTTGCTCTATTGGGCTCCAAAGACATGGGCTCAGGTGTCCTGGCGAGTAGAGAGTGGACAATCAGCCTAGAAACAGAGGTCTGCGGGGGTAAGGTGTGAGGAGAGGGACCTGGTATCTGGAAAGGGGTGACTAGAAATATGTCTCCTAAAGGTAATGGTATCAAATGCCAGGCAGGAGAAAGCCTTTAGTGGGGAAGGAGCTCAGGCAGCCCTAAACCAAAAGAAGCCAGATACCCAAGTCCAAGGCATTAGTGATATGTGGCAGGGCTGAGTGAGAGAGGGGATCTCGGAGGTGTCCAAGGCTCCTGGGAATGGACTGCTGATGGAGAGCACAGGAGTAGGGTGCGCAGGCAGTGGCAGTCTCACTCTGAGTGGACCAAGGCTCCAGCTCCTTGTCCAAAGCCAAAACCTTTGGGCCCAAAGTTTTTGGCATAGCATCCTGAAGAGAGAAGGGTAAGGATGTATTCCCGTCCCCAGAGTAGCTCCTCCTACCACTCCTTGCGCCTACTCTCTGGAGGGCAGTCCACCAGTGCCCACTTCCTCATCTCCATTTGCACTCCTAGCCTCAGTAGTGAGGAGAACTACCTCCTCTTATTTCAATAAGGGAGTAAATCGTTTGCTGAAAAACACTGGACAGGTATTAAGATCCCAGGCTCCACCCTTATCCCTGCCCTGTGTTCCATCTGATTCTGGCCAAGTCTCATTCTCCTTCTTCTCTGGCCCTTGGATTGCAAGAGTTTGGTTCATTTAGTGACAGCATAGTCGCTTGATCTCCAGCCTCCCCGAGCCTTCTGATCTTCAGAGAGAAGTGGAGCTACCCACCTTTGCAGTAGATCTCACCATCCTTGTCCGCCAGGGTAGTCGACTCAAGGCCTTTGCCACACTTAGCACATCGGAAGCAGGACTTATGCCAGGACTAGGTAAGAAAGGAAAGGGTTAACATCATTGCCAGTGTCTAAGGGACTCCATCCCAGCCCACCATTCGATGCCATTGTGGACAGACATTTTGCAAGTCTGTAGGGTAGGAGTAACAGGGATACTAGGAGAATGTAGCCCAGGCGTTGAGGGCTCCAAGTGCCAGGCACCAAGTGCGCACTAGTGATGTGTCACCATGGCTCCCTGCTTAGTGGTTCCAGCTGCACCACAGAGCCACCTGGGTAGCTGCAACCCCCACAGGCTGCCAGGCAAGCCTTCTCCATACCATTTGGCCTATGAAACTGGTATGGCTCTGGATTTATCTTCCCTCTGCCACATGCTACTTGAGTAGCTGTCCTGAGGTCCTCTCAGGAGACCTCTCTGTTCATCTTGCAGAGTGGATGTGAGGATTTCATATTAAAGTGAAACCATGGGACAGGCATCTATCACTGTGATTTTCCTGGACCAGCCCAGCCTCTGAGGTTCTAGTACTTGGGGCCTCATCTCAGCTCTCAGAGAGTGGTGTGGCCTTATTTCCTTTGCTAGGCAGTTGCCAGAATTAAATGGCTTCCCTGGAGTCAAGTGCTTGCCTGAGGTCAGGCATGGAGGAAGCCCTGACCTCCATGCCTGTATGTAAACCATACAGACCGTAAATCTGTATGGTTTTTGAAAGGAGAATAGGTCTGTCTACAGTGTTCTGAACTCAATAGAAAGCCACAAAAGGCCCTTTGTCTTTATGATTCCAAGAGGTGCCCCAAGTGCAGCATAGGGCAAAGAGCTTCTCAAGAGAGGCAGGACTCAAGTTTGTACATGGCATTCACATGAACGAACACACACACACACACACACACACACACACACACACACACACGGCTACCCCTCAACAACCAACTCCTATCGGCAACAGTGAGGTGATGTGTACGCGGAAAAGGCTGGCTGCATTCAGCTGGGACAAAACAAGGCCATGTAAGGCCGTTGAGTTCCTCAGTGAAACCTTACCAATACCCAAGCTGGAGAGTAGGAAAAGCAGCTGTGTCCTTCAGATTTCCTGGCCACTGGACCTCACCCCTCAGCTCCTCATGTGCCAAAAGACAACAGCAGGGGGCCAAGATGGGGTGGACAAATCATCTTAATTATCCTTCAGTGCTCTGTGCAAACTTCTTTGTAAAGCAGAAGCTGCTACCCCAACACTCCGGACTGGAAGAAGACTGAATTACACTCGGGCCACCCAGAGTACCATCTCATACTTTCCAGCCACTCCTGAAATAAGCTTAGTGTCTTTGCCCATTCACCCAACAATGAAAGGCACGCTGTGTTCCTTAATGCTTCTTAAGGGGGCTTCTTCTTCTCTTTCCCATTGAACTCAAAATGTTCTTATTCTACTTCTCAGAACAATTATTTTATTTTATTTTATTTTATTTCAAGACAGGGTTTCTCTCTGTAGTCTTGGCTGCCCTGGAACTCGCTCTGTAGACCAGACCTCAAACTCAGAGATCCACCTCCTGAGCACTGGGATTAACGGCGTTTGCGGCCACCACTGCCAGGCCTCGGTGCAATCTCTACCCTATGCCATGGAAATAGGGATTCCTGAATATTACTTTAATAATTTCCTATTTTCATAGACAAAGGGAAAAGATGACTTCTGATATTACTATTTCTTCCTTTTTCCTCCTTTTGGGGGGTTCAGTCTGAGATTACAAGTATGGGTGGCCATGACAGTCTCCTGTTTTCATGACATTTAAGTCACAAGAATGTCCACCACACATGTATTTTCTCATATAATCTGTAAAACATTTTGTATGTGAGAGGCAGTCATGGTTTCACTTCATCATGGCTCCACTCCCTTGGTCGACATTACACATAACGGATGCTCAGGAAGGCTGCCCACAAGTAAATGGTAAAACCAAGATTCAAGCAGATTACGTAGGGCTGGCTGAGGCAGTTCATCAACACAGTGGCCTTAACAACCCTTTCCTGTCTTTGCAAGTATAGAAATGTCTTCGAAGGGGGCTAAGTGGCCCACAGTAAAGTCAACAGTGGTAAGAGGCAGGGCTTCAGAATCGGGCAAGCCTGGCTGGGCTCCTGGTTTGCTTCCTAGCTAGAAGATAGGAGCAGATTGTTCATTCCTTCGGACACTCATTTTCTTGGTCTGTGTGATGGGGATAATCTCAGCAGCAATGAAGAGGTCCTGTGGTCTGGACATGGCCCTTGGCCTATTCATTCCCATTCCACACTCCTGACCCATTCCTCAAGATCAGTCAAAGCCATGAGCCGAACCAAAAGCTGGCCACGGGCTCCACGCACCATGGGTGCATTGGCTTGCTGTGTGAGCATGGCCAAACCACTCCTTCAGCCCAGGCCTTGAGTGAGGATCCAGACATCCTCTCTGACCACACTCCCTGAGGGTACATGTTCTGTGATCTGATGACTCTTAGTCTAAGACTGCAAACCCCCAGGGCTCTCCTGCTCTTTCCCACCAAAGCCTGAATATCAAGGAAATGATTGCTGGGCTGTTTGGGCAATTGTTTGGCCAGGGTGATTCTCCTTGAGCACTGCAGACTAGGAGCCAGAAGCTACTATCGGAGTAGCATGGTGGTAGGATAGGCATAGGTATTATACATAACGTGGAAAACCCTTACAGCAGGCTGACAGGCTCTTAACCAAGAAAACCTCTGTCCTCAGGGGTATAGGAGTGCATTTCTGGCAGAATACATCCCATGAAACAAAATATGGATTTCGAGATGGTTTATAATTGTATATTGTAATTATAAAAAGTATTTCTGGAACCAAAACACCTAAAATCTGATTAAAGTTGTTAATCTTCATCCTAGAAAGAGAAACCCTCTTAGTTGTATTTATCTTTTATGTTTATGAAAACACTATAGCTGTCTTCAGACACACCAGAAGAGGGTATCTCATCCCATTACAGATGGTTGTAAGCTACCATGTGGTTGCTGGGAATTGAACTCAGGACCTCTGCAAGAGCAGTCAGTGCTCTTAACTACTGAGCCATCTCTCTAGCCTGAGAAACCCTCTCAGAAAACCTAGCCATGTAGCATTGGTGACACACACCTTTAATATCAGCATTTGGGGAGGCAGTGATGGGTAGATCTCTATGAGTTTGAGGCCAGACTGGTTCTAGGACAGCCAGGGCCTCACAGAAAAAGCCTGTCTCAGAGAGAGAGAAGAAGAAGAAGCAGAAGCAGAAGCAGAAGCAGCAGCAGCAGCAGCAAAGCAAAGCAAAGCAAAGCAAAGCAAGCCAGCCCAGCCATGAAATCTTAGGGGGTGGACCCTTCAATATCCACCTACATTCTTAGCCTTAGCAATGCCCTACAAAGGGACCAGAGATAATCTGTGGCACTGGGAATGGTGCAGTTCATAGCTTAGGTGAGTTTTTCTAGGATCCAGGATAAGCAACCCACAGGAACAGGTCCCTCGATCTCTGGAAGCAGGCGAACGAAGTGCAGGGCTCAGGCCCAGAGGGGATCTAGAGTCATCCATCACACATCTCTGGTAATTCACATTTCAGAAGCACACCTCCCTCTTCCCTCCCTCTATGTCCAGTAAAGCCTTACCTTCCCAGCACCAATCACCTTCTCCGCAGCATAGACTGCCTGGCTACATCGGGGGCAGCGCTCAGAACCACCAATCTTCTGGGCAAACTTGGACGCATTGGGGTTGGTGGTGGGCCTGTGGCCGGGGGCTCTACACAAAGAAGTACATGTGGCAAGTTGACTAACAGTGCAGTGGTAGAACCCTTTCCTCTCTTGCCAGGGACGGGGCCATCAAAGCTAAGACTACCATGGTCTCTGAGATCCCAAAGCTGAACAAACTGGCAGCATAGCACAATTTCCTCATCACCTAGTTAAAGCCCCCCAGAATCATTTGCTAAGAATTCCCCCTTCACTTCTACAGATCATCTATCATTAAATTCTTTCCGGGAGAAATCTGCTGACAGAGCATTCCTGTTAGGGCAAAGACCTTGGCTGAAGTCTGGTGAGTCT
Organism: Rhynchomys soricoides; assembly: GCA_019843965.1. Taxonomy (NCBI): domain Eukaryota; kingdom Metazoa; phylum Chordata; class Mammalia; order Rodentia; family Muridae; genus Rhynchomys; species Rhynchomys soricoides. Next base: position 3,171,569 of record JADRCH010000079.1, on the reverse strand, counting down.
TCATCATTGCATCCACTTCCCCATTGCAGAGATGATGGCCAAGCTGACAGCCACTCTTTCCCAGCAGCTCAGAGGCCAAAGATGACAGGCCTACTTCCCCTGAGCAGCGGTGCAGGGTAGCGGGGCTGACACTCCTCTGAATTTTCAATTATAAAATGAAGAAATTGGGCCATAACTCTTAGGGCCCCTTCTAGCTCTGACACTTGTAAAAATCTAGGCTGAGTGTTTGAAGCAAAGCTCCCACTTGGTCCTCAGCTGTCCTGGCAGCCCCACACAGAGACCTACTCTGTGGCTTCCTTTCATGTATTCTTAATTTATTTGTTCCTTTTTTAAATTTGCTTTTGCTCTCTCCCCCCCCTCCCCCACGTTTTGTGTGTGTATGAGTGTGTGCATGTGTGTGCATGCATGTTCATGTGTGTATGCAAGTAAAATGAACATGCATATGTGCATTCATATATGTGGAGACCAGAGGTCAACATTAGGTGCCTTCTTAACTCCTCTCCACCTTCTTTTTGAGACAGGTCTCTCCCTGAATCTGGAACCTGACAATTTGGCCAGATGAGCTGACTACCAAGTCCCAGGTCTCCTCAACACTGGGACTGTAAGTGCACATTGCCAGTACCCAGCTTTTACATTGGGCTCTTGAGATTAAACTCGGATCCTCATGTTTATGTGGCAAGGACTTTACCAAGTGATCCCTTTCCCCAGCCTGGTTTGGGATTTTATTTAGACACAGTCTCTATTTGTAGCTCAGGTTGATCTTGAACTCAAGATCTTCCAGGTTCAGCCTCCCTAGGATGACAGGCATGGGCCACCATGCATAGCTCTTTCCTTTAAATCAGTGGCTTCCCAGACCTTCCACTGTTTAACCAAAGGTGTTTCACTGGTGTCCATTTCAGGAACAGGGCAAGTACTCAAGAAAAGGTAGAGAGGATCCTGTACTCACTCCTCATGCTTGATGCCCAGAGACTCCCCCTTGTCCATGCTCAGGGTGCCTGCGCCCTGCCCGTAGCCGTAGCCTTTTGGCCCATACTTCTTGCCGTAACATGACTTGCAATAGATTTCTTCTCCATGCACTGCCACAGTGGTGCTGTCCAGATTCTTCTTGCAGACCACTGGGGAGGAGATAGGGGAATGGTGAGATGCAGCTGGGGGCCTCCCAGGACTGACTCATACTGAAAAGGAGACCAGTAGGGTGGCCCACGGGCTGGCTTCCAGGAATATCTGACTCTAGGTGGTCAAGGCCTGGCTTCCAGGAATCTGGGGGTGTTTCCCTCAAACCTCTGTACCCTGGTACCTATCCAAGTCTCAGTGTGCCCCAAGGTTCAGAAGCCACAGCCAAGGCAGACCTGAGCCACAGAACACAGAGCAGTTTTTTATTCTGCCTTTAATAGAGAGACCACATGTTCCAATTGAGAGGAAACAGAAGGGCAGAAAGGAACACAGGGTTTTCCTGCCTCTGGCAGTGGCATAGAAAGAACACATCTGGGGGTGTTATTACAGCGGAACAGGAATGCAGGTGAAGTGGTACACCCCAAAAAGAAATGGAACCTGGATAAGATGCCCAACATGGTGGGTTTTGAAATGAGATGCAAGTCACTGAACCACAGCGAGAAGAGGGGCTGGACACAATGGAAGGATATTCTGAGTCACAGCATAGGAGAGGCAGGGATGGAGTGAGCTAGAAAGTCTTCAAGCTGCATACACTTTCCTGTTAATCTCACAGTGAGCTGTGCCAGATATCCAACATACAAGGTCTGTCGAGAGTCTGGAATCAGATCCCAGCTCTCCATTCCGTCTAGGTGGCTGGGACAAACTAGTTTGCCTTTCCAGGCTCAGTGTCCTCATTTATGAGTGTGGGTAATCTCATCAGCCCTAAAAGGTAGTTAGGAAAATCAAGTGAGATCTCAGGTGTGACATGCCTATCTCAATACACCATGCACAAAACATTCACAATGAATGTCAGCTACTCACACTAGCATTGTATACAGGTGGCACCGTGGGGGAGAGAGAGAGAGAGTGTGTGTGTGTGTGTCTGCTTCCATCCCATCTCCTACTTCTCCCAGGGGACTCAACTTAATATTCCCTAAATACTGGAGTTGAGTCTGCCCAAATGAACAGCATGGGAGAATGCCTCCTTTGAAGCTCCAAGTCTACAGACACCAAGGGAAGGGCCAAGCTTCCTGACAAATTACCATTCTTTGCCTTTAAAGGACCAGCCCTCCTCCCGTTCTCTTTGAGCCCCAGGTTGGGGACTTCAGGCTAAATAAGGACCCTCTTATCCAGGACTTGAGATCTCTACCTCATTCCAGCACTCTCAGCCACCCAAATATGGAGCCTCCTGCCACCTCCCCTGGGGCTTGGCTCCGGGGAACATTAAGGCAGAGAACAAGCCAGGGCTTCAACATTCCCTTCTAGGGAGGGAAGTCAGGAACTAGCCCAGCCAGGAACTGTTTCCCTTAGACCTACTATGAATCAGGAATTCCAAAATCGAAGGGAAGGCAGAAAACAGAGATAGCAGCGGTGAAGGAGGAAAGACCTTTTTTGGCTGGTGTCTCCAGCAAAGGCTGGGGATCATGACACTGGAGACACCCACCAGCCCACGACTGTAGATGCTCCCCCTGTATACTGGTCAAGACTGCCTGCTCCTTTTTTCTGCATTACCCTGGTTTTCTCAGAGGTACAGTCCCACCCACTATAACCCCACCAAAGCCTCCTCCCCCTCTACCCAAGTAACGATAGTAGGAGTTCACTTGTGGGGTCCCCCAAAAATCTTGGCCAAGGGAAATTTTGATTATATCCTTCCTCCAAGGAAGACCTGAATAAATGTCTACCAAATCAGGTTAAGCAAAACAGAAACAAACAAAACAAAGCCCTAGGTTGGTAAAGTGAATTGTCTGGAAACTGTTTCCAGATGCTACTTGGCTCCGTGGGGTCATGTGATGCTCTTTGGGAATACGGAAAAGAGGCAGCCACTCACCACACCCAAAGATGGAGAGTGACCACCTCTGGAAGGAAAACCAAAACCAACAAAAACTGCTCAGGGTCACCGAGTCTTCCAGAAGCAAGACAAGGCCAGATCCCAGCTCTGATTTCCAGTCCTGGTTTTCTGCCAGGCTGTGGCTCTTCCAAGACTGGGAAGTGAAAACTGACCTTAAGTCTTAGCCTGGGGGTCAGAGTCTGTCTGGGGCTTCACCAGGCCTCTCCTGTGCTCAAAGAAACAGGGGAACAGCTTAGGGCGCACCACAGACTTCAGTTCCATTGGCCACCAGCACAGAGCTAAGACAGACAGGCCTTTCTTGTCCACAAAAATGGCTGCTCAGCCCAGCTCACCTCAAGAAGGACCTGGTTGTAACTCAGGGTTGGACACACTACCTCAGGGAAGGCTCCCATAGACCTGAACTCAAGCTGCACCTATTACCCACTTGCTGTCTAGGGGGGAAGAGGCGTCCTTCTCTAATGCATTGAAGGGCTCAGAGTGGAGGTGAGGGTAGGCGTACCTAGGCTTCTGCCTCAGGCCAAACCCTGGAAGGCCTGGTCTCTTATCTTTCCTATTGCATCATCCTGGCTTCCTCATACCTATCCTAAACCCCCAGAAAAATATATACAGGGTGACAAACTAAACTGAATCCATGACTAAGGTTTGGAACTAACAGGCCTTCTTTTAAGGGCCTATCCTAGGCTAACAAAATGGCCCCGACTGCCACCCAAGCCAGAACCTGCTGGCCTTTCCCTTCCTGAGGAGGAAAAGCCTTTGATTCTATGGGTCACCATGAATTCAAGGCAGACATATCAACCAGTTGACTGGAAGAGAGAGTGATGCTCCTCCCAGTCCTGAGCAAGTTTCCGGTGAGACCCCATTATGCTCTGGTGCTGTACTAGCGATAAGACAGTGGGGAAAACATCCCAGCATGCCTGGAGCACAAGACTCCTGATCAGCCCAGAGCTCTGACCCCTAGAAACTGCACAGGCCCAAGTCACCAGACACACACAACCATTCCCTAGATCAGTGGTTCTCATCCTTCCTAATGCTGTGACCCTTTAGTACAGCTCCTCATGTTGTGGTAACCTCAAGCATAAAATTATTTTCGTTGCTACTCCATAACTGTAATTTTACTACGGTTATGAATCATCATGTAAATATATATGTTTTTTTGAAGGTCTTAGGCGCCCCCTGTAAAAGGGTTGTTGGACACCCCCACCCTCCCCACTCCCCTTCATACTCCCATCTCCCACCCCCCTAAGCCCCTGCCCCACTCCCACCCCCACCAAAGGTCTGCTGCCCTAAAGTAACAGCTGCATAGTAGCCTCACCCCAACCTGGTTTTCTGCAATTGCTTCTAATCCCTGACACCTCCTCACACCCTGCCCCAGGCCCTGCTCCTTCCTTTCTGGGCCACCCCCTGAATTCCTGACCTCCATCCACGCCTGACCAGAAGTTAGCCCTTCACTTTAGGGCTTTAGCAGGCACTCTGGACACAGCTGGTCTCTTTTAGTCAGTGATTAGAAAACATTTGAGAGCAGAGAGGAGCCTTTCAGACACAGAAGTCCAGACCCCCTTCCCAACAGGCACCAAGCTGTCTCAGTCCCTCTGGGGGCGGGTTGGGGTGGGGATAAAGGCTTGAGAAGTCCCTACATGATGAGCTGCTGAGGACCAGCTGCTGCTGTCTGCAGCCTCCTTGGCAGGCTGGAAGCCAGCAGAGCTCCACAAAAGCTTGTCATCTCCTCATTTATCATAGGAACCCGGGGACTGGCCAGCCAGGCCTGCTGGGAACCCCGCTGCCTGTGCTGGGTGGCATCAGGCTTGCCTGCTTAGCAACAGGTAGAGATGTGACTGTCAGGTGAAAACACACACACACACACACACACACACACACACACAATGTGCTATCTGGATTCCACTCCAGATCAGACCAGATGGGCTGAGCTCCTGGCTACTGATCCTGGGCTGGGTCTCAGATGGACTGGGACTTCAGTTCCCATGAGCTCTGCTGAGCTGCTTCTTGCAGTGGTGCCCTTATCGATGAGCATGAGAGAGAGAGAGAGAGTGTGTGTGTGTGTGTATTACAGAATACTCACACTGCTTTGTGCTTCTTTTGTTTTACAAACTCTTTTCCCTTCAGTTTTCACAGTAACCCTACGCAGTAGGGAACTTGTCCATCACCACACAAACAATAGTAAATTACAATCCCAGCCCCGATCAGACTGGCTCTGAAGACTGAGGCTTACCCAAGGCATCCTACTGCCTGCCATCAGCCCTCCCTTCCAGAAAAACTTCTGCTCTGGCCACAAAGAGTAAATCATTTAAGAATTGAGAAGAGGCTTCTCCAAGTCGCAGGACACTTCACCTCATCCAGGTACCAGCCATGGCAGCGTCAGAGAGGCATGGTTCCTGGGTTAAGTCGACCTCACTCAGTTGCTCTGTGCCCTGTGTGTGGTTTTCTATATCATCGAAGGGCTAGAACAGCTCACACTGGATCATTGGGAGCAGAGAAAATGAACTTAGAGCTCCTCCTTCCCTCCCTGATGGGTGAGTGAGATGAGAAGAAACACAAGGAGCTGAGCAGGTGAGAGATTTAATCTTCCTCCTCTCTGACCTTCACCACAGGGTTGAGGCCTCTTTTACCTAGCGAGGGCTAACTGGAATCCTAGTGAGACTTTGGGTGGAAAGCGTCTCTCTCAGAAATGATTGGAGATCGGCAGGGACAAAGGGAGAGTGGAAAGTTTTCCTGAGTGAGCCTGTCCAGCTTGGCTCTCAGCCCTGCCCCCACCCCCACCCCAACACACACCCCGGCCACCCCCACCAGCTCTGGCCAGTTCACCCCTCAGAAAACAGCTTCTGAAGGGAACAAAGAGGCCCTTAAGTGTTCCCTCCCCAGCTGTGCTTCAGCCAAATGTCAAGCTGTTTACATCCCCAGGGACCAGTTCCCTGGGGTGTCGACACGACAGCCAGCCGAGCTTGTGGGGGCAGGCCTGTCCAGGTCCCCTGGCAGCAACTGGGCGGTACTCACTGCACAGGAAGCAGGATTTATGGAAGCTGTTGCCCTCGCACTGGACCTCCTCTGCAAAGTAGACCGTCTTCTGGCACACCCCACATTTCTTGCCTCCTCCCCAGTTTGGCATTCTGAGAAAAAACACACACACACAAATGAGAATGGGGTTCATACACAGAGAGATGAAAACACACAGTGCCCATGGCAGGGAGGTCTCGCAGGAGATGGCCAGTCCAGGGAGATTACTTCTGACTTGTTCTCAAGACCATTCTCCAGCTGCTGCTGGCAAGTGTGTAAGTGTGCGTGTGTGTGTGTATGTGTGTGCATGTATGTGTGTGCATGTGTGTGTGAGTGCATGTGTGTGTGCATGTGTGTATGTGTGTGTGTGCATGTGTGTGTGAGTGCATGTGTGTGTGCATGTGTGTATGTGTGTATATGTGTGTGTGCATGTGTGTAGGTGTGTATTTGTGGGTGTGCATGTGTGTATGTGTGTGCATGTATGTGTGTGTATGTGTGTGTGAGTGCATGTGTGTGTGCATGTGTGTATATGTGTGTGTGCATGTGTGTAGGTGTGTATTTGTGGGTATGCATGTGTGTATGTG
>JADRCH010000079.1:3128039-3164875 GCA_019843965.1 Rhynchomys soricoides | reverse complement strand
TGTGTGTATGTGTGTATATGTGTGTGTGCATGTGTGTAGGTGTGTATTTGTGGGTGTGCATGTGTGTATGTGTGTGCATGTATGTGTGTGCATGTGTGTGTGAGTGCATGTGTGTGTGCATGTGTGTATATGTGTGTGTGCATGTGTGTAGGTGTGTATTTGTGGGTATGCATGTGTGTATGTGTGTGTTATGTGTGTATGTGTGTATTTGTGTGTGTGCGTGTGTGTATGTGTGTGTGGGGGGGTGTTCTCCTTCTCCTACTTCATCCTATTTGCTAGGGAGCTGCTGTGGCTTGGCCCTATGCTAGACACCCTATATGAAAAGATCATAAGTAAGATACAAGGTTTATAAACAGTATCCAGGCACAGTGTAAGTGAGCTAGCTGGACCAGGCATCACCACGGCACATCACATAGAATGGCTCCAAAAGGGCAGCCCAACCAGGGTCTGTCAATCTTAAAGCAGTGCCAAGTTCACAAGTTGGCAAAACTCAGATTGTCAATAGATGGATATACGGTGGAAGGAAAGGAACCCAGAAGACACGAGGGAAGGACCACCACAATCCACTGGCTCAGAGTCATCGGCTCTAACGGAGAAAGGAACAGGGTAAGGTAGGATCTGCTGGGAAGTGGCAAACTACAAATGTGGAATGAATGTATAGTCCCAGCTAGAACACACAATCCAGGTGGTTTGGGGTTTTTTTTGACAATTTATTTATTTATTTATTTATTTATTTCATGCATGTAAGTACACTGTTGCTCTCTTCAGACACACCAGAAGAGGGCATCGGATCCCATTACAGATGGTTGTGAGCCACCATGTGGTTGCTGGGAATTGAACTCAGGTCCTCTGGAAGAGCAGTCAGTGCTCTTAACCACTGAGCCATCTCTCCAGCCCCACAATCCAGGTATTTTACTTACAAACCGTAAGCCTAGATTGGGCAGGTCTGGAGCTCTACTAACTTATTCCCCAGCCGTATGCCCCTTGTCACTTGCCGTTTCTCCTGGCCACGTGCTCTTGGTCCATCCCCTCTCATGGCAGCCTCTTTCGCTCTACCCTTTACTGCCTCACCCGCAGGAGTCTCCTCTAGATCAGCTATTTTTTGAACCACACGCACAGGCACCATACATTCTGGTATATAAGATAGGTGATGGGGTAAGGGGTAAGTCCTGCCTGTGATGCCAACACTTAAAAGGCTAAGATACATTTGAGACTTGAGTCTGAGCTACATAATGAAAAACAATCCAGATATGGTAAAAGAGCCTATACCACCTCCCCCACTCTCCACCTCCCACCCCAACCCTCCAACCCCTCCACCCCCACCCCATTCTGAACATGGGGTCTGGAAGATCATAAATACAAGGTCACCTACAGGGTGAGTTTGAAGCTAGTCTGGGCTACGTGAGGCAGTGTGTCAACAAAAGATAATAAAAACAAACAAAAAGGTTTAAAACTACACAAGAGGTGGGCACACAGGGCATTGTTCTCAAGCTTACAAGGCAAGATTTAGGAGCACCCCTGCCTCTCTAGGCCTGCCTGCCCAGGGCTGAGATTAAAGAAAGGCATTGTCTGAGCCTGGGACTCTCCCTTTAACACGCACTCCAGGTGATACCAAGCAGGTAGGTTGGGCTAACTACGAAATGTTCTACATGTTAGTTCAGAGCTGTGGTCCTGAGGTCTGACAGTTCAGTCTGGTTTTGATCCTGCCTCTCACTCACAGTGTGACCCTGAACAAGGAACTTAGACTTTCCAGACCTTCATTTCTGCATCTCAAAAATGGAGCTGAACATAAGAGTTCTTCATAGATTATATCCAGGGGCTAGAGGAAGTATGGGATGGCAAAGGTCTGGCACACAGTAAGCGTTCCACAATTATAAAACACAAGCCAGCAACCGTGGGGCGGACAGCTGATGTCACGTGCCAATGGCAAAGAGACTTGGAGAACATTAAATGTCCTTAAGTGGACGACCTGCTTCTTTCCTGTCCCCCAACAAATTAAGCACTGAAGGAGCAGATGACCCTCTGAGCTCTTTCAACAGAAGCCTATGAAAGGGAGATGTGCTCTTGAAGGCTCAATCAGTGGAGGACATAAGATGGGTGTGGAGGTTGAGGATGATGAGTAGACACAGGGTGCTAGGGACGGAAAAGAATGGGAGACACAAGAGTCTGTTGTTCGCCAAGCAGTGGTGGTGCATGCCTTTAATCCCAGCACTTGGGAGGCAGAAGCAGGTGGATTTCTGAGTTCGAGGCCAGCCTAGTCTACAGAGTGAGTTCCAGGACAGCCAGGGCTACACAGAGAAACCCTGTCTCGAAAAAACCAAAAAAAAAAAAAAAAGTCTGTCGTTCAAGAGCCAAAGGAGTCTAATGAGAAAGCGCCCCCAAATCTACATCATGGAGTCCCCATGCCCTGCCTAGCATCTGACACACAGGTATACCAATGGGTGTCCAGAGGGCAGTGGGGGAATGGGTGGCTTTAAAAGCTCAGATGATTCTGGGTCAGATGTATCTGTGCAGCACCTGGAACCTAGAAGTGGGACCCAGTAAACATGTGCAGGCTGAGAAGCTAGCCTAAGTGCTGGTGATGCTGGCTCCCCGTTTAAAGAGACCAAACACCATGCTGAAAGTCACAAAGTGTTGTTGGAGAGGGAGAGATACATGTTCACCCCTCGTCCTGAAAGTTGAGGCTCTGTCCAGTCCCAGTCTCCTGCATTCTTCCCCGTCTATTGCCACCTCCATGCAAACTCCCATATATCTGCAGCCCTGCTTTTCCTCTTAGTCTAACCCAAGCTAATTTCCGATGAGTTTCTCTAGGAGTACCCACAGGTACCTCCATTTGCAGATGAGCCATCTGAACTCACACCTGATTTTTCCTATTTCCCCGTTTTGCTTGTGTTGACACCACCACCCTCCATGTTTATAAAAAAACAAAGATGGGGCTCTTCACTCTTTCCTAGTTGTGTCCTGCTCTGCTCCCCTTTCCTTACTCACTCACCCCAAGGCTGTATATCATGCGTTTTAGGTTCTATGGCCCTAAGGCATCCTACCCCGCTCCTCTCCCCAGCCTGTCCACTTGCCTGGTTGCCTCGCCTTCACCCAGCAACCATGGCCATCCCTGGAGGAATACGTCTGCTACAGACATTAGTCTCATTTTTAGCCATGACACATGACCTGGGCCTAACCTAATTGCGTGTAGTTGGTTATGTGTGAGAGCACAGGATAGGAATTCCTGGGAGCTCTGGAGGAAAAAGGTTATCTTGTCTTCTGAGAGACCTTCCTTAGAGCAAGTGCCCTCCACCCCTACCCTAAGCAAGGAGACTGGAGCAAGGGGCAATCAGCCCAAAATAGAACTGAAAGAGTTCTATTAAGTAAACCGAGTCTTGGTTGATGTCATTGAACGACCAGCTTAAGCCAATCTATAGCTCAATGTGCTTCTGAATGCTAGTTACACAAACAGCCTCTCTTTACTGTTAAGTCACTTACTTGATGGTCACATAACTGGTGTACAGAGTGAGAGTCCTGACACACCCTAATCCATCTCCATGCAGCTGTTCCTACTTTCTCACACAGCATTGCCCCTGCCAGCTTCCAGAAACCAAGGATGCCCTGCCACCACACATCAGAACTCTGTCCTTGGTCTTGCAGACCTCAGTTTGCTTGACCTCAGCTGGTTTGTCTTACCCCACAGACCAGAAGCTGTCAATTTAGTCCTTGTCCAACCCTGAGTGCCCAGCCCAACCTGAAGGCAGCCTCAAACCATCCCTTCCTGAAGAGCTAGCTAGGAGGATGCAGATGAGGCTGGAGTGTGAGACCGGGAACACCACCTCTTACAGAAGAACTCAAGAGACCATCACCGGCTGCTCACATCCATTTTCCTTCAGTCCAGGACTGACCTCAGCTCCATGGGCTCACACATCCTGCAGGTAGCTTCCTCTACCTATCCATGCTTCTCTGCCTCCTCAGACAGCCTTGGGGCCAGTACCCACCACAGCCTCCCACAACCCCTTTAACCTCTTTCTGTCCTGAGGACTCCAGGGCTTAACTGTACTTGCTGAACATAAAGACTCGGGGCCCATATAAGGGGAAGCACAATTCAGCAAGAAAAGCACGCATACCACCATCTAAGTGACAGCCATCTCTGCTCCTTCCTGGCTCTGAGAACCCATGTCTAGTAGCAGAGGGTGGTTTAGGCAGCTGTCCTCTGAGGGTGGGGAATAGATGCCCAGTTTGCAGATAAAGAAAACCAAGTCCAGAGAGGCTGGACAACTGGTTCATAACACCACAGCTGTAGGAGGCAGAATTGGATTCTAAGTAAGGTCCAAACACTTCTGTCCTCTGTGACCCCAGTCATCAGACTATGGGCAGAGGGTGGCTGCATGGGGTGGGGATGAAGTTCATCAAATGGGTTCCCCTCTTGGACTTGCTCCTTCCTGTGCAACCCCCTAAAGCAATAAGGGACATGCTCATGTCCCTAGGGACACCCGCTAAGGGAGGAAGAGTCCCTTAGCCACGTGGTGGGAAGCTGGTCCAAGCAGTGTTTTGTTCAGACACAAAGCCCTTCTCCTACTGGGGGAGACCCACAGCACCATACAGGCCTCTCCTTGTTCTCCCTGGCCTGGTGTCAGGGGCTCATATCCAGCAGGGCTCCAGGGAATCAGGAACGTAAGGGTATGGGGGATGGGTGAAACCCAAGGATCTGCCAGTGCAGGGGGTCTGCACAGGATGTCCCTTGGCTGGGCCATTCCTTGAGCTGGGAATCTGGTTGGAACCCCAGCGGTTCCAAGAGAGAAAGCATTAACAATGCCGCAGCCAGGAAGCATGCTCTGTCCTCTCTGCCTACATGATGACCCTTCAGGAGTCAGTATGCAGACAGTCCCAGCTGGAGGGGTCTGTAGCCACCTCCTTCCAGAGTGAGGTGATGCTTGCTCCTCATCCCACCTCCTCTTTTCTTCATCTTCTTGCCAACAGCCAAACTCCGCCTGTGGGGAAGCTGGATTGCCTTAAAAGGAAGGCTGTTCTTAGTCTGCCAAAGGCTTAGAGGGATGGTGGTTCATTCTCAATTGCCTTCCTAGTTCTGAGGCACAGAAGACCTGCGGGAGGCTGTGCCCAGTGTTTAGGAGATTGGTGCTGGGGTTAAATAAACTGTGGCACTCCTCAACTTCATTCATTTATCCCTAAAAACGGAACACTCCGTATTCTGATGCCTAAATGAGAACATACAAATAGGACTGCACTGTAGAGACCACGGCTTTAGTTGCCACCTACAGCCTAGCCCAGGCAGATGTGGGGACAGATGCCTGACCCCTGCCTTCCCGACTGATCTATGTCTGGAAGAAGCAAGACTTACAACGAAACACGCCAAGTAGGGACCTGACCTGTCTGCCAGCCAAGCTAATGAGTCTACAACAAGCTATTTCCCTAGAGTCTAGTTCTCCAGTACCTCCTGGCCACCTGCGACTCCCAGCAGGGACCTAGATCTTTCTTCAGACCTTCTGCGATGTGGCCCTTGGTGAACAAATCACAGGTGTTAGGCAAAGGAACACATGCGTATAACCTCAGCACCTGGGGAGGAGAGGCAGGAGGATAACCATTGAGGCTAAGACAGGTAAGAGCTTCACATATCTGAAAATAACAAGGACTCACTAGTGTCTTTTGTGATTACTCACTACTGTCTTCTGTGATTACATTTTCCACAGAGGGTTCATTCAGACAGTCCTGTTCCCTTTGGGACTTGCTCACTTTGTTCTGTTTGTCCTAGTTAACTGTCTTGATAATCTCAAAAGAGAATAAAATCTGAATTTTCCATCGAATGGCTGGGTACATCCCATCAGTCATTTACTTGAAATGTCAAGATCCTCAGGGCTAGGTAGAGGCTGGAAGGCAATGGCTGCCCTTTTTAGACAGACTAACTCAAGTCTCCTGCTCAGCCTAGTCGGCTCATGCCCAGCTCTACAGAAGCTCTAAAAGCTTCTGCTCTAAAAGGATGCAAGATGGTGACCTTTATAGCAGTATAGGATAGGGTGGGCATGAGGCAGGCATGGGGCATAGACTTTCACCCTCATCCTAAACCTAACAGAGGTGATAGATTCAGTCGGTTATGTTTCAGGTCAAAAGAATCATCTAGGTTCTAAGCCTGCCAGCCACCTATGCTCAAGAAGGGCCTGCCTTGTCAAACCCTTGACCTCACGTCTTTCTCCAGTGGAAAAACCCCATCTCTCCCACTCCATAATCCCTGTTCCCTCAGGTGAAAGAGGGCTTGACAGGCTCAGGGCTTAAGTCCCCACCTTCTTGGTCTGGTAGAGACCTGTTAGGTATTTACCTGGGTAGAATTGAGCTGCGAGAAGTTCCCTGAGCTCTCTGGGACTTGCCAGGTAGACAAGAGTGTTGTCAACCTTTCCAACCCTGAGGCTGTTTCTTCCAAGCCCCCATGCCCAGAGAGCAGCCTGGGCAGAGCCAGAGGGATGGTGGCACAAGTTCAGAGCCCATGAAGCCTGCATCTTAGGCGTGACACCTGAGTGCCCAAAGAGCAGACCTACTCTGAAGATAAAGGTCTCTGGTAAAAAAACAAAACAAAACAAAACGGGGGCACCCCTAAAATGAACTCAGTCTCAGCTTTACGGGTCCCCCAAAAGTGATTTCATTAGCTTTTGCATGTGGAAGTCAGTCAGACCTCACGGAGCTGTCCTTACTCCAGGTCCCAAGTCCCCCAGAACCTGTGACTGTAACTGAGATCTTGCTCTCTCACTTCCAGCCCCAGGATCCCCCTCCCGCTCCCCAGCTCTCTATGCAGATGGAAACAGGAACCCATGACTAGATGCAGATTCTACAGCTGGGCTACATCCAGCCCCAGACTTTCTTAAGTATTTCTAAATGAGTACAAGAAACCCTATAATTAAGTTATGATCAAATTGAAGCTGCTTTTTGTCTGGAATGACGTTGAGAGCAGAACCAGCTGTCTGTGCCCTGGGTTGAACAGAAAGGTCTGAATGATTTTGATTAATTGTTAAAAGGAAAAAAAACCAAAGTATAGCCTTAACCTTGTAAATGTATTGCTCACAGCTGACATCTCAGAAAGATCCAGCCCACGTAGCCCCCCACATGAAGAATACCCAGGCCCCCTGGGGTGGGGATCTTCTCGAGGCTGGGCTGAATTCCAGCTGTGAGCCTTCTATTCTTCCTCAGACTCGGCAGAGTTCTGGACAGCACTGGAAATGCCAGAGTCTGGAAATACTAGCTGCCTCGTATTTACACATGTTACCATACATGGGAATTACTCCACACTGACGTCAGACAGATTCCTGGGGAGCTGCGTAGTCCAAACCATGTCATTACCATATACAACCCTAACAACTGGAACTGGTGAGGCTCCTTTCAGGACTCAGCTGCTACCTCTCATTCCTCAAGTAAGAGCTCTCACTGAGACCCCTACTCTGGCTGCCTCTTTTCCAGGATTTTTTTTTTCTTTCCTGAAAACATGACTCCAAAACATAGACAAACATCAGGTAGGACGAAAGTGAGTCTGGGAAGTGACTGGTGGGACTCTCTGGACCCTCAGCCACCCAGCAGATTGGAAACCTAGAAGTCAGGCAATCTAACCATGACCCCTTCCATGCTAAAGACATTGAAGCCCTATCTGCTTTTAAATATCAGTCACCACAGAGTGGTCTTCAGTAATGACTCCATTTCCTTAGGTGACCTGGAATGCGGAAATGTGAAGGAGCAAAGAAAAACCACAGGCGGCTGTAGGAGCAGGAGGCTTGTGTTTGAATAGCAGTCCCTCAGGACCAGTTGCAATCCTAAGACATTCCTTATCACTGCTGAGCATCTTCAACATCAGCCCCTTCCTCAGAATAGACAACACAGGTGAAGGATTTAGCTCCAGCTGGCACACAGCAAGCACAGACACTTGCTTACTATATAATCTTGTGGAAAGACCATTGAAATCAGTCTGGTGCCTCTAAGCATCTGCCAATGTGCCTGCTTAATGCCAAACAGCTGAATGGGTGGGGTGGGGTGGGGGTTTGTCACTAAAGTCTCTTAGGACCTCAATCCATGCCTCCTTTAGGCTTCTAGCAAGTCAACTTTGCCCAATGAGCCCTGCTTGCATAAATAAACCTTAGGGGTCCACCAGAAGGCTTCTTCTCAACTCGCTTTCTCCATCAGGAAACTCAGAGTGAATAAAAAGTCACGGAAAAACTAGTTGGGAATTATTTACGACTCCATTCATTCACTCCGCATTTGATTGTTGACTGCTTGTTGTTGTTTTAGATATTAGCCCAGGCTAGCCCCTCAATTTGTGATCCTCCCACCATAATCTCCCAAGTGCCAGGATTACAGGCACTTGACACCATAGCCAGCTCCAATCACCTATGTTGATTTACCACGGATTGGATGGAGCGAGCGTGAACATTGCCCTCTCAGCCTGCAACTCTGACCCAGTAAGGACTGACTTGTTCTGGAGTCTTTGTGTTACAAAAGAAAACACCTGGACCAAGAAGGTGCTAGGGCAGGCCAGAGGCAGCTTTCTCACATTTTCTCAGTAGGTAGTCACAGAGCAGGAGACCCTGCCCTTCAGATTCTCTCCAACAACCTCCCAAATCCCTCCCCTCTCTACCTCCTCAGGCCAACACCACACCCTCTGCAGGATAAACTTCCTTCCCTGACAACAGTCCCGCTCCGGATATCCTTGCCAAGGCAAAGGGTCTCTCTGTGCAGTGCCAAGCTGGATTAGGCATTGCTAAGAGGAGCCTCTCCCCAACACAGTGGCCTGGCTTCCTAAGCAGAGGCCTGGGGAGAGGATCACAAGGCAGGGAGGAAGCTCTAGGGCCCAGTCCTGAAAGAAATCCCCAACCTAGCTCAGTGATGACGACAGTGCTAACAGCTCCAGTCCACTGAGCTTCTGCAAGAGGAAGGCAGGACACCAGGCCGTGTGTGTGTGTGTGTGTGTGTGTGTGTGTGTGTGTGAGAGAGAGAGAGAGAGAGAGAGAGATGCTCCAAGTACTGGCCCAGAAGAAGACTGAGCTGTCACTTGTTCGGGGTCATCTGTGTATTAAGTGTCAAATCTGAGTCGAAACTCAAGTCTGCTTGCCTTTCAGAAACCCTGTCACCAAGATTCCAGAGTATGTCTCTTGATAAATGTTCCACCAAAGGCAAATGGACCACTTGCATGCAGTGATGGTGTCCCAGTGCAGTGCCCTGTCAGGGTGGGGAGGGCCTGTCCATTCATTCACTTCAGGAAGCAAGAAGTGGGTGGGATGGTCCTGACATCAAGTAATTGCTCCTAGTCTAGACCCTTGCTCTATGGATCACAACAGTACAGGAGCAGAAACATGCAGAACAGACCCAGACCTGTGCCACTTGGATGGAACACCTGTCAGATAACAGTTTGTTGGCTGACAGGCCCATTCTGCTCTCCAGTTTTCAAGAAACAGCCCGTTGGCTCTTTGAGATCTCAGTAGTCCTCACCTAGCACCAAGATGGAGGTGAAATGAGTCCGCTTCCATCTGGTTCTTTCAGGAAAAAAGAAAACTCATACCTGCGATCTGGGGCTACCAAGCCAGATGCAACCCCCTCCCAGTCGCGGGCACTTTCTCTCTAGAAAAGAGAGAGAGGGAAGGGGTGGCACGGATGTCCTCATCCCTTAGCCTTACAATGAGTGTCAGTGGCCCACAGAATCGCTGATTGTTCTGCAGGACCTGCAGGCGGTGGGGGGAGCAGGGTCACCCTGGGTCTAGAGCACGCGAAAGTCAGCTGCCCTGGAAGTCCCGGGATGGGGAGGGACTCAGCGTTTTCAGGAAAGGGAAGCACTGTCGGACTAACTCTGGCCACTTCTCATCACCTCTCTCCTAGGATCACTTTTCCTACAAACTTTTCTCGCAAGCGACAGGGCTGAGACAGAACCGGAAAAACGAATAGGCGCAGGGTGCGTCCCAGGCGCTCGGGCAATTGCGGGGACCCGAGGTGGGCGACCCGGGGGCGCACTCACCTGGCAGCTGCTGGGAGGCGCACGGGCGACAGCACTCCGGGAAGCGGTGGCTGGCTGCGCCGGATAGCGCGCCGTTTTGTTTCCCCCTCCGGAAGGCGTTTCCCGCGCCACGCCAACCAGTAGGCTTTGCACACTGCACCACAACAGGGCTGATGTCACGGAGAAGCTGTCCCTTCCCCCACCCAAAACTCAAGGCCTGGAGCCCGGGCGTGGCTGCCTGCCGCCATAGCTTTGGCTTCTCTGTGCACCCTGTGGTGATCTCAGGGGGAAATCTTTACATGAAGGTGGGGGGCGGGGTTAAGAGGTTCCTGGTCTGCCACGTGGGAAAGCGAAGACCAAATTGTGAGATGAGACTAGAGATAAACTTGGGCCCCCTAGGGAAGAGAGTGAGGGGTCCTTACATTTTCGGGTCCCGATGGCACAATGGTTTTTGTTTGTTTTGTTTTGTTTGTTTGTTTGTTGTTTGTTTGTTTGGTTTGGTTTTTCAGACAGGGCTTCTCTGTGTAGCCCTGGCTGTCCTGGAACTCACTCTGTAGACCAGGCTGGCCTCGAACTCAGAAATCTGCCTGTCTCTGCCTCCCAAGTGCTGGGATTAAAGGCATGCACCACCACTGCCTGGCCCAATGGCACAATGTTAAGGGGACTAACTTGCACTCCAGAAAGACAAGCAGGGTCCTACTTCCTGTGACTGACTTCTGCCTGACAGCTGGCTTTAAGTTCATCAGTAAAAGGGGTATATGCCACCAGGATGTGATGGGGAATGAGATCCTATAAGACACAGGAGCCCTCCTCCAGGGGCTCCTGTCTCTCTGCTTTCCCCATCTCCCTGCCACCCACAAGAGAGCATTCTACCACTCCTAAGTGGACCTTTCTCTGGGCTAACCTACAGAATGACAGACACAGACTCAGGCCACTGAAACTGCGGTGGTTACCAATGTGCTACCAGGCCCAACTGCTCCTTGTCCACAGAGCTGCCTGTCCAGGAATCCAATCCTAGAGGTGAACTGCTACTCCAGGGCACAGTGTATGTCAGGAAACAAAAGACTCAAAAGGGAAGGTCCACTTTCACTATGGGTACAAACAGCTCCAAGCACGACAGCTTTCCTTGGGACCTAACTGAATGAAGAATCTGCAAGGAAAACTCTGTTCCCAGTAACAGGGGTTGGGGTGGGGGGGTGTTAGGGCCTCAGAGGAGGCCCTCTTCTATTTATAGGATAATTATTGCTATTTGTTGTGTTTTCAAAAGTTGTTTTGTTTGAGACAGAGGTTCACTGTGTAGCCTTGGCTAGCCTGGAACTCACTATGTAGACCAGGATGGCCTTGAACTCAGATTTCCCTGCCTCTGCTTTCTAAGAGTCAAAGGGCCAGTTCCCAGCACCATTATTATTTACTATTTCTAAGGTCAAGGGGACTGGAGGACTACCGCTGTCATTAGAGGTTGAGTCACATTATTCTCACCAGGTGCAGGCAGTGTTGGGAAATAAGCCACACCCTAATTTCAGTGTGACATCACATGCTGTGTGGATTCACCTGTTTGGACCTTTCCTGCTATCTCTACACTTTTCATAAAGGAAATGCTTGCTGTGTTCACTGGGGACAGTCACATGTATTAGGTGGTTGCCTCCTGCCATCTCAAGAGTCTCTCTGGGTACAGCTTGCTATATCTTTCGATCTGTGTCAGGGCTCAGACCCTCGTGGGCTTCCTTTAAAGCCCTGGGACTTGATTCTGTGGCATTAGACTTGTAATCCCAGCTCTTCTGGATGCTGAGACAAGAACACAAACTCAAGACCTGCCTGAGCTACAGAGTTACTGAAAGGCCAGTCTGTGTACTTAGTGAGGCCTTGACTCAAAACAAAAAGGGCCAGTGAGATGGCTCAGCGAGTAAAGGAGCTTGCTGTGCAAAACCCACAGGAGAAGGAATGAGCCAGTTCCCAAAAGTTGTCCTCTGAACTCCTCTCACACAGCTGGCTCACAAATGCCTACCTATCCACAAAAAGCTGTGGACATAGCTCAGTGGTAGAACACATGCCTAGTATGTGTAAGGTTCTGGCTTCATTTCCCAGTTTTATAAATAAAGAGAGACAGGTCAAGGGTAGGAGCTGGGCTGTTGAATTTAATCTCTTCCAGGAATAAAGCTAAGTATCTCATGATTCAGAAGATGAGACATTTATCTGGGCTTTTGTTTTCTCTTTCTCCCATAAGTCCCATCTATCTGTTTAGCCTGACTCATCACTCAAGAGAGACCTACTGTCCTGGTTAATTTTGTTGTCAACAACCCAGAGTTACCTGGGATGAGGGAACCCAACTCTGGAATCCCTTCCATCAGACCGGCCTGTGATCATGTCTGTGGAGTTGTGTTCCTTGCTAATTGTTGATTTGTTAGGAAGGCCTAGCCCACCTAGGGCAGTTCAGCTGTATTTAAAGAGACAACTGAGCCAGATCTGGTGGCGCACGCCTTTAATCCCAGCAGGAGCAGGTGGGTCTCTGAGTTGGAAGCCAGCCTGGTCTACAGAGTAAGTTCCAGGACAGCCAGGGCTACAAAGAGAAACCCTGTCTTGAAAAACATTAATGAATTAATTAAGCTGAGCATGAGCCCAACAGCAGGCAGCATTTTTCCATGGTTTTTGCTCAAGTTCCAGCCCTGCCTTCCCTCTATGATAGAACATTCCCTGGGAATCGAAGCTAAATAAACCTTTTCCTCCTCAAGTTGCTTTTGATCATTACGTTTATCATAGCAACAACAACAGCAATAAAAACCCAAACTAGGACACTCTCCAAACCGGAGATGTCTGTAAGCACCCACCCAACATTAGCAGAAGACATAGCTATAGCTCTCTGATGTATTCAAGACTAAGAGGAGAAACCAGGAGAATTCTTGGTCTTTCTTATACTTGAACAGGTATATTAAATTGAGGAACTACAGTTAGTTTTAGAGACCATGGGCTCGAGGCCCAGAGATGCCACTCCTACTGCTGGGGTTCCCCTGAAGCATCAGTACTCAATATCCTGGAGAGATGAGTCTTGGATTTTTGCCCAAGACTACAAGAGAGCAAACGCCTGCATTTCCTTCTTTGGTCTGGGTTTGTCCTCAGTGGCTGTGCTGCTAGATCTCCCTGTGGGGGCATACCAATCTGTTCGTGAAATGTTCTTAGGATGAGCCAGGAGGAAAAAAAAAAAAAACCAAATCAGAATGGCTGCTGAACTTGTATTTCTCTCCGTGGATGTTTGTTTGTTTGTTTGTTTTGTTTGTTTTGTTTTGTTGAGACAGGGTTTCTCTGTATAACAGCCCTGGCTGTCCTGGAACTCAATTTGTACACCAGGCTGACCTCGAACTCACAGAGATCTGCCTGCCTCTGCTTCCCAAGTGCTGGGATTAAAGGTATGTGCCACCACACCCGGTTCTCTGTGCATCTTAAAGCACCTCAGCAATAGAATGATGTCTGGTGTGTCATCCAAACTCACAGGTATGGTCACCATGCTTATCCACACAAAGGCTGTGTCTGCATACACAGAGTAGGAACACAACTATGTAGGCAGTTGGGTGGAGGTAAGGGAAGCCAAACAGGCCCTTCCTTTCCTCCTTTTTCTTCAGAACCTCACATATCTGGATATATTGATCTCCTTGCGTACTGCCAATCGTGTGGGCTTGCTTGGACTTAGAAGCCCACTAACAGATAAGGAACACCTGAGAATGAGTTGAATCAAAGATAATGTTGGCGTACAAGCCTTGCAAGCGAGTGTGAGCTTCTGTGGAAATCACAGTCCAGAAAGCATCGTCAATACTTGGGGTGACACCTAAGCCTAAATTTATGCCTTAGGGTACAGGTACTGGTTCTTGGCCATACTGGTTCTATTTAACTGTGCCCATGACTGACTCCATCCCAGCAGCTGTACTCACACCAACAGATGACGTGATCAGAGATCATAGTCAGACAGTCTCTAGTGGGTGCTACAGAGGAGGCTTGGCACACACAGGTGAGGGGTAGAGAGAGATGATGACCTCAGTTTCATTGAACTAATGGGCAGTTATACACAGAGCCAAATAGGGACAGGGGCTGAAGGTAGAGATGTGGGGTTGTCAGTCTGGAGAGAATTTGGGAAGAGCAGGCCCAGAAGCCCAAGGGACACTGCCATTTGAGAGTAGCTGAGAACCTGCAAAGGAAACTGAGGAATTATCAAAGATCTGGGATAACAGCCATGATGTGGAGGTCAGGAGAAGGCTGGGGGCAGGGCAGATCATGACATGCACCAGGTCCTCCTCTTCATGATGCTTTAGAAGAGACCTAGGAAGCACGGAGCCACCAGGAGAAGAAAATGAGTGGAGAGATCAGAAAAGGTAAGGTCGGATCTGGTCTTTAGTTTCAGCATCCAGGAGTCAGGGGCAGGCAGATCTCTGTCCTCAAGGCTAGCCTGGTCTACATATCCTGTTCTAGCTACACCTCTCCCCCTAAAAAGGTAAGATCACCATGGTGTAACATCTCTTAAACAAGAATACTCATTCCTTCACTACTGAGCCATTTAAGGTTCCTCTACCGTTCCCAGAGATGCCCAAATGTGTGACTCATCCAGTTTGAGGATCCTGTAGTGCTAAAGACACAAATCTGGGGGTCACAATGGTTCTGGAGGCAAGGCCCTGCTGCTAGATTTGAACTGTACCCCACCAGACAAGTGTCAATTTTCACACTTCTCAAGGGACAACAGTCACTTTAGAGCTGAAGGGGACCCCAAGGAATAAAAAAGCCTGTGAGAACACGTGATCCACCTTGATTTCAAAGACCCTCCCCCTCTTAGAGCTAAGGATGTAATTCGGTCAGTAAAGCCCCAAGTTCAATCCCTAGCATTGCATAAAAGCAGGCATGCTGCCACATGCCTCTGATCTGAGCGTTCAGGAGGTGGAGGCAAGGAATGTTTGTTATTTTTCTGAAGCAGCTCTTAAAGAGAGAGGGAGCAGAAAAGAGACCAGTCTGACCTCAGCACACAGGGCTGTTTATGTCAAACAGCAAGGGACAGACACAGTGGGGAAGGTGTGTGTGCCAAAAGAGATGGGCTACCTGGAGTTGATACAGGGTGTTCGGAGAATGGAAAGTTAGTGCAGCTTCAGAAAGCTCTGTGCCAGTCCCTAGGTTCTCCCTCCTGGGGTTGTTTGTCCAAACAAAGCTATTTTATCTTTAGAAACTGCCTCGCTCTGGCTACCAGGATGCGGGTGATGGTAGGTAGCCAAGTTAAGCCATGGCAGCGAGGGGGAAGGGCTGGAGTTTCAACAGAGGGGCTTGATCAGAGTCTGGCAGGGTTTGTTCAAGATTTACTCCAACTTCTGTATTAGTCAGGGTTCTCTAGAGTCACAGAAGTTATGGGTAGTCTCTATATAGTAAGTGAATTTGTTGATGACTTACAGTCGGTAGTCCAACTCCCCAACAATGGTCAGCAGCAGCAGCTGTGAATGGAAGTCCAAGGATCTAGCAGTTGCTCAGTCCCACAAGGGAAGCAGGCAAAGGAGAGAGTATCAGAAGTTCAAGGCTATCCTTGGCTATACAAGGCCAGCCTGGGCTACATGAAAGCCCAACAACAATAAACAAAAAAACCAAATGAAAAAATAATAAGTGAAAGAAAGAGGAAAGGAAGGAAGGAAGGAAGGAAGGAAGGAAGGAAAAGAAACAACCAAACCAAAAACTAACCTCCAACTTCAAGCTGGCAGTTTGCATCTCAGCTCTGTCATCAATTGCTAAAAACACTGATACGGACAGTGCTCACTGTGGAGCACCCACTGAGTGACAGGTCTCTACACACCTGTCTTCTTTGTTCTCACAGGCAGTGACTGATGGAAGGATCATGTCTGCATGTGAGGAAACAGGTGTGGAGGGGTAATTGTCTCAGTGGCTGTGAGACCATGCTCTAGCCACCAGCTCTCCTGTATAAAATACCAGGCCAAACAAGCACAGCATTCTCAAAGTCTCCAGCAAGGCAGGCCTGGCTTTAGAGAGGGGTAACTGTGCTCCCCAGTGGACCCCGACATCTCCCCGTGGCCTTAAAGCTTTATGTTTTATTATAAAAAGTTTGCTTGACTTCTCCACCTTCCTTTATACACAACTATGTTTGTATGAATAAAAAGATAATTTTTAAAATTATGTTTTTAAGCCAACAAGATGGCTCAAAAAATAGAGGAGCTTGCCACCAGGGCTTGTGGACCTGAGTTTAAACCCTGGAATCCATATAGTAGAAATAGAGGACCCATTTCTGCAAGGTGTCCCTCCAAAACCCCCCTTTCTCTCACACACACATATGAGCTGCAATACATACATGAGCTGTGACACACACATGTGTGACACATATACACAAACTATGACACACACACATGAGCTGTGACACACACGGCTAAGGTTGGTCCTGAACTCCTGATCTCCCGCCTTCAACTCCAAAGTGCTGGGATTACTCACGCAAAGAAGTGGATGCTCTTGGGCACATGTGATGTTTATTGAAAGCCACTATGGGCCCCCTGGGAATATGAATAAGTCAACTGACACACTTAGGTGATGTTTAGTGGCTGGGGACACGACTCAGGGGATGGAGCGCTTGTCATGCAAACATAAGGACCTGAGTTTGGATCTCTAGAGCCTATGTGAAGGCGGAATGTGACAGTATGCACTGGAAACCCCAGCAGTGGGGAGGGGAAGTCAGAGATAGTGCTTCCTCAGAGCTTGCTGCACCCTGTCTAGCTGTTCAGTAAGAGGCCACTTCCCCAAAATTAATATGGAAACTGATAAATGAAAACACCTAACACTTACCTCTGGCCTCCACACGAGTGTTCACATACATGCACACTGTACACACACACACACACACACACACACACATATTCACACATGTACCACACACACACACACACACACACACTGTTCTTCTTGGCTCCAGCTATTCTGCCATGATAATCTATGCAGGACAAATCAAGGCTGGGGGAGATGTGGGCTAGGGCCCAGCATTTCTGACCCCTATTCATCAGCCTCTGGGTTTGTGTTTCCCAAGGAAGATTCCTAGAATCTCACAGGATTTATAAGCTTTACTGAGTTTGTTAGCTGTCTTTATCCACGTTCCGTTGCTATAACAAAATATCTGAGTCTGCATGCTTTATAAGGAAAAGAGGTTTATCTAGCTCTTAGCTCGGGATATCCAAAAACATGGAACTGCCAGTAGCAATACAAGAAATAAAACCCAGGACTTCCAGCTGCAGGCTGAGGCAGTCCCTCATCTTTTAAGGCCTTCTACTTATGTAATTCTGGATGATTGATTTTGCCACAGAAAAGAATTCCAGGAGGAGCCAGTATGAAGCAGAGTTGAAGTCTGTCAAAAAGATATTTTTTAACAGATTTCAAAACAGGCTAACAGAAGGAAGGGTGCCAGAGAAGACAGAAAGACACACCCAGTAAGGTACACTCTCTCAAAGAGAGTCTCACTGAGATGTCTTTACAGTAGCCACATGTACTGTTTTTGGTGACTTCTGAAGTTGCTAAGGAACTAGGATGAGATCATAGGGTTGTCCCTATGCACCAGGTCACAGGGTCACTGGGTCACAGGGTCATTGGGCAGGTAAAGGTGCTTTTACTGTAACTAAGATTTAGTCTTGTTTGTGACTCCCTGAAAGTGTCTGAGGAAAGGGTAAGGCTACAGACACTGGAAGGACACTCGGTCTCTGGCCTTAAGGATGGTTTGCTGCTGTTTTGACTCAGTTTCTCTGTATGAGACGATTATTGTCTCTGTGCCAGACCCTGTCACAGCAAATGTTTTCTGCACAGGTTCTTAGCTGGCCAGAGCTTCAGCCTAGATTCCAAGGTAAAAGGCTTCTCTATTGATCTGAGATTATCGGCCTTCTTATGCGGTATCAGCACCAGAGTGGCTTCTGGTAAAAGCCTCACAGTGACCAGTATCTCATGGCAGGGGTCTCTGTACATGAAAGAGAGGCCGCTCAGCAAGAGAGGAATAACAGAGGGGCAGAGGCTAGGCTAGGCTTGTTGTTGTTGTTGTTGTTGTTGTTGAAGCTAGGGTCTAAATGTAGCTCCAGCTATCCGTATCTACTTGCTATGTAGACCAGGCTAGCCTCAAACTCAAAGCTTGATATTTAATAACAACTTAAGCCACCTAGCCCACCCATGGCCTTCATGAATCCCTTCAGGAGGGCAATTATAACTCAATGACTCCCACTAGCTTTCACTTGTTAAAAGTCCCAGCCCCTTTCAAACTTCCAGCACACAGATTTTCCAGCTATACCAAAACCACAGCAATACCTAGCAGAAAGGCCAGAAAAGGCCACATGTGGTCAATGGAAAGCTACCCTTGATGGTTAGAGACAAGAAAAGGGGAAATCCAGGTGGAAAAAAAATAAAAAAATAAAACACTAGTCCAGAGGAACCCAACCAAGAACCCAGGTCTGATGGAAACGCCAGAGTTCATACTATAAAGAGCAAAGAATATTCCAGGGGAGAGGTGATCCAGTAGTCCACAGAAATGCCTCAGGGTTGGGTTCTCAAGGACATTGGGAAGCAGTCTAGATAGCTTTTTAAGTGACCACTTCCTCTCCTCTCTGTCACCCACTTCCTGGGCCCAAGGATCTGACAGCCACACACAGCAAGGCCTTCTCACCCCTGGACAGCCTCTGTCCAAAATAGGCAAGGCTGAGACTTGGCTCTCAAAGTAGGTGTGGGAGGGGAGACAGGAGGGCCTGGGCCTGGGATGCAGGGGGGGGAAAGGCACTTCATCCAAGGCCAGGGCAAAGCAGTGAGTTTAGTGTTGAGACTGACCTGCTCAGTACAGGGAGACCTGTGGTCACAGGTGGGTCACAGGCTCAACAGGATAGCTCCATTCCTGAGCCTAAGCAACTATTCTCTCCTCCACCTTGTTCCTTTTGGATAGGCCAGTCCTAATCACCAGCTTTGTAATCTTGATTCCCCCTTTCTTTGGCTGAGGGTGTCCCTCCCCACGCTGCTCCATGGTCTTCTGGCTTATGTACTTAACAGTAGTGAAATGGACTGAAAAACGATCCAGATTTCTGTTCTCCGACCTGGGCGGTACTTGTTCAGCTCTGGAGTAAAAAGACCCGGATGACTCTTGGAGAATCAGCTCACCAGAAAGGCAAACTTAAGAAGCATGGCGTTTACTAGCCTGGAAGCTTCTGGAAAGCAGGCATTTAGCTTATTCTTCTTGGTAGCTCTCAAGGGGCTTCATCTGGTGCAGGTGTTTCCTTTGGGTTTCAGAACTGTGGCCACGGAAGTGAACCCTGAGTTTGCGAGGATCTGGAGTAAGATTGCCACCTGCTGGTGAATTCAAGAAGGACATGTAGCCTCACCCTTCCGGCCCAATTGACCACACACAATTTATATCTTATAGATCTTTATTGAACCCACCCCCTTTTCTGGGCATGGTGTCATATTTTGGAGAGTTTGAAGCCAACCAATCTGGTCTACATAGTGAGTTTCAGGACAGTCAGAACTATGCAAAAAGACCTGTCTAAAAAAAAAAGAAAGAAAAGAAAAAAAGACTCCCCCTCCCCAAAATCTCTTTACAATTCTGTCATATAATAGTTGTCTTCCTTCTCGTCCTCCACTCTTCTTTTTTTGAGACAGGGTCTCTCTACGTAGCCCTGGCTGTCCTGGAGTCCTGGGATCAAAGGCATGTGCAACCATGTCCGACCTTTCCTTTCCACTCAAATATTGGGCATCTGTTTACCTTCAAAATGACAAATCTTAGGTCATTTTGAAGCATGTCTTCTGAGTGCAAATAAGCATTCTAGTGTGCTAAAAGTAGCTTTTAAATATATCGATAATTTGTCTTATTTTTAAAGAATGAGCTAGTATTTGCTTAGTGTTTACTGCACAGATGACACTCTCCTCTACAGAATGGCTAGGAAGATGTATTTATTTTCCCACCTGTGAAGTGGGGGAGAACACCAGGAATCCCACGGTGGGTGTCTGGGGGCTCCAAGGAGAGGAGACAGGCTACTGAGCCTGGTCTAGAAAGGACAGTTTGATGGTGTGTGTGTGTGTGTGTGTGTGTGTGTGTGTGTGTGAATGGTAGAACATTTCCCTAGCATGCAAAGTCCTGGGCTTCCTTTCCAAAGCCAGGGGAGGACAAAGGATATATGGCTAGGCTTGTGGCATGTGGAGATGGTATGTTTTGATTATCTGTTGCTAGGTAACAAGCCATTTGAAGCTTAACAGTTTCGAACAACAATTTTGGGGTTAGAGGGATGGCTCCGTGGTTAAGAGCACTGACTGCTGTTTCAGAGGTTCTGAGTTCAATTCCCAGCACCCATATGGCAGCTCATAACCATATGTATCCAGGACATCCAATGACACCTTCTTCTAGCCTCTTCAGATGGGCGCATGGCACACAAATACACACACAGCTAATTTAAACATAAATTAATATGTATGTTTTTTAAGTAACAGCTTTTATTGCTGTCTCCCGTGTTTCTGAGGCTTTCTTGAGATCGGCTCCATACCTCTTCTCAGAACCTCTCATAGTTGTAATCAGGTGATAGGTGGTTGTACTTCTTTGCATCCTTGGATGACCAAGGTCATCCAGGACCTCAGCTAGTGCTATTAGCCAGAAGCTCTGTGTTGACACAACCTAGAATCACCTAGAAAAGTCTCAGTGAGGGATTTTCTACCTTGGGTTGGCCTGTGGGTGGCCTTGGGCTTTGAGACCTTCACAAACCCTCCAGCATTCCAAAGAAATGAGACAGAAAGTTTACTTCTTGGCTCGCAGAGCCTGCAAGTCTGGCAACCATTTTGTAAAACACAATTTGCAGGTGGGGAGGTGTTACTTTGTGGCTGTTGCCTCTGGAAATTCATTAGCTAAGACCAAGCTTCTTAACTGGGTTCCTGACCCTGTACAGGTGGTGAAAGCAATTGGCAACAATAAAAGTTTTCTGAATGTATAATCACAATCAAAGTGTGACTTTACTGCAGTCTAGGTCCTGAACACAGCGATCTCTCACACCAGGGAACGCTGCCTGAGATAGGTTGGCTCAGATTCCACACCAAGTTATGAATTTCGATGTGTTTTCTGTATACACTACTGAAATGTCAAGACTCAGTGTGTATGTTTCAGCTGGTATATTTTTGCATTGTACTGGCCAGACTTTTAAAACAGCTGGTTGAATTGCTGGCTTGAGTTTTGCTAAAAGGTGCTCAATGGATTTTAACTGGGGATTAGGACAGAATTTCCAACCATTTTTAAAAGATTTATTTATTTATTTATTTATTTATTTATTTAATGTCTATGAATACATTGCTGCTATCTTCAGACACACCAGAACAGGGCATCAGATCCCATTACAGATGGTTGTGAGCCACCGTGTGGTTGCTGGGAATTGAACTCAGGACCTCTGGAAGAGCAGCCAGTGCTCTTAACCACTGAGCCATCTCTCTAACCCTCCAACCATTTTAAAAATACATTCCTCTGCCATCTTGTACTGTATGTTTCTGAGAAGTGGAGTTCTCAGCATTGTGGGCTAGAAAACATAAACATTGACCAACTCTGAAAGGCATTCTTGAGGCTCTACACCAAATATTCAGCCAAGATTTACTTGTTTAGGTGAAGATAAATAGATACTACCTATCTCATCCATATGCACATTGGCTTTCATCTTTAATAAATGGCAAAATATTATATATGAAAGTATTGTTTTAAAGTTAATTTCTTTATGATTTATTATTAGTAAGCATTTGATTGTATAGCTAATTTGTACATCTCTATATCTAAGGTCTATTAAACATTTTTAGACAGTGGGTCAGCAGATGACTTGATCCCCAGAATACACATGATAGATGATGTCTTAGTTAGGGTTTTTATTGCTGCAATGAAACCTCATGACCAAAAAGCAAGTTTGAGAGAAAGGGGTTTATCTGGTTTACACTTTCATATTGCTATTCATTATTGAAGGAAGTCAGGACAGGAACTCAAACAGGGCAGGAGCTGAGGCTGAGGCCATGGAGGGGTGCTGTTTACTGGCTTGCTTCCCCTGGCTTGCTCACCCTGATTTCTTATAGAACTCAGGACCACCAACCTAGGGATGGTACTACCCATAATGGGCTGGGCCCTGCCCCCATTGAGCACTAAATGAGAATATGTCTTATAGCTGGATCTCATGGAGGCATTTCCTCAACTGAGGCTCCTTTCTCTGTGATAACTCCAGCTATGTCAACTTGACACACAAAGCCAGACAATACAGATGGGAGAACTGACTCCCAAAGTTTGTCCCCTGAGCTCCATGTGAATGCTGTGGCACACACACACACACACACACACACACACACACACACACCACAAACACAAATAAATGTTCATAAAACTTTCTCAAGCAAGAAAGGGGTCATGGGTGAAAAAGCTTGAGGCCCTGTTTTAAGAGAGAAAGTTGTTTTCATAGACTGGCTGCTGCCAAGAGAAAACCATGAGATTTTAGAAGAAACTGCTCTACCATCTTCCCTAAGATTCATAAAACACATATGCTGAAGTGGGGTGGCCAGAGGCGGAAATGAATGGCAGACCAGTAGGCTGAGACAGTGGAGTAACGGCCACCGCAGAGGCCATCTTGTGAGTTCTGTCAAAGCTGGCTATTGGAGCTGTATCCTGAAGCACAGCAGTGGGTTTGAAAAGGGCTAAACTGGGAAGCCACCATTAATTAGAAGCTACACTGCCTCAAGAGAGATAAGGTGTGCCCACAAATAACCACCGTACATGATAGCTGGAGGTAGCTGTCAGTTAGTGGTAAAACAGAAACAGGGATCTATCATTAAGCAAAAGGACCGGCTTAAGGGTAAGACCCAGTGTTTATGGTTAGAAGGTAATTCAGCACGGTACTGGAATGCTTAAGGAGTGTGCTCACAGACCACTACGGCCAACCAATCAAGGCTTTGGTGCAGGATCCTGCCGGTCAAGCTCAAGCCTTATAGGGATGCAAGAGTAAAGCTTTGACAGGTGAGGAATCCTGGGCGTGTGTCCCCGGCTGTCCGAGAAGGGAGGTGTTTGCTGACTGACTCCCTGCTGAGTGTGTTAGCTGTGAGCAAGCTTCAGCTGTTTAACGTCTCTGCCCGGGACACAAGATAACTAGATAATTCCTCCCTTCTCCCTAAGGACTCTGTGACACAGCCTGGACAGGAAGGGGACTTGCTATGGTTCCCACTGGATTGGGGGCGAGGCTCTGAGAGTTGAAATTTGATTCTCATTGTGGAGAGGGAAAAGAGTAGAAATTTCATTCAACTTTGGTACTTGGAGTTGGGGCCTTTGGATCAGATAAGATCTTTAGGATGGAGTGCCTATGATTAAATCTGGTGGCTTTATAAAAAGAGAGAATCCAAAAGAAACAACCGCACTCAACCATTCCTTGCCTCAGGCCACATGATGCCCTGTACTGCCCCAGGACCCAGCAGGAAGCGGTTGCCAGATGGGCCCTTGACCCTGACCTCTAGAACTACATTACAAAAGGTCTTATCTTTCTGACTTGCCTACCCTGTGCGCTTGTGTAACCTGAGACAGGAACTAAAGGATCTTAATCTGTAGCTCATGAGCACGGAGGCACCTTCATCTGAGTTATGGACTTCTGCGCCTTTAGATTAAGGTTCCTCTTCCTGGATTGGGGCATATACAAGTGGTCCCAACAAAGGCCTCTTTGCTACAAACTGCCAAGAAGAATCAAGACTTTGGCTCCTGGGCTGAAGAGATGGCTCAGCAGTTGGGAGCACTGACTGCTCTTCCAGAGGTTCTGAGTTCAATTCCCAGCAGCCACATGGTGGCTCACAACCATCTGCAATGGGATCAGATGCCCTCCTCTGGCGTCTGGGGACAAGTAAGGTATACTCATATACATAGAATAAATAAATAAATCTTTAAAAAAAAAAAAGAGGTTGGCTCTTTTTTTAAGAGAACCTGACCTAAGTTTGAATTCAGGTAAACTAACAGGCTGGTACCTAGCATTGGTTTCCAAGTTGCCCCCCAACAAAACCCAAGCTTAGCTCTAGTCTCTAGGCTAATCCCCAACAAAACCAGTGTTTTCAGTTACATCTGGTTATTCCCCCAACAAACCTACACCCCCAAGGAAGGAAGGCAAAACTCCACAATAATGGAAATAATACCTCAAAATGTCCATACCTAATAAAAACTATAAACACACACATTCAAGAAGCTCAATAAAGCCCAGGAACATGTGAGGTACATGAAGAAAAGGCTCCAAACTCACCATAAGTCAACTGTTCAAAGCCCTACAGCAACAAGAACAGAGCAAAGCACAGGCAAGCCAAGACAAGGACAGCAAATTTCTCCCTGAAAAGAACACAGGCAAATGGTAATGGAGCAACACCATCAAAGTGCACAAACCCAAACTGTCCACAGAATTCTATGCCAACCACAACCATGTTCTAAAAATCAAGGCAAAGTCAAGTATGGTGACCCAAACCTGTAATACCTGGTCAGGAACTGGTGGCACAGGTCAGTAATTCCAGTTACTCAAGAGGCTGAGTATCAGAAGTTCAAGGCCTGCCTTAGTTACTGTGGTGGGTTGAATATGCTTGGCCCACAGGGTGTGGTACTGTTAGGGAGCCTAACTAAGACATTAGTTGGTACCAGGAGCAGGGTATTGCTGTAATACGTCTGACTGTGTTTTTGTTTGAAGGAATGTGAAATTTGGGACTTTGGATTTGGAAAGCCATGGGATGCTTTAAGTGGGTCTTAAATTGCCCATCCTAGTAGGAATATGGAAGACATTGGTGTTGAGGGTGATTTGAACTCTGAACTCTAGCAATCGTTCTTATGACGTTTTGGTGAAGAGTGTTCCTGCTTTTGCCCTTGTCCAAAGAGTCTGCCTAAGGCTAATGTAAAGAGATTTATTTATATTAATTGCATTGACAAAGGTAGTCTCAAAAGGGCCCAGCATAATGAAGTTTATTGCTACTGAGTGCCAGATCTGCCAACAACAGTCAAGAAGGATAAAAGGTACTGGAGATCTGAAGAGCACTTTAACATCAGACATGGAGATGCAGAGTTTGGAGTTTGCCCAGCTGGTTTTTGGTTTTGCCTAGATACAATATTTCCTTACTATGATGGTTGGAAATGGTAATGTATACCCTGCAATATTGGAGGTATGTGATCTGCTTTTTGGTTTTGATTTTTATAGGGGATTACAGTTAAGTCATTGGATGAATCTCAGAAGAGACTTCTAACTTTGGACTTTTAAGGTTATTGAGACTGCTATCGACTATAGGACTTTTGAAGTTGGATGATGCTATGGCTAGATATGGCCCCCATAGACTCGTGTGTTTGAACAAGCCTATGTGGGCCAGGAGTGGAATATGGAGATTTAAATATGCTTGGCCCACAGGGAGTGGTACTGTTAGGAAGCATGGCCTTGTTGGAGGAACTGTGTCACTATAGGGGTGGGCTTTGGAGGTCTCCTCCTATGCTCAGGCTCTACCCATTTAGGAAGAAAGTTTTCTCCTAGCTGCCTGAGGATGCCAGTCTTCTCCTGGTTGCCTTCTGAACAAGATGTACAACTCTCAGCTTCTTCAGGACCATGCCTGCCTGCATGCTGCCATGCTTTCTGCCATGATGATAATGGATGAACCTCAGAACTTGTAAGCCAGACCCAATTAAAATGTTGTCCTTCGTAAGGATGGCTCTGATGCTGTCCTAGTCCCCAATTTGTTCTTCATCTGTCAGTAAAGAAGCTATGGGCCAATTGCTGGATGAGGCGGGACTTCTGGGTCCCTAGAGACAGATGCAAGGGATGAGGGCAAAGTTTCACCAAGCTTCTGATGGAGAAGGGTTGAAGAGCCATGTGAGATCTCAAAACGGAGTGGCCACACAGGCTGCTCCTAAGAGGGTGGTCAGGGGTATTTAGCAGGGGCTAGATTAAAGTTTAAGGCAGGTGGGAGGAGCAAAGATAAGAATAACCAAAAGGGCATGCTTTTCTGGCAGGAGATAGTAGCGCCCAGCAATCGTGTCAGAAGGCAAGTTGAAAATGAGCAACCTGTATGTGTGTGTGTTTTATCTGTGGATTTAGGGGAATCTGGGTGGGGGCTGGTAGTGCAGCCCATTTCCAGCGTTAGGCAGGGTAGTGAAAACTACTGGAAACAGTCCTTTATGAGAGTTGCCTTGGTAATGCTGTCTCTTCACAGCAATGCAAACCCTAACTAAGACAGTTAGTGTAGGCTTAGATTTTTCAAAACATACTCTAATGATAGTTCTTAACTGCTTTAACCTCCCTTCTAGCCCACCACCCACCAGAGGTAGTGGGAAGGAAAGGTTAATAGCACAAAGGAGGATGAAGACCTGTTTAGAAATGGTTCTTTGGGACAATTCCAATCTTCATAACTGTATCAGTAGTTCAGTTCACATGAATCAACCCCATTTATGGGACTGTGATAGGCAGTACGGTTTCTGGTAGAGCTAAGGTTTGAAAAGGCCCAAAAGGCTGTCCCAAGCAAAGGACAGCCTATAAGGGACAGCAGGCGTTTGCCAAGCTCCTACAATACAGCTCCTGACACGTGCCTACATCTCTCCATAGGTCTGTGACATTTGTTCACGTAAAAAAAAGGTCACACCCCTAAGCTCCGCCACAGGTAGAGACATGGCCATGTAGCCTCAACATCCTCATGTTAATGAGACACCTAGAGGCTTAGCCACGCCTCTTCCTAGTTACTATTTTAACCTAGCTAGCCCTTCCCTGATGGAGCAGGGGTATGGTCTCACCCACGCCACTCTCCACAATGATAATAAACGTTCTGAAACCTTGGACTGTCTCATCTTGATCCTCCGTGGGAAGTGAGGGAACCGGCTTTCACCTAATAAGCCTTGTGTAGTCTCCCAATGAAGCCATCTCAGTGTTCCCAGCCGCCAGACTTTCACCCAAAGCAATGCAGCTAGCCGGTGCACAAGCCACCCACCTGGTCCCTGTGGGGACCCCAGCCATGCTTCCTTCCCCCCTTAGGCCCAGGCTCGATCTAGCCTGTAGTCCCATTTTGTTTCCAGCTCTTCTGCAGCATCCAGCAGTGTCTGTGATGCCCAGAGCCTGGGAACCCCACGGAGCTGGCTGCAACGTGTCACCCAAGAACTGCTGACCCTCTCCCAGAGGCTTCTCACAGCCTGACTGGCCCGCAGGCCTGTGGGAGAGGCACGTGATCACTTCCTGCATGTTCCTCCTCACTCAGGGGCCATGAGCGCTTGGGGCAGGCGCATGCAGGACTTCACTCCACCGCACCATTTGACCCAACACTCGGTAGCTCAATCCACTCACAAACACCATTCACAAATCAGCAATGGCAGTTCAACACAGAAGAAACCGCACGCTCTGACAATCAGCCCGAGTCCTCGGAAATGGCCATAAGCTGCCAGAAGTTCTTTGGTGAGTTTTTCTCTATGAAAGTCAAGACAAACAATAATCAGCAAAAAGTGGCAAGGCGAACCAATGTCACTGCATCGTCCACTGCACTGCTGGGCTATACTTATACCCTTCCCAAACATCACGTGTCTTCTCAAGCCTCCTCTAGCAAAACATCTGATGCCATTTTCCCAGGCAGCTTCCAGAAGAACACCACATGTCTGTTCTCAACAAAGCATCCTCCCGCGTGTCTGCTCTTAACCGCTAAGCTATCTCTCCATCCTCCTAAACATTTCCTTTTAAAAACAGATTTTTTAAAAAAAGATTTACTTTATGTATGCAAGTACACTTTGCTGTCTTCAGACACACCAGAAGAGGGCATCGGATCCCATTACAAATGGTTGTGAGTCACCATGTGGTTGCCGGGAATTGAACTCAGAACCTCTGGAAGAGCAGTCAGTGCTCTTAACCACTGAGCTGTCTCTCCAGCCCCTAAAAACTGATTGTTTAATGCAGTCTGCTTTTTTTTTTTTTTTTTTGGAAGCCTGGCTTGGAATCCTCTGCTTTAGGCCCCTGAGTACTAGTAGTACAGTGTGTGCCTGACTGGAGTTTTACTTTAAGTAATACTAATTATTTGCTATATCTGTTGTAAATAAACTTTATATCTGAAACCACAAAGGAAAAAAAATGGAAAAGGAGAGACTGTGCTAATGCTAATAAGAAGGAAGTCATTGTGTCGATTCTGAGGATGGGGATGTATCCCTATAAGCCCAGCTCTTAAGAGGCTGAGGAAGAGAATTATGACTTTGAGCCCAACCTGAACTACATAACAAGAACCTGCTTTAAAAATTAATCAAGAGAAAGCCAGCCCTCATTTTTATTTCCTGTTTGGCTTCCTGTATGTAATGTGCCTTTATTTCTTCTGATGGTTATTTGTGAGACTTTTCTTTGTCTTGGATTTCCAGCACTTGTGCTATAATATACTGTGTGATTTGCTTTGTATTTATCCAGCTGGGGGTTGAATGAAGTTTTGGTGATAATAAAATAAAAGAAATCTTTTTTAAAATGAAATGTTTATATCACACGCATCTTATGTGATTATTTGTAGCCTCTCATCTCCCCCCTCTCTTTCTCTCTCATATTTTTTCTTTATTATTTTATGTTTGTTTTGTTTTTTAAGACAGGATCAGGGACTGGAGAGATAACTCAGTGGTTAAGAGCACTAACTGCTCTTCCAGAGATCCTGAGTTCAATTCCCAGCAACCACATGGTGGCTCACCACCATCTGTAATGGGATCCAATGCACAGTACAATGTACTCATATAAAATAAATAAATAAATCTTTTTTTTAAAAAGACAGGATCTTGCTATGCAGCCCAGGCTGACCTCAAACTTATGGCAATCCTCCTGCATATGCCTCCTGAGTCCTGGGTTGCAAGTGTGTGCTACCATATCTAGCTTGAGATCTGTTCTTGTGAGGTATACCATCAGCCAGATACTCACTGATTGGCGAACAAACAGGATATACTGCGTTCATGTGAGGGAGCACTACTCTACAGTAAAGAAAAGTAACCAGTTCAACTTCAGTCCGAACAAACCTTAAAAAACATTTTTCAAACTGAAAAGAGACAGATGCAAAGGACCTCAAATCATATCATTTCATTTATATAAAATGTCTAGAAAAGCAGAATTATGAGACAGAGAGCACATTAGTGGTTGTCTGTGGCTAGGGGTGGGAACTGGAGTTGGTTGCGTGTGGGTGGGAGGAATTGCTTTGTGGTGCCGAAAATGTTCTAAAACTGGACTGTGGTAACAGTTACACAACTCTTTAAACTGATTTCTAAAAATCATTAAATTATATACTTAAAACGAGTGAATTATATATATTATACTTCACTAAAAACCATTAAGGTGGTAAGAGACAGAAGCCACTAATTTGGAAAAAATGAGCAGAAAGTGTCTACTTGAAAAAAGGGTAACTGGTCACAATATGTAATTCTTCAGCTCAAAGAGGAAAGAGTCCAGGGCAGAACTGAGAAAAGATTAGGAGATGAGAGATAGACAGCGAGCCTATTGAAGAATGAACTTATGAATGAATATCGACTGCTCTAACATAGCTAAAAACCTGATGTGATCCCATAACAACATGGA
Source organism: Rhynchomys soricoides (assembly GCA_019843965.1). Classification (NCBI taxonomy): domain Eukaryota; kingdom Metazoa; phylum Chordata; class Mammalia; order Rodentia; family Muridae; genus Rhynchomys; species Rhynchomys soricoides. The sequence goes on along the minus strand of JADRCH010000079.1, from coordinate 3,135,379 downwards.
TACGAAAGAAGGTAACCATGCCAAGTGCCAGCAAAACGGTGTTTCCTATGTGAGCAGAGAAAGAGGCAATGGAAGAGGGGCGTAGACTCTGTCTGTGATGTTTCATTTCCTAAACTCCACAATACAGCTGTAATGGTTAAATGTATAAAGTGCCAGCTTGTCTGAGCCATGGGCTGTCCAGATAATCCATCAACATTATTTTAGAACTTTCTCTTGTGGTATTTTGGGATGAGATTAACATTAAATCAGAAGAACGAATAAAGCAAACAATCTTCCCTAACAGGAGGGAGCCTGTCCAATCAGATGCTCTAAGCTGAGCTGAAGGTGGACTTTCCCCTCACTCAGGAAGAATTCCCCTCTCCTGTCTTACTTCTAACTGGAACACCAAGGACGGTTCTAGACTTTGCGCCTAAACTGAGTCTGCTGGCTTTTTAACCACTCCGTTGCCTTTTCTCTGACCTCAGTTTGCTGGCCCATTCTGTAGAATTTATATTTGCCATCATCTAGTGTGTATGCCTATCCTTCTTATGTGTCGGTCTGTCTGTCTACGTGTACTCATATCTACTGTCTGCTTCTCTAAAGGATACTACCAGAACAATTCCTTGTTGTATTGTTTTCTATACATCTTATATAACTAAAATGTTCCACAATAGTATTATACAAATAAGCGTAAGCACCTACTGAAGGTCAAATGCTACAGAGGTCAAATAAATTAAGAAATGGAAGCTAGTAATGTAGTTTGATGGTAGAGTGTGCGCTTATGTTCGAGGCCTTGGGTTCCATTCCCAGCATAACACAAAAGAGAGACAGATAAGGGAAGGGGTGAGAAGTGGAACAAGCAGGTTAGAGGCAGAAGCCAAAGTTCCTTGATAGGAGCAGATTTGCCCAGAGGAGGCCACATGGTGGCAGCTTGGAGGACTATGTGTACACCCTCAATGGTGTCTAGTGTGCAGTAGGGGTGAACTCAGGTTTTTGTAACCCGGTTCTGGGTTTAGCAGTGGGTGGCTCTTGCTTCTGCTTGGGGCCTCTGGACTGCTTTTGTCGGAATTAGCAGGACCGTGGTGCCCTTTGGGTCCCTGTGATTATTTCAGTAGAGATCCTGGAATAGTTGGGTTTTGTGCTTTTCCTGTTCATAAAATAGGTCTAAAAATTTTTTTCAGCCCAGATGCAAATAGTCTAAACGTCAGGGTTCTTACCGGGGGGCACCAGACATGATAGCAACATCTCTCACCGAAAGGAAGGTATTAAAGGCAGCCTCCGGTCGAAAGGGAACGTCCCAGCACAGGAAATCAAGCTGAAACACAAAGTCTCTGTGCTGAAATAAGGAAACTATTCTGGAAAGAGGGAGGGAGGAAGGGAGGGAGATAATGATCCTGATTGAAAACTATTGAGCTACTTGAGAACGTTGTCTTTCTTTCCCTCCCCCCCCCCTTTATGTTTGTCTCCCTGATTTGGCAATGGGTGTTGCTAATGGTTTCCCAATTTAGTTTCAAGAGGACGGGCCCCAGGGTTTTCCAGGCCACAGAGGCTGGAGGGAGGACACGCTTGCTAGTCTGTCACACTCCCCTCAGAAAATCCAGTCTGGGTTTTATTCTAATTTCTTCTTTGTCTCCTCAAAGGATCTCCAGATGGGGAGATTCTGAGCTGGGGTATTTCTTCCTACCCCTCCCAGACGGATTGCGAGATTTTTCCAGTCCTGCATCTTCCCTGGGGCTCTCAGCTGCAGATGCGCCCACGCCAGCAGGGGTCAGCAGTGTCCTACATCTGGCGGGTTGCCGCCTGCCACATGCGCCATCTCTTCCGGGCGCTGCCAAGGGCTGCTGGGGGGGAAGGGGGGTTAGAGGGTGCTGTCCTGCTGAGGTCTTGGCACCATTCTAAAATGCGGGCCAAGATTCCTCCCCTGAACGTGAAGTGGCGTGTGGTTATTAAAAGCGCTAATGTGTATGTGAGCATACACCGCAGACATCTGCAATGCCAGCTCACCAGCTGCTTTTTGCTGCCAGGTTTGGGTTTTGTTTTTTTTTTTTCAATGTGTATTGGCACGTGTGACTTACTGTGTGGGTCTAGGTGACAGATAATGTGTAACTTGGATCTGTCTTGCTGAGATTTCGCAAAGACCTGGGGTTTCTGGATTCTACCTAGTCCCCAGGATGTCAGTGAGGGACTCATGCCTCTCCAGGCTCTGGGAATGACTGGTGTCCGGTCTCACGAACGCCAGCTCCGTCACACCCAACGCTGCTCAGTGGAACGGAATTCTCCCATAGTAGAGTCGGGTCTCCGTGGCCAGTGTCTCCGTGACTGATGCCCAAGAAAGGCGAGCTCTGCTCAGCTTCCCGACTCATCCGTATCCCTGGCGTCTTTTTTTTCAAGTCCCCAGACCATTTTGCAGTTTGCTCCTTTGCGCGCCTCCTTCTAGCTCAGACCACCTTGTTAAATATGAAGGCCCCCAGGGAAATCAGAGATCCTAGAAACATCTGGTTCCTTGGAAACAGCATGACTTCCCTGCCATCTTCCTGCTTCTCAGTTTTCCCCACTCTGAAGTGATGGGGGAGTGAGGAAGGGGCTCTGGCTCACGTACAGTTGGGATAAGGCTAAAATGGAGGACTCCAGTTAGTGGCTGAGATTCCCAGGGCCCCACGACCTTCCAAGCAGGCTCCCCTGCTGCTGTGACAGGCAGATGCCTGCTTTTCCACATGCCGTTGAAAAGGGGGGCTTGGAAGAGGGCCTCCCCACTAGCCTGCTTTCCTAGGAGTAGAGTTACCGCAGCTGATCTAGACAACAGGTGTGGCCTCCCTTCACAGCTGCTGCAAAGCACATCTGTACTAACAAGAAGGTGGCAGCCACAGCTTGGCCCATCAGTCACCAAAGCACTCCTCGGATTTCGGGGGAGTGCCTGAAAGGGCATGAGTGAAGTCTGGGGAAACTCAGATCAGCATTGACAGAGCATTTTTACTCTGGAAATGCCACAGCGGCAACCTCAGCAGTTTCAGCTTCATTGGTCTACAGCATAGGAATGGGGGAAGGGATCTTCTTCTCTAGGTAGCTCCCAACCCTGGATGGCAGCCAATTTCTCTTCCTGGCCAATGGAGCCCAGAACTTTTCAGGGTGGAGCTCTTCCAGGAAGCCAGAAGTGTAGAGGGTTTTACAGCGGTTCTCAACCTTCCTAATGCTGCGACCCTTTAATACAGCTCCTCATGCTGTGGTGACCCCAACCCTAAAATTATTTTTGTAACTACTTCATAACTGTAATTCTGCTACAGTTATGAATGGTAATGTAAATATTTTTTGAGATGGAGGTTTGTCAAGGTGGTCGTGACCCACAGGTTGAGAAACCCTGCTTTAGCAGCCTGGCCCTTTGGAGCTGGCAAGATGGCTTGACTAGTGAATAAAACATACACTGCAGAAGCATGAGGGCGTGAGCTCATCCTCCAGCATGCAAATAAAACTCCAGGTGCAGACTGGTGAGATCGCTCAGTGGGGAGAGGCACTAGCCACCAAGTCTGACAACCTGAGTGCAATGCCCCAAACGCTACTGTGGAAGGAACTGTCCTCTGCCCTCCACCTGTGTGGCAGTACATGTCACACCCAGGTGGCCTGGTCTTGTATTACCCATGCTGGAGAGGCAGTGACAGATATCCCTGGAACTTACTGGCCAGCTCGCCTAACCTTGTTGGTGAGCCCTAAGTCCCAGTGAATGCCCATGTCTCAGAAGACAAGGCTGGTGGCTCCTGAGGAGCAGAGCACTCGAGGTTGACCTCTGGCCTCTATGTGTACATGCACACATGCGCGCATGCACCACCACCACATGAACATACCCCCACGTACACCTTCCACTCACACATACAGTGAATGGCTGCTTGGTGTTGGGGAGCCTTGGGGAGTCTTAGTCTAAGCCAGGCACTGGCCTCACCAATATCACCTCACTGAATCCTCCTTGGAAACTTGCCACAGGGGCATCGCCAGGGCCATTTCTGCTCAGTAGATGAGAACTGAGGTTACTTTTGGATGTGGTGACCATGAGGCTTTATTGCCTCCTTAATTAACTTCAAACCATCCATCAGGACACACTGTACCTGGCAAGTTCAAACTCCTGTCCTCTCCCTCAGCACCACACCTGCTCCCCCCCCCAGCCCTGTCATGGCTGAATTCCAGCACCACACCTGCTCCCCCCCCAGCCCTGTCATGGCTGAATTCTTTCTTTGCCTCCGTCTATCACTCCAGCCTCCATGCCCCACACTTCCCTCTTTTCTCCTCTGCTATGATTTGAATGTGACCTGTTTCTGTCTTAGTCACTGTCCTCATCTGTGAAGAGATACCATGACCAAGGCAACTCCTATGAAAGAAAGCATTTAATTGAAGGTTTTCCTTTTATTTTTTATTTTTTATTTATTTTCCAGGTCTCCCCTTCAGAAACCAGCTATCCCATCCCCCCTCCCCTTGCCTCTATGAGGGTGCTCCCCCACCCACCCACCCACTTACTCCCAGCTTTCCTCCCTGGCATTCCCCAATACTAGGGCATCGAACACTCTTGGGCCCAAGGCCTCTCCTCACACTGATGTCCAACAAGGCCATCCTCGGCCACACCATGGCTCCCTTCATGTGTATTCTTTGGTTGGTGGTCCAGTTCCCGGCAGCTCAGGGAGTCTGGCCAGTTGACACTGTTTCTCCCTCTATGGGGCTGCAAGTTCCTTCAGTCCCTTCACCAACTCCTCCATCCAGGACTCCATGTTCAGTCCAATGGTTGGCTGTGAGCATCCCCCTCTGTATTTGTCAGGCTCTGGCCTAGCTTCTCAGGAGACAGCTTATCATGCTTCCATCAGCAAGCACTTCCCAGCATCCACAATAGTGTCTGGGTTTGATGGCTGTATATGGGATGGATCCCCAGGTGGGGCAGTCTCTGGATGGCCTTTCCTTCAGTCTCTGCTCCACACTTTGTCTCCACATTTCCTCCTGTGAGTATTTTATTCCCCCTTCTAAGAAGCACTGAAGCATGTACATTTTGGTCTTCCTTCTTCTTAAGCTTCATATGGACTGTGAATTGAATCTTGGGTATTCTGAACTTTTGGGCTAAGCATTTAATTGAGGGCTTTCTTACAGTTTCAGTTTAGTCTTATCATCATGGTGGGGAGCATGGTGGTAGGCACTGGCTGCACCGGTCTTTAGGCAGATGGGGCGGGGCTGGGGAGAGAAAGGTCCTGAAACTCTTTGAAAACTCAAAGCCCACCTCCAGTGACACACTTCCTCCAACAAGGCCACACCTCCTCCAACAAGGCCACGCCTCCTAATCCTTCCAATCCTTTCAAACAGTTCCACTCCCTGGTGACTAAGCATTGACATATATGAGCCTATGGGGGCAATTCTCATTCAAACCACCACAGTCCCTGACAGGCTCTGGATTTAAATACCTGGCTCCCAACTGATGATGTTATTTTGGGAGGGTATGGAACATTTTCAAAAAGGAGGCAAAGCACAGGAACTAGCTAGGGCACTGGGAGGCAGAGGGAAGACTTAAGAGCCAGAGCCTACCCACTTCCATTGGAGCTGTCTGCTTCCTGTTTGTCATTCCATGTAACCTGTAGCAACAAACTCTTCCAGCCATGTTTTCACCATTGTGAGAAACTGTACATTCTAAGCTGTAGCCCCAATAAACCTCGTCTCTTACGCTGTATCAATTGAGTATTCTGTCTTAGTTATAGGAGAAGTAACTAACGTATCCTCTCAAAAACACCTCTTAGTATTTCAAGACTATATATCAATATAAGAAAATGTTTGGGCTGGGCAGTGGTGGCGCACGCCTTTAATCCCAGCACTCGGGAGGCAGAGGCAGGCGGATTTCTGAGTTCGAGGCCAGCCTGGTCTACAGAGTGAGTTCCAGGATAGCCAGGGCTACACAGAGAAACCCTGTCTCGAAAAAACAAAAAAAAAAGAAAGAAAGAAAATGTTTGAAGAACATAGTAGGAGTATACTATATTTTTATTGATGTTAAGTAATGCATGAATACATTTTCCCTATACAAAACAAACAACTCAGGCCAGTGAGATGGCTCAGTGGGTAAAGGTATCTGCAGCTAAGCCTGATGAACTGAGTTCAGTCCTTGGGACTCACATGGTAGAAGGAGAGAACTGGCTTCTACCATGGCAGGAGTGTGCCCACATGCAAGTACACATATACATAAATAAAAGGTGCTGAAAAAAATCCAAGGAAATCCTCTGCTATGTATTGGATGGGGTCAGCCTGGGTTACATGAGACTTTTCAAAAACACTGAAAGATTTTTAAATGAAATTTTAAAATTAAACAAATAAGTAAATACAAACAATTCAACCAGAAGAGTGGACTCCCTTGATAACTCTGCCAGAAGTAGCAACTGCTGTTATCTTGAAGTATCTTTACAGAGTCTATATGGAGCCAGGTGTAGAGGTGCATGTCTTTAATCATAGCACTTGGGAGGAGGAAGGCAAGGAAGGCCTCTGTGAGTTCAAGCCCAGCCTGGTCTACATAGTAAGTTTCAGACCAGCCAGAAGTACTACATAGTGAGAACAAAGCAAAAACCCCTATATGTATACACAGAAATATAGCTTTGTACATAGCTGGCTCATAGCATGCAAATTGCCGTACAACTTTGTTTGCTTGCGTGTGTGTGTGTGTGTGTGTGTGTGTGTGTGCGTGTATTTGAGATGGGATTTTGATCTGTAGCTCTGGTTGACCTGCCACTTGCTATGCAGCCCATGCTGGCTTTGAGTTTGTTGTAATATTAACCCCCCCCCCTTGCTAGCATAACAGGGGCACACTACATATCCACCTTTTTTTCTTCCCTAACCTCCCTGTCCTCTCAGGATGTTCCTCCTTCCCCTGCTCTGCCTCTCTTTCCTTCCTTTGCAAAATGGGTCTGGTTGTGTTGCCCAGGCTAGCCCCAAACTCCAGAACCTAAGTGATCCCCCTTGCTTTATCCTCTGGAGCAGGTAGGACTACAGGCAGACAACAGAATGCCCAGTCCTTTGTCCTCTCAATATTCAGAATGAAGACTCTACAACAACAGTATATGTGTAGAGTACACATGAATAAATTCTGTGTGGAGACAGGATTCCTTGATGGAGCCTTAAGATCCCATGCTCTGCTCTGCCTGTGGGCAAAGACAGTTATAGGATTTAAAATTTTAGTGCTGAACAAAACTGTGATTCTTTGCTTAAAAGTACCAAGAATTGCCGGACAGTGGTGGGTCACGCCTTTGATCCCAGCACTTGGGAGGCAGAGACAGGCGGATTTCTGAGTTCGAGGCCAGCCTGGTCTACAGAGTGAGTTCCAGGACAGCCAGGGCTATGCAGAGAAACCCTGTCTCAAA
>JADRCH010000079.1:3079288-3127939 GCA_019843965.1 Rhynchomys soricoides | reverse complement strand
AAAAAAAAAAAAAAAAAAAAAAAAAAAAAAAAAAAAAAAAAAAGTACCAAGAATTTCAGAATAGCAGGCATGAAGCCAACTAGAGGCCCTTTTAAGCACTAAGCACTGTGCCTCTGTGCATGTTCACAAGCCCACGGAGTTGGCCTTGCCTGTAAGCTCTATGGAGAGCTACTGACTTGGCCCGTCAGAGCCCTCCATTCTTTGAGTTAATGCACGCCCTTTTCTGACAATGGACATTCCTGTCTCAGCCTCCACATTGGCTAGCGTCTCCTCATTCTGCACACAGCCTGCTCCAGCTGTGTTCTCTGTTTCAAGGTCAGGCTGCTAAGCAAGCTCCTAGGCTCCTTGACTGCCTGCCATCACTGCTCTGAAGGCACCCACAATGATGGCAGAGGTGTGGAACAATGCCGTCCCTGCACCACAGAAGGAAAATGTCTCTGGAAAAAAGAGTACATCGAATCACCAACCAAGAAACTTGGATTCAGCTCCAGCTCTGCCATGGACACTGTGTGTCCTCTCTTGAAAAGTTACCAGGAACCTTGGCACCTTAGTGTCTTTCAGTTAAAGGAAAAGGGGTGTGATTCAACAGTCTTTATTGAGCTTCCAGTCTAAAAATCTGTGTTCCGACGACTAAGAGACTATACGGTAATACTGGTGACAGCTGATGCTCTGTAAGCTACACACTACTCAGACATCCATCCCAGGTCATGCTTCTAACAGTCCTGTGAGATGGGCAGTATTATTACCCTTACAGATGAGGACGCTGAGGCTCAGCCCAAAGGGTGTGTGCCCTGTGAGAAAACATGACGGAAATGTTCCCTCCACCCTCTGTCCCCTCCCTGCTGTCCCCCTTCCTTAAGACAGGGTTTCTTTGTGTATGTAGCCCTGGCTATCTTGGAACTCACCCAGTAGACCAGGTTGGACTTGAACTCAGAGATCCATCTTCCTCTGCTTCCTAAGTGCTAGGATTGCCACCACTGCCTGACTTGGGAAATGTTATAAAAGTTGAATGTAGTGATGATCAGGCAACTCCATGGACTTGCTACAAATCAGTTTGATACTTATGTTGGGTAAGTTTTACCGTAAATTACATATCAGTAAAGCTGTCAAAAGAAAATAAAGATACGCACTGAAGCTGGTTTATGGCAGGGCCCCTCCTCACTACCCATGCTGCCATAGTCTGTGTTCCTCTGTATATGCATGGTCCTCTACAGGAATGGACTAGAGGAGTCGGATGGCACCCCAACCTCAGCCCCACCACGCACACACAAGATACTTAACCTCAATTTCTTCACTTACAAAATAGAAATAAAAACGACAGCCATGCGGCCTGATATCTATGGTTCAGCCCGTAAAGGAACTTACCTGACGACCTGAATTCAAACCTCAGGATCTGCATGATAGAAGAAGAGAATCAATTCCTACAAGTTGTGCTCTGACGTCCATATATACGTTGTGCATATGGATACATCAATGGGCAATAAATAAAAAAGTAAATAAATATTTTTAAAAAAAAACACTTAATGAATGGCCAGACCTGGTGCTATGCATCTGAAGTTCTTACTACTATTCAGGGAGCAGGAAGATCACTTGAGCCAAAGAAGTTTAAGGCCTGCCTAGGCCATATAGATATCCTGTTCTATTTTTTTTTTTTTTTTAAGATTGATTTATTATGTAATGCATGTATGTTTGCAGGCCAGAAGAGGGCACCAGATCTCATTATAGGTGGTTATGAGCTGGGAATTGAACTCAGGACCTCTGGAAGAACAGCCAATGCTCTTAACCTCTGAGCCATCTCTCCAGCCCTGTCCTGTCTTTTGTTTTGCCTGCATATATGCCTGTGCACCACTTCTGTACTCAGTGCCTGTAGAGGCCAGAAGAGGGTGCCAGATGCCTGAAACTGAGTTACAGGCTTTTGTGAGCTTCTGTGTGGGTGCTAGGAATCAAATCTGGACCCTCAGAAAAGCAGTCAGTTCTCTTAACTGCTGAGCCACCTCTCCAGCTCCCCATCCTGATCCTGTCTTTTAAAAAGAAAATTTAGGGTGTGTGTGGAGGGGCAGTGGGGGTACAGGGGATGATTCTGTCAGCAAAAGGACCTGAGGACAATCCCCTGAATCAAATATGAGGGCATGTGATCCCAGCACTGGGGAGGTGGAGGCAGGAGGACCCTTGGGACTCTTGGGCCAAACACTCTCTCTGGCCTAATGGGTGATCTCCAGCCCAGTGAGAGACCCATCTCAAAGGAAGTGGACAGCATTCCTGAGAATGATGCCTAGGGTTATTCCCTTACACACATACCTTCTACACTCACTGAACACAGATACACTTGCACACAAACACTTTTTTTAAAAAATGAAACTTTAAGACTTTTTATAAAAGGCAAAAATAAAATAAAATAAAATAAACCCTGATGTTTATTATATAGATTTGTTATGATATGGCTTGGTATAGGCTGAGTGCTTAAAGTAGCTATAGACACCCAGCAAAGGCATATAAATGGACAGACTCTTATTACCTCTAGGACTGCAAAGCCTGCCAGAACCAGACTTCTTAAAGGGACCCAGTTTCTCTCTACCAGCCTCACTCCTACTTTCCTGGCCCTTAAAGGAACACTCCTCTTCAAAGGCCATCTTTGGAAAAACACTGGCTCTCTGCACATCTTACTTCCTGGTAAGAGGGAGAAGCTCATCTTCCCGATAAGGCAGTGACTTGCTGGCTCTCATAAAACGTTCATTGCTATGCCAGCTTTCCCCACAGACTGTTCCTCTTGGGCTCTAGAGTAACAGGACTGTTCTTCCTTTGCTCTAGCAATCAATGTTAAAAGCAGGACCCAGGGCCAGCATCATGAGGTCAGGGTGGCAAGGACAGGGCAGGGCAGAGCATTCTGGCTGCACTGGAAGCCCCTTGATGGCTAATGAACCAAGCTAGAGAGGACAGGGTTATGCATGGACAGACTTCTGTCTCTCAAAAATATACTTTGCAGCACTGAGGCCAGAACCAGTGAGGTGAGGGCTTGAAAGTGTTGGGGGGACCCAGTGTAGGGGCAGGGACCCAGTGCAGGGGCAGGAGCTGGGCATGATCTGGCTCGGGTGGGGCAGGGTTGGGTATGACCTGGTACTTTCTGTGTGATTACTGCACTTCTGCTTATGTTTGAGTGGCACTGTCTAAGCCACACCCCTTTCTATGATCTTGCTGATACCACAGCCTTGGTAGTATGTACGATGTCCCCTGGGTGGATACCCACTTTCACTGGTGAGCAAACTGAAGTGATGTACTTCAGAAAGTGGCATCAGCCAGGCATGGAGGGAATCATGTCTTCTGCAGCCAGGCCCAGTGTTTTTCCACTGGCTTCAGAGGAGGAAGTCAGAAGGTCCCTGGACTCCACCTCAAGAGCACTAACAATGTTTGTTTCTTGCTGAAGAAAATGAAGCCGTGTACTGTCTTCATATCCCTGCCAAGCTCCTTGCAAACTTCTCTGAGAGCCCTGAAAGAAGCAAGGAGGGTCAGGTCTATCCTGTTATGGGCCACAGGGAATGCAGAGGCTCTGATTCTAGTCAAATGCCCAAAGTCCCACATTAGGTGACCCAGTGGCAGGGCAATTGAAGACTAGCCTACAGAGCTCAGCATAGAAAGAAAAGATCAGCCCCACCCCACAAAGCAATCAGGCTGTGGCAGAAAATTTTTTTTACTATGTTTTCTGGAGCTTCCAATGTTCTCATCTTAGGCCAGGTCTGAGACTCAATGGGCTGACCACAAGCTCCTTGGGCTGATTTTTAAAACCCTGTTTGTCACACTAACATTAATCCTCTTGTTAACAAACTGCCCCGAGGCAGAACTGGTGCTGAAATGGACAGAGAGGGACCAGCCTTAGTGGGGTCAGCAGTCCTGGAAACCACCTTCTCCACTATGGAAACTGTGTCCATGCCTAGGTCCCCCGCTGAGAACTTGATTTACTCTCCTACCCTTCACCAACCAAACTGCTCCCCTCCCACCCCAGCATCCTTCTGGTTCCTTCCATCTGACTTCATCTGCAGCCCTTGTCTTTACCTCTCATTGATTTTCATATTTAAGGAAAATCCATTTGTTTGATTCAGAGCAAGTGAATCATCAGTGTTCAGACAAAAACCAATCACAAGGTAGGCACTTGGCAGAGGCCACTTATGGGTAGGAGGACCTGCCTCTTCTCCAAGGAGAACTCCGTCCATACTGGCTCCTGGCTGTTCCTCTCTGATGCTCTCCCCTATATGACCCGTCTCAGTAGCCTTCAGACACTCTGCCTGTCACCCCAATAAGACAGGGTCCCTCATTTCTCTTTCACAACCCATACACACGCTTTGCATTTACCCACAAACTCAAGTTTGCTGTTGGAGATGTGTGCTTGAGGCATTTGGTGTTGGGGGAAGGATCACAGGAGAGAAATGTTGATCTAAATATAAGACTGAAATCTCACAAAAGTATCATGTTGGCCTTTCTTTCCACTGTGGGAAGCACCCAAGGAGTGACATCATGTTGCCATTACCAGTGTGGCTGCAAGGGCCCCACAGTCATTGGTTTTCTTGATATCAGTGAGCGGTTCAGTTTCTGATGCCCGTTTGCATGGCTCCCACAGTCTATTGTCCTTGGAACTTCAGGGCTAAGAAACCTAGGCAGCCCTATTCAGTGAGCACCAGAGAAAGAGAGTCTCTCTGTGTAACCCAAGTTGGCTTCAAACTCATGATCCCTTTACCTTAGCTTCCTGAGTGTTGAGATTACAGGTATGTGTCACCCATACACAATGATATCTTCTTAAGACAAGGCACCCTATGCAGGCTGGGAGGGACTCTGAAAATTAAGGATTTAAACCGGTGGATTCGAACGGGTGAGTGTCAAGTTAAATGCAGACTCTTAAAACTGTTTATTAAGGATGTACTATTGCCAGACACAAGCACATCACCTGCAGTACCTCCTTTAAAACCTTTCGGTGGCCGGGCGGCCGGGCAGTGGTGGCGCACACCTTTAATCCCAGCACTCGGGAGGCAGAGACAGGCAGATTTCTGAGTTCGAGGCCAGCCGAGTCTACAGAGTGAGTTCCAGAACAGCCAGGGCTACACAGAGAAACCCTGCCTCGAAAAACAAAAACAAACAAACAAAACCTTTCGGCAACATTACAAGACAAGACCTACCATTGTAGGAAATTGAGGTAGCCAGAGAGAGGTAAAAGAATTTGTTAGATCCAGTGGCAGCAGACTTGGAGTGTGTGCCTTCAAAGCCCACACCTTTAGCCATTACACACAGAACAAGCAGGCATTATACTGCAACCCTCTCATCCCTCTAAAGGACAATGTGCATTCGTGGACAAAAATTATACTAAATTCATTTCCCTGACTATCTGGGAAGGCCCCTGTCTACTGTCTACTTTCCCTTATCCTAGGACTCTGAGTGACTAGGTGAGGCTCAGGCAAGATTCTGGGACCCTAATCCTGACTATTCGAAGACAGCATTTTGCTTTCTCTTCCAACCACCAACCTCAGCACCTTGAAAATAAATCAGTCTTCCTGACTGTTGGCTGAAGCTGGGAGAAGGTAAGATCCTCACGTGCTGAGTCTCCCTGGTGACAGGCGTTGCGGTTCACAGAAGTTTCAGGCCTGAGCTAGGAGCACAATCCACCTGATTTCTATCTGTGTGCTTACTGCAGTCTGGAAGCCCCCAGGTCAGGAGGCAAGCGCCTTAGGCTCAGTCCTGTCCCAGCACTGAAGATACCTGCACAAGGATGTGGGTGCGGTCTTGTCATTTCCCCTCTCTTCCTCCTCCTCCCACTTCTCGAGGGGATCAGGAAAGTGGGCTAAGTTGATTAGCTGAACCTCTACTATTTGCTACACAACTTCCGGGACTTCCCATTACCTCTTACTCAAAGGTCCCAGATCAGATAGCATGACCCTTGCAGGGTTCCAAAGTGGACGGAAATGGATGGGCGGCTCCAGAAGCAGGTTAAGACTCTCATCGATCCATCTGCACCTTTCTCTAGAACAACTGAGGTAGTTAGAGGACTTGGGCCGGAGGACCCCTCCTGGAAGTGATGGTGACCGGTCCTTCGGTAAAGGAAAGGCTCAATTGTGCTAAGGCTTCCTGTCCTGACAACTCCCGGCGTAGCCCCCGCCACGCCGCAGCCGCCTTTCTGCGGCCGGCCGGCTGGGGAGGCGGGGCAGGAAGGCTAACGCAGGAAAGGGTTACGGGAATAGCTTTCCAATGACAAAGTCTGGAAGGGACCCATGCCTCCGCCCCTCTGCGGGTTAAGCTGGCACAGTGCAGAGAGGAAAGCGAGGGCGATCCGCGGCCGGGCCTCCCCTCCCGCCCACCCCCAGCCGCGGGCGCTGCCGGCTCGGCCCTCCGCCGAGGCAGCCGGCGTGTGCCTAGGGCAACGGGTCACCAGGCTCCGCCCCTGCCGCCCGGCCGGGGGGACGGCACTTTGTTCAGGATGCCGCCTCCTTCTCGTAGTGGAGCGGGAGCCGGCGGCCGCCCTAGTGAGAGGCTGGAGGCCGGAGCGCGGAGCGTGGGCTGAGACTCGCGCGGAGAGCCGGCTGGGCCCCGGGAATCCCCGGACAACTTTCTGATCGCGAGGAGAAGACGCAGGCACTGCGCTGCTCGGGCGATGCGCGACTCTGCGCGGCGGCAGCGAGGACCCACAACCCGGGACCTGAGGCGCTCCGGTGAGTGGCCCGCACGGGGCGGGCGCGGCGGCGGCTCTGCACTTGGAGGGGCTGGAGTCAGCCCGAGGGAGGAGAGTCTGGTGCCCGAGGGAGGCTGCGGTCTGGCGCAGGAGAAGCGCGGGATAATAACTGGGATGCTAGTGGCTTCGCCCGAATGCCTAGAAGGCGCGGCTGGACCTTGCATCTAACTCCAACCCTTTGAGCTTCAGTTTCCCTTCCAAAGAAATACCTGCCGTTTAAAGTGCGCTAAGTTACTGCAATCAAAGGCACTAAATGCTGTGTTATTACACACACACACACACACACACACACAGAGAGAGAGAGAGAGAGAGAGAGAGAGAGAGAGAGAGAGAGAGATCCTGACACCAGAGTCAAGTCAGACCACCATCACCACCACCCCCCCTCTGAAGCAGCTAGTTAACTCTTCGAACAACTGGGACAGGTGACCTGGCTAGGCTGTTCCAGAAAATGTGCATTGCCCCGCCACCACTACCATCCCCCTGCACAGAGGATACGCTGAGAAGCGCACTCTTCAAGGCTGTTTCTTCTGGCACCCGCCCAGGACGTCTGGGAGCAGAAAGAGCATCCCGGGAGAGAAAGGAGGGAGGAGAAAAGAGAAGCTGGGAAATGTGAGAGAGATGCTCACCTGAGGGTGCGGGTGCGGTGCCTGGGTTTTTGTGGTTCCTTTTAATCTTCAGAGTCTATCAAAACTGGCCATAGGATAGAGAGCTGGCCAAGTCTGCTGATAGCATAAAGAGAAGGAAGGAACTGGGGCGGACCTGAGTGGTGAGTGGCTCGGGCAGTGCACGAGTAATGCCCATCCAGCAAAGAGAGTCCCTTGTCCCCCAGAGCTGAACACAGGAAAATCAGCTGGTGACTCAATGGGACTTTGTTAGGACCGTCGGAGAGCGCAGCTGGCGCCGGCTTAAGGGAAGTGCTGGATCCCCCCTTGATAACACACTGTTTATCTGGCTTCCTGTTTCAGCCATTGGGATACCATTGGCTGGTTCAAATTCAATGCTGAGAAGCCTGTGGCCAGTTCTCCCGGCAAAGGCTGTGGGCTCACACAGACTTTTGCACTGTTACCTATCTAAATCCTTAGACTTTTGGCACCCCTGTCACTCACTTGTGATGCAGTAGGGGGACTTCACAGTCGGTCACTCCAGAGACCTGGGCTTCCCTCAGGACAAAGATACCCATTCCTTCGTCTTACTGACTGTTTCATCCTGCTTTGGTTGGCACATCTTTTTACTCTGGGAAGGGAACAGCAGCAATACGGGTGTCTCCTGAGATATGCTTTACACAGGGGCAGGTTTCTAGATAAATTCTCTGTCAGCTTGTAGTTTCTCCGTCTGGCTGTGCTATGGACTTTGGATGAGAGAACAAATGGTTCTTCGCCTTCCTTGCTCTGGTTCTAGTGCTCATAAAGTTGATCCAGAAAGAGAGATTGCTGAAAGAATAGACACTTTTTTTTTTCAGCCCAGTGTCAGCCTCCAGGGACCTTTACCTGAGGTTGCCAGGTAAGGGGGCTGTTGCTAATCTGAGGCCTCCAGAGGGCTGGTCCTAACCCTGGGGGTTGTGGGAAGGGGGGGCAACAGGCCTTTGATTCTGCTTTGGATTTTAGACAGATGAAAATCTTCACACAGGCCTGCCTTCCCTGTCACTCAATCTGATCAGCACACAGTAAGCACTTTATAAATATTTGCCAACTTAATAAAACTGTGAAGGAAAATCCTTTTTAAAAAAATATTATTTATTTATTATTATTAACATGAGTACACTGTAGCTGTCTTCAGACACACCAGAAGAGTGCATCAGATCTCATTACAGATGGTTGTGAGCCACCATGTGGTTGCTGGGAATTGAACTTAGGACCTCTGGAATAGCATTCAGTGCTCTTAACCACTGAGCCATCTCTCCAGCCCTGTGATGGGAAATCTTAATGGCATCCAGAGCTCACCCTCCATTTCATGCAAATGGCAGGCTATGCATTCTTTGAGAGTTGTTTGATTTGTCTGCCTCTTGAAATCATCTCACACAACTGTCTAGGTTTGGGTATCTGGTGGTCCGGTGAGTCTTGGCCTGAGGAAATGCCATTTGTCCTTACCTTGCCTAGTCTGTCTCCTACCTCAAGGTCATGTGAACAATTTCCGCACTCCAAGGCCTCAAGCATGCTAAGCAGAGTGCACCCTGGACTGGTCCTCAGTGCAGCCTGGCCCAGTAGAAAAGAGTTCCAGGAAGCATGAAAGCATCTTTCAAAGCCAGTTCATCTTTCATTCTTTCATTTTTAGTTGATGTGACTTCTCCCTCTTTTAAAGTACTTTTGACTCTTTACAGCGTTTATCATAGGCTAGCATTTTAAAAGAACCTCTGTGTCTCAACCCAACCTCTGCTCCCCTCCCTTCAGCTGCCCAGAATTCAGGCCTCCTGAAGGAAGGGCTGGGCTTCTGGCCACACAGCTGTGGGGCTGCAGTGCCCGCCTAGGGTTCAAGCCTCCTCTCTCTTTCTAGAGGTCCTTTTCTTTAGTAAATCGCCACCTTGTAGGAGATCTGTTTGTCTGCAGCATTTGCATGCACAGATCTCAGCAGACGGTCCTGCAATGTTAGCTGGAAAGAGAGGCAGAAACACAGGAAGAGGGAAGAAGAGCTGTCTCCAGCCACCAGCTCTTACTCTCTGGAACACTGGGATCTTAGAAGTGTGGCAATACTTGGCAAACACTTCATCTTGCTGGCCCCCTAGTCCCTTTCACACACACATGTGCGCACACACACACACACGCACACGCACACTCATATACGCGCACACAAATAATCAAAAACATTTTTAGTTCCCTTTTCTTTCTTTTTTAAAAGTTCCTTCTTAATAAAAAAAAGAAACATACAGAAAAAGCATTACCAACTTTTTAAGTGGAAACACCCTCCTTGGTTGCTTGGGTCTAATCTCCTAAGGAGGCTGACTCAGGCTTAGTTTCCTCCAAGGGGTCTGGGATTTTGCTTCCCAGTTTCCTGTGACTCCTAAGACAAGAAGAGAGGCTGGGTGGCTATGACCCAGACCAATCTGAATGGCTCATGGATCTGATTCAGCTTCTGATGCACGGCCTGTGAAGCCTCCACTACCACCCTCATCAAATCTATTTGCTCTATTTAATTTTAATATGAGATGTACTAATATGCATGAAAAATCAGGAGCACTGATGCATGCGCCTCACCGAGGACTGTTAATAACAAGATGTTTCCACTTCAAAGGACTACAAGACTATTCTGATGACCAGTCCTCTGATGTTCTGAAAGCTTTCCTAAATGGAGTTTTTTCTTAATTTCCTTTCTGGATTGTTCGCTGCCGGTATGTTTATGTGCTGATTTATAACCTGCTGAATTTACCTGTGAGTGTTTCTATGTGTGAATTTGGAATCTTCTGTATCAGAGGCCACAGCAGCTATGAACAAAAGTGGTTTTCCTTCTTCCACTTTGGTTTAAGTAAGTGTTTTCCTTCCCAGCCCGAATTGCTTGGGCTGTGACTTTCAGTACACTGTCTGAGTAGCTGCAGCGACAGCAGGCATCCCTCACTCTGGTTCTCCGTCTTAGGGAAGAGCTTTGTCTCTCACTATCTAATATGATGTGAGCCGTGGGTGTCTCATATTTGCCTTTTATCATCTGGTAAAAGGATTCACTTCTATTTCTAATTTCTAATTTTTTTATATTGTGAAAGGGTGCTGTATTGTAGCAAATGCTCTTTTCTTCATGGCCCATGTGACTTCTTTCCGCCCCTCATGTTGCTCATGTACTTCACTCTTCTTCACTGAGACACCTTTGCATTCTGGGATAAGTGATGCTGGAAGTTTGTTTGTTTGTTTGTTTGTTTTTTTCAATAATCTGCAATTTTCTGTCACCAAACCAAGGGTGAAAGAATGTACCTGGACCCGGATGGGATGGTGCTGATTATATTTTTCTTTATCATTGTGCTTGAAACACTAAAAAAGAAATTTTCATAGGAAAATATATATAACATAACTTTTACCCATTTAACAACTTTTTTTTTCTTTTGAGATATGATCTCTCTCTATAACCCTGGCTTTCCTGGAACTCTCTATGGAGACCCAAACTCACAGAGATCTGCCTACCTCTGCCTCCTGAGTGCTGAGATTAAAGGCATGGCTACCAAGCCTGGCTTAACAACTTTTTAAAAGACAAATAATAAAAAGAGTATAATACAAACTGGCCACAAGATCTGATTTCCCCCACCCCAACCTCCCAAGTGTCCCCAATTACAAACTTGCGCCACCATAGCCAGCATTTTTAGCCACTCATCAATGTACAGTTTAGTGGAATTAGATGCTGCATATTGTTTGCTAATCACCACCACTGACTATCTCTAAAGCTTTTTAATCCTCCTAACCTAAAAGCTACCTATTAAAGATTAACTCGCAGCTGGGCATGTCGGCCCAAGCTGTGATCCCAGTACTTAGAAGGCTGGTGCAGGCGGAGATGGAGGTTGAGTCCTGTCAGGGCTGTAGAACAAGCCCCTGTCTCAAAAATCCCACAAATAAATAAAACTAAATAACGAATAAAACCTCCGCTCCCCTCCTCCTATCTTCTGGCAACCAAAGTTATGTTTTTATATCTATAAGTCTGTGAACACTTCTTTAAGGACTACAGGGGTAAAACATTCTTTTTTCTTGTCTTTTGGTCTTCCAAAACGTCCTTCAGTCTGGACGTGAGTGCTCAGATTAGACACGAGCCGATGGTACGTGGCCATTCCAAAGCCCAGTGTGAACTTCCTTTCCTCTGGTTGTGATTCTTCATTTTGCTTTTCTTTTCACTTCATCCGGGGACCTTTTAAACGTTACTGATCTTGGACCATCCCCAGAGACTTAGCTTCAATTAGTTTGAACTATGGCTTCAGTACCTGTCATTTAAAATAAATCTCCCTTGGTAATTCTAATGCTGTGTGAGAGTCAGGTCTACAACTGGCTGAGCTGATTTACAGGCTGGACCCTTTGACTGCTCACAGCTTCCAGGGAAGCTGTTCCCTCCCATCTTGTCGACAGTACTGACCCACTTTATATCCCGCTACTAATTTTAAAATCTATTTACAAACATGGTAAATGGCATTTTCCATAGAATGAATGCTTTCAAAGTTGAAAAGAGCATTAATTATGTAGTCTCACCCCCTCATAAAATCTCCCTTTTTGTGCGCACCCAGCGACATCTCTGTTACCAGGGAACTCCTAACACCGCCACAACCAACTGATTTCCTCTTTGATAGTTCTGCTTTCAGAGTTCCCCTTATATTAAAAATGTCGTGGTTGTGACCTTTACCCCTTGGTGGAAAACACCACAATGTTAGTATCATCAAAATGCACCCCCAAATCAAGCCACTCAGGATGAGTGTAATTGCCTGCAATGCAACTTTTTCACTATTTGCAAATAGCTACTCTGGCCTCCTGTCTTCCTTGGTCTCACTAGCCCTTCAGACCATCACTTGGTATGTTGGCAGGGATGTTCAGAGAACACATATAATATGTTAGGAAGATTTTGAGCCAGCCTTGGAGTTACACGTTATATCTTGGCTTAGTCCAGCAAATATTGAATTAGAAATTTTTGTTTTGGTTTGGTTTGGTTTTTGGTTTTTCGAGACAAGGTTTCTCTGTGTCACCCTGGCTGTCCTGGAACTCACTCTGTAAACCAGGCTGGCCTCAAACTCAGAAATCCACCTGCCTCTGCTTCCTAAGTGCTGGGGTTAAAGGCGTGTGCCACCACTGCCTGGCTTGAATTAGAAATTACAGCCTCTACATTTGCGCCATTATTTTTGTATCAATTTAGGCAGGCTATTGGACCCATTAGAGACTGGGTTTCTTCTCCATAAAAAGTGGGATGAGAATATCTAACTCCTGGGACGTATCCAGCTCTCCTGATCTCAGCCGCCACCCTTACCCTGCAAGTGGATGCACACACCACACGGAAATGCTCTCAAAAGTGTCAAGTTTGTGGGAAACAGCTAGACAGTGACTTAAAGGGGTGTGTTCAACAATTGCTGATTCTTCTTCATCCTTCCCCTCCTCATGTCTCAGTCTACTTGGCATCCTTGGAACAAGCTACAGTTCATCCCCGCTTATGTCCAGAAAAGAAGCAGCAATTCATTTAAAAGCTTTCTGGTATAGGTGATCTGTGGGCAGTTTATCTAGTATAACCTTTTTGGCAAATTAGGGTCCCTACCCCCATCTTTAGATTGAAAACCTGAGAATTAGACTCCCTGAGAAAGGATAAAAGAGAGCCTAAAGTAACAAAAAAGTCTTATTGTATCTTCTGCTCATTTTATTTTGGCATTATCTAATGTGAGGAAGTAGACTTCAAACCTAGCATAGACTGGATATTCAATAAATTATTGCTAGAGTCAATTCCCAGTGCCTGTTTTCCCAGCTCATTGGTGCAGATAATTAAGTTGACTGGAAAGGAGAAACAGGGTTCCTGGTGGTGCCAAGACGCCAACTGTTCCCTTCTTGCTTGCCTTGAACAAAGGAGAGGCAGCTGAGGAGACACACAGTGAAGGGTGCCCAGCCAGGACCATAACTCTGCAGCTGCCTCCCCGGCTCTCCATGGGTGGTTCTGTGAAGTTGCCTGGCTTTTCTTGCCCAAAGCATTGGAGGGGCTTGATTGTGTTGGGGACCTAGATGCTCCCACCAGATGTCTGTTGGCCCCCAGACCACTGAGCCCTGCACAACCTCCTGGGCACTGTGAGCTTTACTCAGGAGCTTTAGGAGAGCAGTCATGATGCTCACCCCTGTTCTTAGTGGAGGCTGTGTCCTCAGGGTGCCAGGGAAGGGGACTAGGAAATAATCAACGTGCTCTTCCATACCACTTTTCCCCTCGTCAAAATTTTGTTAGAAAACTTTCAAACCTGCAGAAAAAGGGAGTGCAGCGAACACCTAATTGCTGTTCCAACATTTTGCTACCTGTACTCTCTTGCTCTTTCTTATATGAGGAAGAAGGAGGAACCTCTTAGAGACTACATAGAGACTATAGAGAGAGAAGAAAGGGAAGAAAGGGAATGAATGACATACATATGTACACATATGTAGAGAGCAATGTAACAAAGTGTCACTGTCAAGTAACTTTAGACAGTCACTGTTTAAGAATATATACAGAGCCATTTGAGAATAATTGTTGGCATCATGACATTCAAACCCTAAATACTTAGCTGTGTTTCCTAAGAACAGTGACATTCTCCCACAACCCTACTGTGCCTTAATCATACCCAGTAAAGCTGGATCCAACAGAATTAGTCAAAGTATGGGCCATATCAAATTCCCAGGTTGTCCCCCAAGCATATAGAGGGTTGCTCTTTTTTTTTTTCTTAATCAGCCTGCTGCTGTGTTAAGGCCTGAATTGAAGTTTTGTCTCGTGGAAGGAGGGTCAGGGTCTTTTCAATTGGGATCATGATATCCTGGATGAAGAGCACTTGATTGATTGGCTGATTGATTTAGATAGTTTCTTACTACATAGACTGACCACGCCCCCATCCCTCAGCCTCTTCGGTAGCTGAGACCATAGTCATGGTCAGCTGAGAAGTGCTTTAATTTATATCACTCAATTTAATCTTTACAATAACTAAGCCCTCCATTTTACTGGTAAAGAAATCGCAATGCAGAGAGTCATCTAAGGTGTCTGGTATGAGCCATTATTGTCTTTCCTGCTGCATGCCAGGCAATAAGCACCGGAGAAAGTGAGAGTGTATTCATGAAAAGGCCAGGTGACAGTCACTAGCCTCTTCCCTAGGTCTGATGGGGTGCTCGGTCACTAGGGTTAGTATAAACATCTGTTTGCATTCTTTTGGACTGAGAATGATAGGCACTGCCTAACGGTGACACAACAACATGAACTAGAATGATTTGTGTATCTTCGAAAGTTCAGGCAGGTAAGTAGCAGCCAAAGAGCTAATGACAGAAAATGGTTTAGGCAACAGGACAGGGTTAGGAGAAGTTGGGTCAAGAAACTACTGCTTGCTATTGAAAAGTATGTCCTGATGGGAACTTCCCATCATAGTTGTGACAACAGCCCGATTTGGGTTTGTTTCTGATTTCAAAGTGCAGAAAGGAGAGGGGGACACAGGCCTGGTCTAGAGATGTTTCCCTGCAATACTAAGCTGGGCCCAAGAGGTCATTCTTAAGCTCTGGGTGCCCATGGGCAACTCCTCAGAAGCGCCCAGACAGAGCATGCTCAACAGGACACTCTCAATGTCCCAGCCCACCTGTCATGATTTTGATGTAAAACTACTTGAAGAATTTTTCACTTTTAGAAATATTTGAACATGAGCATTTCATTTAGTGTTTTTGAAAAGTGTTTTTTAGTAACCCTGAACATCAGCAAACATTATTGGGAAATGAGATTTTTTTTTTTTTAACTTAAAGGTTATTTTCAAATATGATGAAATTTTATAAAAACTAAATTTGAATATGGATGTCATTGACGCGTGACATTTTATAGATGTTTAATGAAATCTTGATTAATGCCAAGTGTACAATTTATTTTTTGTAATCTAGAACATGTAACATATTTTCTGCTAGTCACATCTGCAAAGTTCCTTGGCTCTGGGCTTCTTTCCTGGGAGCAGGGGGGAAGGTTGGGGGTATGGGCGTGGTCCCTGGGTGGACCTTAGCTACATGTATGTCATCCCCCTGACACGGCCCTTTCTCAGGCCATGTCTTTCCTCTGTCTTTCACTAATACTGCCCTTCCTTAGGTGTGCACTGTTCTCTCTGGTGTATGCTCCAAGGCAGGTAACTTCCTACCCTACAGCTCATTCATTTGTTCATGGCAGCCCTGTGAACTGGGCAGGACAAACACCCCCTTTCTATAGATGGTGAAAAGAGGCCAACCTGAACTACACAGTAAGTACCAAACCCTGCCGGGAAACACACACACACACAAATCATAATGCTAATTTTATTCTTCCTGCTCGCTTGTTACCCAGGTAGTCAAAGCAACAGCATAAACTCGTTGTGTTTTGGGTTTTGCTTCTTATTTTCTCATCAGAATTGAGAATAGCAATTATACATAATAAGTTAAGTCTATGTCAGATTGACAACTCATTAAATCTCATTGCTAAAATGCTTAGCTAGTCCAGGGCAAATAAATGGGCCACTCCCATTTTATACATCTATGCTGTCCAGCCTTGTGGTCATTCCCACTCCCTTTTTAAATGCTGTCAAACACATCACACTACATCAGAGGCAGCTCCCCTCCCTCTTGCCCTTAGAGAAATCGGAGACTGCTAGAGACATCTAGAAAGTGATCACGTGGTCGGGGTGGCCGTGGGACATGGATGAGAAGGACTGCCACAGAGCTGGCTGCAGACCTTGTGGCCTCTCTGCACCCACACGCAAGCCTACACAAAGGCCTCCATGTTTGGAGTGATGGCCTGAGGTCTATGAAACCAGAGCAGGGCTGAGAACATGGAAGTAGCAAATGCCAGCACACAGTAGGGGCTCAGGAAATATTTACATATTGGTTACTCAGGGATCAAAGTCACCTTTAAACTCAACGGAGGCAAAGGCAGGGCAGGGATGCCTGCCTGATCCCCTTCTCTGGCCCCAGGAGTACCTGGGATCCAGACTTGCCCTGGCTGTCTTAGAGGCTATCTTTTTGCTTCCTCCACCTCTCTTTGATGTTGGGCCTCTGAAGTGTGATTTTGGAAAAAATGCACAGGCCTGACTTGGGGTCCTGAAACTTCCCCAATCCTCAGTTTCCTCATCCAGAAGACAAGGTGGTGTTACCTGATCTACAGAATTGTGGTGCTCTAGGGAGGAGCTGGTGCTCTGGTACAAAGTGAATGTTGGTCATGACCATTGGCCCTGATCCATGTTCAGGGATCCATTACTAACAGTTGGCCCACAGAGGGTCTGCGTCAGACAGGAAAATGACTGAACAAAGTCACTGTTGCATCAAGCATGCAGTCCCAGCTCTGGCGGATTACTTTTCTGGGAGGATTTATTCCCAATAGGATATTTATACACCAGACATGTGGTGGGACAATGTTACCTTGTCATGGGGTCAGAGAGGTAGAATAGGAGAGTGTCCAGTGCCAGCTCTGAGATATATGATCCCTCTGAGCCCACTGGGCTCCAGGCTGCACTGTGTGTGTGTGTGTGTGTGTGTGCGCGCGCGCGTGTAATGAGTGTGGCCTGGGGTTTTGTTTGGCAAGACTGGCCCATTATCTGGTCCAGCTTGTGTCTCAGAGTATTACAAATAGCACTGGCTTCAGAAGGAGGGATCTCAGATGTGGCTGAGGCAAATATGGAAAGGTGGGAGGTTTGAAATGGTGGTCTCTAGGCTTGTGGGCTAAAAGGCAGATGGGTCCATCTCCATAACAATAGGACATCCGGGGAACACTCAGTCTGGATGCCTCTGAGGCAGAGCTCTGCCTTACAAAGCTAGAAAGTGGTCCTTGGTCAGGTTGCTGCTCTGTTTTCTTCCACCTGCATCTTTGTGGTAAGCCTCAACAGGGTCCTGAATAGGCCTTGCAAGATTCATGGAAGGAAATGGGAGCCTGCAGTTTCCTGCAGCCTTCTGAAAATCCAGACTTCCTTACAAATAAAAAGGAAGGGCCCTCTCTCTCTTTTTTGTTGTATTTGGTTTTAATTTTAATCAAGATAAAATCACTAACAGTGATGTGAACAGATCTTAAGTGTCTGGTTTGAAGGACACAGAACTGTCCAAGAGCCTATTTTCCCCCATCCCTGTCATCAGTAGCTGATTTGTATTGCTATAAATTAGTTTTGTCTATTAATTAATTTCATAGGAACTGATAGTGGAATATGTTCTCGTTTGAGTCCAACTTCTTAGCTGAGCATAAATTACAGGTAAAAGCAATGTTTCAGTTCTGCCAAGTTTGGTAGACGAAGCCTCGTTGAACTGTATGGTTTGGTTGTGTTGTTTGTTTGTTTGTGCTGTTTCTGCGCAGTCTCACAGTGTGATCCAGTCTTGTCTCAGACTCAGCAATCCTCCTACTTATCTCTGTGCAGGCTGGGGTTGCTGACGTGAGCCACCACACTCAGTAATTTGCTTCTTTTCATTTCTGATAAGAAAGGACCACTGCTTATTTATAAGTTCCTTAATTACACCACCAGGCGACTGTGGTACCCCTCAGGGTTCTAAGGATTCGGGTACGCTGGTAGGGAGATGGGCATGGTCTTTGTACTTGGGAGGGTGAAGTCAGAGGAATCACAAATTCCAGGCAAGCCTGGACTCCACTGTCAGTTTGAGGCCAGCCTGGGCAACCAAGTGAAACCAACTCAGGGAGGGCGACAAGGGAGAAAAACAAAAGCTATTCTGGCAATCCTTAGAGGAATCCTAGATGTGTTCATGGTGGCTTTGTTTCTAGACTATCTTTCCTTCATATGGTGACCTTCCCCTTTCTTTCCTGGATCGCAGCCACCTTCACCCTTTTACATGCAGATTCTTGGTGGAGGGTCGTGTTTTCTTTCTAAGTTCTCTGGTCCGTATTGGGCTGGCACTTGTCACCAGGCAGGAGTGTCTGTCCCTGCCTGTGAAAAACAAAGGGGCCTGAACCTGCAGGTTCCAGTGATGGATAGGGTGGAGACCCAGAGGGGGGCAGCTGACTAACAGGGATATTGTCCCAGGTGGTGGTTACATTGACTGTGCTCGGTTGGGAACCCAGCACTCAGCATGGAGTCTGATACATTTGATAAGGATATGTTGATGACTAATGGTCTGGAAAGGGGGACCCGGGGCAACAAACCCACTGTCACACTCCTGAAATGGAAGGTCTGAGCTTGGGTGGACCCGCTGGGAGAGCACGGTGGATAGGGTTTCACAAAGGAAAACCCAGCAAGGTGGAGCGACTGTGGCATGTGGGAGGCATACAGCGGCTGGAGAGCCAAGAGCAGGGGCAGTCTTTTCAGAGGATCACTGACCTAGGAGTGGAACCCTCTTGTACTCCGTGGTGCAGCTCATGTAAGCTTCTTTCCTCTTAAGAGTCCTCCTCCCTCAAGCAGGTGTCACATCAGGTCCTATGGCTGCCATAACAAAGTAAACTGGGTGGCAGCAGCTCATCAGTGTATGACGATGCCTGTAATCCCAATATGCACAGGCTGAGGCAGGAGGATAAAGAGTTGAAGGCCAGCTTGGACTACATAGAAAATCTCCTGTCACATTGGGGCTGGAAAGATGGATGGCTCAGTGGTTAAGAGCTCGGGCTGTGCTTGCCAAGGACCTGAGTTTGGTTCCCAGCACCCACGTGGTGGCTGACAACCACCTGTAACTCTAGTGTCAGGGGATCCACTGTGTTCTTCTGGCCTCCAGGCAGGCAGAAGGTGTATATACATACATACATGCAGAAAAGCAGTCATACACATAAAATAACAACTGAATATTCTTGATTTTCAAACTTTTTATTTACATGTATGTTTCTCCAGTTCCAACAAGTAAATCTAAAATGGAAAAAAAAAAAAAAAGAAAAGCTAATTATGGCAGTGCATTCTTTAATCCCAGCAGAGGCAGTCTACACAGAGAGTTCCAAGCAAGCCAGAGTCATGTGATGAGACACTGCTTCAAAAACAAACAAGCTATTTTGTAAAGTGTCTCAGAAAAAAAAAAAATAAACAACAAGATCCCCAAATCCAATTCATTGTTCATGTGTTAGCAACTGAAAGTCTAAAATCAAGATACCAGTAGGGCAAGGGCTAGAGGGTTAGCTCAGCATTAGGACCACTGGCTGTTCTTCCAGAGGACCAATGTTCAGTTTTCAGAACCTTCATGATGGCTCACAACTGTCTGTATCTCCTGTTCCAGAGGATTCAACATCCTCTTCTGGCTCTTGTGGGTACCAGGCACCAACATGGTACACAGAGCTACATGCAGACTAAACACCCACACACATAAAATGAAAATAAATAAGTCCTTAGTAGGGCCACATTCATTCCATGAAACCCACAGTGAAGAGTCCCTTCTTGCCTCTCCTAGCTCCCAGTGTTTGCCAGCACTTGGCCTCCCTTGATCTATATAGATCCATCACTCCAGCCTCCGTCTCCATCGATATGGCCCATCACTATGGAGAGAGACCACATGGTCTCCCCGTGGTCCTCTCATATTGTCTTACTGTTGTGCGTGTCTCTGTCCAAATCTCCCTCTTGTTAGCACAGAGGTTATATCGGGTGAGGGGCCCACTTCCTACCTCAGCAAGACCTCATTTTAACCAATTACATCTGCTATGACCCTACTCCAAATAAAACCATCTTCTGAGATACTTGGAGTTCAACTGTCTTTCCTAGGAACACATTCAGCTCATCCAAAGATGCCACCACTGCTGGGGTAATCCTTGGTAGGTGTTATGGGTTAGGCAAGTGTCAAGGGATTTTTAGCCTGGGACGTGGCTGATATGTGTATGGGTCAGATTTCATATAAATCTCTCTGGGTCTTTTTCTAACAAAATGGACCTCAGGTTCTCCCCACACGTAGAGCCTGTGACTCTGCCTCTGAAGTTAGGGGTTCGGGGCACCGGAAGAGTTGTGGACCCCCTGCACATGTAGACATCAGCAAGGAAACCCAGGCTGGAATCCAAGAGTCACTTCGAAGCTTCCACTAGACTCATCTGCCATCTCAGGGTTTTCGTCCTGATGGTGAGGATCATGGAAAGCCAGTGTCCTCCACCACAACCCCTGTGCCATGGGCCCTTCCTCAGTGAGGTCTACAAGGAGAGGGCCACACTATAAATAGCACCCCACATCCAAAGTCCTTCTTCCTGTGCAGGAAGCACTGTGGTCTAATGGGGAGGAAAAACGTGTTTCCGGAAGAGAGGCCAGGAAAGAGAGAAGCCAAGCAGGGGCGGGTCCAGCTGAGTTCCCAGGTGCTGGAAGAGAGGCTCAGTGAGGCCAGATCAGCAGGTGTATGCAAGGGTTTGATGCTGGCTTCTAGTGCTATCATGTGACCCTGCCTGGGGCCTGCCATTCAAGAACCTCCTGAGGATAGTCCAAGGAAAGAGACCCTTATGAAGATTTTGGGCTGGAGACTTAGGAGGTCAGGACCAAGAGAGATTTGTGAATGCTGCATCCATTTGTTTGCTCACTGAATATTTGTCATTTTAGGATGAGGCAGATGTTCATAACAAACAATGTGAGGTACTTTTTGTAAGAATGGTTGGTAAGAAGCCAATGATCACATGTGTCAAGCACAGTAGAGGCAACTCAGGGTCCTGGGACAGTGGGGGAGGCAGGAAAGCTCCCCGGAGATGGCTTCTCCTCCTGGGCTTGTAGGAATACAGTCAAGCCCAGGGAAGGAAGCTGGAGGCTTCCAGGTGGGGAGGAAGGTGTGGGATGAGAGGGTAGGAGCGACTGAGCAGTATCTATACGCTCTCCTTTCTCCTGGCTCTCTTGGGTGCTCACCCCAAGCTGTAACTGAGAGTCTACAGAGCAGTCCTTATCCCTCCATAGACCCCTGATGGATCTCAGGGGCTTTTGCCCCTGCCTAGCTAGAAGAGAGGACATCCTCCATTGCCTGTGTAGAAAACATGGGAATGAGGTGACCACGCTCAAAGACCAATTCATCAAGAAGCTCCAGAAAAACATCTATCTTCTCAGAAGAGCCAGAGGCGTGATGGAGCGTTCTGTGGTAGCCATTATCACCGTGAGAGCACAGGGCTGTGGTCTCTGTTCTAGTGCAAAGGGCATCAAAGTCATCCAATGACTCTCCGCTCTGACTGCTGGCTCTCCAGCCCTCTGTGATGCTGCCAGACCACAGGCCCCCTTAGTGGCTGACACGCAGTTGATGTTTCTGTAAGAGAGCCCTAGAAAGTCCTGGTATCAAGTTCAGATTCCTTTGCATTCCCACGGCACCAACAGTGATGTTGAAATGCAATATTTCCACCCCCATCCTTCCAACCAGGGTGGTTTGTGATTAGAATCCAGGCAGGATCCCAGGGCCTCTGAGGAGCCTGGGCAAATTTCAGTGCAGTTTCCTGTTTTATAAAATAATGCACAGTGGTTCAGGAAGGAAACCAAAAGCTTGGCATATGTGCTCATGCAGTGTCCCTTTGCATAGCCCCTGGACGTATCCTATAGCCCCTATCCTAGTGACCATGAGCCCAGACACAGAGACGACCTTAGAAGATGGTTAAGGCTTGCTTTCAGGCTGTCTGCTCTCCATGGGGAGACCACACCGACTCCGACTTCTCCCCGAGCCCCTTCCTCTGCTGGTGATGACGTGCCAGCAGATATCTCTTCATCGTCCCAGTTTCTGCATGAGTTCACCGAGGCCCACTTGCTCACACCACTTACACTGGGAAGAATAGGCCATTGCCCAGGAAACCGCTGGCTGCGATCCAGTCCCTTTACTGTAATCATGTTGAGAAAAGGCAGGCATGACTTTGCTTCAGCGGGAATTAAAAGATGAAGGGAAGAGGGAAGGAGGCACCAAGGTCATTTCTATAGCCCCTGTAGAAAGACAAAGGACACCTCAGAAGCTGTAGAATGGATGCTCTCTCTGTACTGTACCTGAGATGCTATCTCTGTGCCATGCTATGCTGTGTGGTACCTCAGATGTTGTCGCTGCGCTGTGCTGTGCTATATGGTACCCAAAATGCTGTCTCTGTGCTATGCTGTGTGGTACCTGAGATGCCATCTCTGATGCTGTGCTGTGCTGTGGTGGGAATGGAGCCTTGTGTGAGGCATTCAAAGGGACAGGAAGGAGGCAACCAAAGCTTCCAAAAAGAAGCAAATGAAAACACAACTAGCACCAGTAAAGAGGCCCGGATGGATTGCTTAGTGGTTAGGAGTTTCTGATACTCCTCCGGAGGATTCGTGTTAGCATCCCAGCACCCACATTAGGTGGCTCACAACTGTCTGTAACTCCAGCTCTAGGGGATCCAATGCCCTCTTCTGACCTTCTCAGATACTGCCATGGTCTGGGCTGTGAGTGAGGGCTTACACTCACATATCATACACACATACATAAAAATAAAATGTAATAATAACAACATAAAGCCAGTATCAGAATAAGGAGGAAATCGAAGTGTGTTTCTATGCTTCTGAATATACCATGTGCCCCTTCCTGTCTTTGAACCTTCATCTGTAACAGGGAGCTAACTCTAACCTAGCTCACTGGACAGCCTAGCTCATGGAGACTGAGTAAGACTGTCTGTATAACAACACACCATATACCTGTCTGTATAGCACCAGGCTTGTAAAACCAGAGGTTATTGACAAATGGTAGCCTTAGCACCAGGCTTGTAAAACCAGAGGTTATTGACAAATGGTAGCTCACAGACAAGACACTTCATCTTTTGAGTCCCGACCCTCCTCTCTGTAAATTGGGGTTTGACTCTGGTTCCCTTTGGGCCTGCTGAGAGACTGTGGCTGCAGATGGCCTGGCATGGATGGGTTCTTAGTCAATGAATGCTTCCTGCCTTAGGGAATACTTCTAGTCCCCCTTTGGAGTGACTAGAAGCAGATCCTCATCCTTCGAGAAGCCCACACTGTGGCTTTCAAGTCTCTGTATGGGGAGGGAGGCTTAGGATTTTCCTCTGGCAGAGGTAGTGGCTCAGGAGAGTGTGAAAGAGTTTTGAGAGATGAGAGTATGCTGTAGCCAGATGAAGGCTTTCACAGAATGTGTGGCCGGAATGCAGAAGCACTGGCCTCCCCTCTCCTGTGTGGGTTTGGTTTATAAGTTGGCAAGGACCGCACTGTGTTCTTCCACTTGCTTCTGAGCAGGGCCTAAGTCATCTGGCACTGACTGTGTCATAAGGGCCTGGGGAAGAGATGCTGGAAAAAGAGATAGGAAATCTGGTTCACCCTTTGTCTGAGTGTCTTTGCATTGTTCTGTGGCTACCACAAGAGGGCGCAGTTGCCCAGCACAACCCACAGGATTCCCACGCCCTCCTCTGCAGCAGCCAGCTGGCCCCTGAGTCATTTGGGCTGGGAAAAGCAGCTAGGCTTACCCACTCAACTCTATACTAGATGAAAGGCTGAGGATGAGAGCCTCGGGTGGGGCAGCACTGTATGGGAAAACTAGGCGAGCCAAGGACTCTAATGGCCTAGAGAGCAGAACCGGATCTGTTCCCCTCAATGGTGTTTAAGATTTTGATCCTGGCATGGGCTCTATCTAAAGAACTACCCCTGTCCCACAGAAACAGACAGAAAACAAGCCTAAGCTTTTCTCTTTCTTCTCCTGGACTTCAGGATAGAGCCCATCGGGTATGTTGGGTGATTTCACACAGGCTTAGATGGTGTTGGTTGGCAAAAGCAAAACATTAATGTTGTCCAACCTGGCTGTATCTGGAACCTTCTTTTCTTGCGATTACCCGAAGCCAGAGCCAGTTTTTCCCTCCCCTATCAGCACAACCCTCCTGGCTATGCTTAAGTGGCTATGCTTACTTGCCCATTGTAAATGGACATAACCCTCCCCAAACCACCATTGGCTTAGCCTTGGTCTTCCTTGGCTGATGACCAACAGAACCCCTGCATCTGAGGTAATTTGGCGGAAGTACAGGAGGAACAGGGATAAGCCTAGGACCCTGGTTCCCTGCCAGTGCCCTTGGCCATAGTGTGCCTGGAGAAGAAACGATTTAGTGAGACCCCGTTACCTAGTCCTTCAAGTCTCAAGCTGCTGTTCCCAGAGGGGGAACCGCTGGGGCCATGTAGCTGTCTTTTTCTTTCCCTCTTGGCAGACCCTCTTTTGGGGAGTGGAGGAGCTGCAAAGCACTCTCTGTGGTCTTCATATGAGACACTGGGATCTTTGGCTCTGTGCCATAAGATGGGTCTCCCAGGGCTCTGAACAGTGATGGACAGGCCAAGTTGCTTCCTATCCTAGGTGCCACAGAGTAGGCAGTGGGCTTGGAGCAGGGGACAGGATGCATGAATCCAGCATTCCATAGGCTTCCCTATTGTGTGCCTCAATACTTGCTTTTTCCAGGAATCCTTCACAACTTTACCTAGAATCTGGTCTGGGGCCAAGCAGGGGTCTTTTCATTCTGAGCCTTCTCTCCCAAAGACCATCAAACAGCACTGCCTGGACCTCAGCTTGCCTCTACACCGTGAGGGCCCATCTAGCAGAAAGATGAGAGTTCTTCTGAGATCCTTCTGTTGACTTTACACAGACAGGGTTAGCAGACTATCTGCCTGCAGTGCAATACAGTCAGGGAGGCTGTCCTAGATGCAATGATATTTAATATTACAGGATATGGACAGGAAGTTGAGCTGGCTCCTAGTCTAGATGATAACACAGGAAGAGATGAATCTGCAATCATACATGGGGCCACCCAGAGGCAGGGTGTGGTCCCATCTGACTTTGCATCCAGGATCTGTCGCTTACTAGCCGTGACTGTGAACCAGAACTGCCAGTGCTTGCCAAGACTGAACATATCTGAAATTGGCATAGAGTGGGCATTATATAAGAATTAACTTAGCCGGGCAGTGGTGGCGCACGCCTTTAATCCCAGCACTTGGGAGGCAGAGGCAGGTGGATTTCTGAGTTCGAGGACAGCCTGGTCTACAGAGTGAGTTCCAGGACAGCCAGGGCTACACAGAGAAACCCTGTCTTGAAACAAACAACAACAAAAGAATTAACTT
Organism: Rhynchomys soricoides; assembly: GCA_019843965.1. Lineage (NCBI taxonomy): Eukaryota > Metazoa > Chordata > Mammalia > Rodentia > Muridae > Rhynchomys > Rhynchomys soricoides. The sequence continues at coordinate 3,102,677 of JADRCH010000079.1, read as the reverse complement.
ATTTCTCTTTCTTCTGTCTTTGTTTCTGGGCTTTTCTTCTAGGTCCTTTATTTCTAGACTTTTGAAGCTCCCCAGGGATAGAGATGGTCCTCCCTACCTACCTCAGGCAAAGCCCTGCCTTTTCCACAGTGAGTCGACTTAAGGTTTAGGGTTGTGTCCCCGGCTTGTCCCGGGATCTCCATGTCTTGATCCCCAGATTGGGAGTTCTCTGCAGGTAGGGACTGTGTTTCCCCCAGAAGCCTCTTATGCCTTAGTCAGTAAGCACAGTTCTGGCATAAGATGTTCAATGTGGAAAACAAGGGTCCCCACTGATACAACCAATGAAATTTGAGACTCATTGAGCAGGCCCTTGCTTATGAAGGTACCTGGTGGCTCTCAAGGTGTTTTGCTAAGGTTAAGTGTGTTCCAGAACTTGGGTCCTTGTAGACAGAGGGTATTTCTGAAGTTCAGACATCTGGAAAGTAGATGTAGAGTGGGCTGGGAGGAGTGAAGTCCTGGAAGACTTGGGATTCCAGGCCTCATGACTCACTCCTCCTTCATGGCCACTCCTCAGCAGCTGGGCTGCCTAAGGCCTGAGGCCTGGGCTGTGTGCAGTTATCCAGCCAGGTGTGGTTGTGCAGTGGTCCCTGGCCTGGGGCACAGCTGAGGGTGTGATCTTACAAACGATCTTTGTGAGGATAAATATGGAAGCAGAGACATTCTCTTTCTGTTTCAGCTGGGATGGGGTTCCTGGGGTGTGTGTGTGTGTGTGTGTGTGAGCGCACGTGCGCGCGCGCGTATTTCCTGGCCTGGAAGCAATGGAGTTGAGCAGATTTGGGGTGGAGGTGTGTGTGAGAGGGCCAGGTTCTGCCTCTATTGTTTGTCATATGTCAGAGCACTGGAAATGGGGTGGGTTCTAAGGTCAACACCTTGGTCCAGATCCTGGATGATGGCGAAGGTGGCTCAAAGTTTGTCTGAGTGTCATTTTCCTCTTTAGAAAAGTGAGGCAGCTCAGGGTGAGGCACAGGGCCAGTGAGGTCATGTGAGGGAGCTTAGCAAACAAGTTTCACAAGGATAGATGATGGTTAGGTTTCGGGGTGACCAGGGCTCTGATTAAGCTGTCTCGGTCTTGTTAGTGAAGCCCTCAGGGAAGACTGTTGGGTGGGGAGCGACAGACTAATTAAGAACTGACAGGAGAGAAGGAGGGTACATACATGCTTAGCAAGCCTACAGTGTGAGCCCTCGTGACATTTATGACGCTGAAAACAATCAGGTCCCCTGAGACTTGTCTGTCAGGCAAGCTCTGCTTGCTCTTCACGGTCACAATATCTGCTTTCCGCAGCTCTCCAAATACTACGTCATCCCACCTTCACAACCATCCATGGAGACAGGAACTGATGTCCTCGTTCTGTAGATAGAGCATCTGTGGAGAAGTGTGGTATCAGATATGAGTCCCCCGGTGGCTACATCAGATGGCAGCAGATCTCCTACATCCGATTCTAGACTCTGGGTTCTTCATCACCTCAGGTGTAGAGGGGTCCTGCAGTACTTGGATCAGAGACTTAGGGTACCACCACCCCATCAATGTAAAGTAGGAGTCTCAGGTGATGGTCCTCTGGCTCAGTTTCAGCAACTTTTCCCAGGCTGGGCTATACTACAGAAAAGCTTGTTGGGGTCCTCAGTCCTCACTGTGAGAGGGCTGGCTCGAGGTGAACCCCTACCCCTTTAGCAATTCTGCTTAGACCTTACTCCCTCCTCACCCTCTCCTATAAGAGGAGAGTCGAGTGTTTTCCCTTACTGCTATAACAGAGGACCACAAAGTGACTGGCTTAAAGGACAGGAATTTGTTCTCTTACAGACCAGCGTATCAGAAGCCCAAAGGTGTCACTGAAGAAAGTCAGAGATAGTTCAATGGTATAACACTCGCCTAGCGCACATAGACTTGGGTTCCAGCCCCAGCACTGCAAAAAGAAATAAGACAAAGTTCCAGACATCTATAGAGAGTGTCCTTCCAGATGCTCCATGGCTTCAACAGGCCGTAGCTTCATCCATCCATGTCCTTCAGAATCTGAGAGAACTGGACCAGCCGCCTAGCTGCCGTTCTCTGACTGCAGCAGGCAGAGGCTCTGGTTTTTCAGGACTTGTGTGATGTGGTGGGGTTCACCTGGCCAGTCTTGGACTCGCTCCCCATCGGAGGAATTCTCTCACCTGTAAAGGCCCTTATGCCATTTTTGGTGACACCCACAGTTTGAACAATAAAGAATGAATCTTTGGGATTTACCATTCTACCAAACAGGGGAAAATTGATGGTCCCTATCCTAGTGTCAGGAATAAACATGTCAAAAAGAAAGCAGCATGTAAAGTGACTCACATACTAAGCTCTTGGTAAGCACATGGGTATTGCTATCTGTGTGGGTTATTTTTCCTTGCTGCTAGGACCAAATACCTAGCAAAAAGTAACTTATGGGGGGGTGTTGTTGTTGTTTTTGTCTCAGTTTGAGGACGTATAGACCATCATGGTGGGGGAAATCATGCTGGTGAGAATGGCTTATGCCTGTGGCAGTGGAACTGTGAGGTGACTGCCTTATAGGCCTGGAGTAGGGACATTTTAAATCAAACCACACAGGACTTTTTAAACGCTAGTTCTTAGTAACACTTTCCAAGCTAAGGAGCTACAGCCCTAGTTTCTGTTGGCTCCCTCCCTGTGCCTCAGTTTCCACCATTGTCAAAGGAGAACCCCCACTCCACCCTGCACTTGGCAGTTCACACGCTAGGCTCCGGAGGCACACAACGTTTCCCTTGTGCTGTGTGCGGGCGGTTGCCAGCGGCGGGCACAGGGCCCGGCTCACTGCTATCCCAAGGACACAGCATTCACCCAGATCACAAGGAAACAGAAGAGCCCCTCTTTTGAAGGGCAGAGAGGTTCCAAGCAGATCACTGCAGGAACTGAACCCTCTCTGTGGGAAAGAATCGCCTCCCTTGTGAGGAGGGAGCACTAGTTGAAAAGAGTTTTACAATCATTTTTATTAGCAGAGCCCCTGATAATAGCAGGGCTTTCGCCCTGCCCCCTAACTCCCTAGGGGAAACTGAGGCCCAGAGAGTAGGAGGCAGGACCATAAGCCACATAATGAACTAGATTTGCCCTCCAGGGGTCTTGTGGCTTCAGAACAGCATTTTACTCCCAGAGGTGCCAGGAGTACCCTTTCCCCAATCCTCAGTCACTGAACTGAACCAAAAATTAATACCCAAAGGCCCCTAGGCACCACATTCAGTCTTTTCTTTATAAGATCATTTGAAAGGCAGCTGCCCTCTTGTGTGCCTAGACTGGCTGGTATTTTCATTTTCTTTCTTTCTTTCTTTCTTTTTTTTTTTTTTTTTCTTTTGGTTTTTCTAGACAGGGTTTCCCTGTGTAGCCCTGGCTGTCCTGGAACTCACTCTGTAGACCAGGCTGACCTCGAACTCAGAAATCCGCCTGTCTCTGCCTCCCAAGTGCTGGGATTAAAGGCGAGCCACCACTGCCCGGCCTGGTGTTTTCTTTTCAATCTTGGCTGCACCTCCATCTTCTGAAGCTTGGTCCCTCCCCCATCCACACCCCTTCCTGTGGGCTCCAGAGCCTACCCCCCAACTTCCCCACCCCCACACTGTCCTTGCCTCCAACACCCCCCTAACTCCCCAGTTAACATGTTGCTCTGCTGTTAAGCTGGGAAGCTGGCTGGCTCCTTATAGCCAAGGGTAGATCACCTATCAGGCAGTCATGTGACCCACTCTTCTATGAGAAGCCTCCCTCTGCCTCCGTGGATGCATAGCTGGACCTCCACCCCAACCCAGCTTCACTCTAAGGCCTCCAGAATCACCTCTGTCTACGCCTATCCCTGTCATTTGCTTCCTATGCCTACGCTGGGCTCTACCAGTGTCCAGGAAGTTGATTAGGGGCACAGTTTCAGGTCACACATGCTTGATGTCATCTTTCAACCTAAGCTATGGTCTTGTCCTTAGGGCTGCTCCTTCCAGGGAGGGAGCCCTCTCCAGCTGCCTTCCCCAGCTCTCCTCCCCCACCCCCCATCCAGTCTCAAGGACACACCAGGACTCATAGACAGCATTCTTCCCCTGCCCACCCACAAACACACACAGACCCCTTTGTCCCTTGGTAAGCCAAGGGCACAAGCCCTCTCCGCCTGCCACACCATTCTTCCTCCCCCAACTTAGGTTTTATGTAGCATTTAGGTTTTTTTTTTCTTATTATTAGTAAAGCTCAAAGAAAAATAGAAAATCTTTAAGCAGCCAGAATTCCCCACTCAGGAAGCAAACGTCATCATTATCTCTACATTTAAAGTTGGCTCTACACTATCAAGATCAGGCCCTGCATATAATTTTATATTTTTATGTTGTGTCAGGTGGTTTTTCCGTACCATCCGGAGCTCTGTGCACACCCTTTTACTTTGTTTCCCATGCACGCACCATCATCTGCTCATCTATCTACTCTATCTACAATCTTTCTTTGTGCTCTTTGTGCGTAATCTCCGGAAGACAGGGTGGCAGCTTCATTAGTGTTTTGGGATAATCTGCCCCCTCCAGCCCCTGCCCCTCAGCCACCGGAAGACCAAAGCTATTATCAGCTGCTTCTCATAGAACTCTGATTAGGATCTTGAACTGGGTGGCACTGGAAACCAGTTTCACACCCTCCCCACACCCTGTGGCTTCAGGCCTGACTAGATGAGAAAAACGTCAGCTGCAGGGGAGCATTCCCAAACATCTCCACCCTGTTCCTGGGGAGCTGACTTCTGTAGGTTCAGAGGTTATCTTTGCTGGGGTTTGGTTCTGTTTGTTTTGTTTTGTTTTTCCCTTGGACAGAACTGCCCACAGGCTAAAGGCATAGACTGGCCAGAGGAACCATATCTTGCAGAGACTAATTGGGGTTGGAGTCTACCTAGGAATTAAGTCACCAGGTGAAGGGTGAGCCATGCAGCTGGAGTGTCTGCTAACTCTCAGCCCTCTCAGGGGCCCGTGCTCTGTCACTGCTAGTGGTCCTGATGTATTGCCAAGAGAGGGAAAATCCACTGATACCACACAGCATCACTGAATCAGGAACGAGGCTATCCTGTGTGTTTAGACAGTATTGAGCCTAAGGCTGTCAGAGGTTTGAGAAGATGGAACGTGTAGCTCCTAGAACCTGTGTTCAGACCCAACTTGGCAACAGACTAGGTCCTGATGCTTTTGTGTAGGAAGGTGGGAACTGACTCATGGTGAACAAAGAGATGTCTTCTCATGAAAGACTGAGGCCTCCTCCCAGCTCCTGGGCACCAGTGTGGCCAGGCATTTGAGTTTCTAAGGCCTTGCATAACCCATGATTATGAGCTCCAGATATACATTCAGGACATCCTTTCTCCATCAAGATCTTGTGATAAAAGTTGGGTATGGTGATGCACACCTGTAATCCCAGCACCAGGGAAGCTAAGGAAGGGGGCATTGTTGTGAGTTCTAGGCTAGCCAGGCCTACACAGGAGGACTCTGTCTCAAAACAACAACCACAACAAAATACTGTATGGTACAATTTGAGTATACAACCATCCCTGAGTGACTGAAGTCACACACCATAGGCTACCCAGACCATTCACCAGAGAAGTCATTGGCAGGGGTAGCCAACCTAATAGAGACAAAGGACCCTGGGAAGTCTGGTGAAGAGGCAGAGGTTGTCTGCATAGAGCCCTTCCCACTACTCCTGCAGCTAGATGCTGGGCCGGCATCGCCCCAGAGCACGGAGCAAGAAGGCCTTTACCTCATCAGTTGTAGTCTTGGGTGAGTTCTTCTCAGCCTTCATTGGCAGTCTCCTGTGGGAAGATCTGGGCTGTCAATGCCAGAACCCTAGAACCCTGGCTTGTCTTTTTTCCACACTCAAAGACTAAGTGTCAACACAACACCAGTATCCCACCACCTTTTTTAAAGGCTGCATTCTAAGCCTTAAAGTTCCTTGACTGTGCTGTCTGTTCCTTCTGAGTTTGGGTGGCAGCACATCTGGTTATCAGGAGGTCCAGGTCCTTTTTCTGTAAGGTCTCTGTAGCTGCATCCACGAATGCCTACAAACATACTAGATGTAGAGTTGGCTCAATAGAGGTAGGTTTGACACTGATAACGGCAATTAGGAATCGTGTTGTCTATCTCTGGCCTCAGTTTCCTCATTGATAAAATGGGAAGGCTTGCCATATACACTTTACAGATTCACTAGGATAACGTAAGCCATGCTTGTTTGCGGTAGAGTATTATATGTTCAGGAAAGCTGACTTCTTTGCTATGGCCTCTGGGTCCCCGGGATGCTCACTGCCCTCCTTTTTCTCCAAGGTGTATATCTGGTCTGAAAGTCCAGATGTGCACACATAAAAGTTTCTGGTGGTCCCTTTAGGCCAGAAAGCATGAATGACAGGTCCTAGGGAAGAAGATCAACCTAAAAGATCAGGATGGCTGTATGGGTTAAGGCCCCCTTGGCTCCCTACTCCTCCCAGCTGCTTCCTGTTAGTAGGTTACATGGAAAAAGCACATTTCCTCTCGGCTCAGAGCCAACCCAGGTAGCTTCTCCAAACCCCAGAACCTTGTTGAAGGTTGATAACCATCATGTCTTCAAGGAGACTCCAGGGCAGGGCAGACTTGGTCAAAGCCTTGCTTAGGTAGAGGCAGCCAGACCTGGCCAGAGGGTGCTCAAGTCAATGAGGCTGTGACTGTCATCAGCTCACATGCAGCTCCCTTCCGGGAAGATTTAGCCTGGCCACTGCCTGGTACCAAGGCAGCTAGCAGCTGCAGCAGTTCATGGTTATGACGTGATTTCCTGTGATGTCAGGTTTGCATGGAGCTGGGGTTGCTATGAAGGATTTAGGTCCCGTAAGTTTTGTGGTGGTATATTTTTGTTTAGTTTCTTGTTTAGGTTTTTGGTTTTGTTGTTTTTGTTGTTCTGAGACGGAGTCTAATAATGTAGTCTGACTAGCTATAGTGGGACTCACTATATAGACTGGTCGGGAACTTGCAGTGATCCTCCTGCCTCTGTTTCTAAGTGTTGAGATTATGAGTTTGCACCATCACACTTAGATCTACTTTCAGTTCCTGAAGCAAATGACTCCCAGGATCTCCAAGCGTGATCCTTTCCATATTGCATGGACACACAAAGGTGATATAGTTCCTGAAGCTAATAACTCAAACCCCCTTCACATGAGAGGGTACCAAATATGTTCTGTGGAGAATTGAACCTAGGGCCTTATGTGTGCTAGTCAAGCACTCTTGAGCTCTGTTCCCTGTCCCCCAAAGAGGTTTTTCTGCCATTGTTCAAGTTGACACTGTATAAAATACTCTAGATTGTCGTGTGTGTGTATGTATGTATATGTGTGTATGTGTATATGTGTGTATGTATGTGTGTGTGCATGTGTATGTATGCATGTGAATATGTCCATGTGTATGTTTGTGTGTATGTATGTGTATTTATGTGTCTCTGTGTATGTGTGCATGTGTGTGTCTGTGTATATGTGTGTATGTATGTATGTGTATATATGTGTGTATGTATGTGTGTGTGCATGTATGTGTCCGTATGTGTCCCTGTGTGCGTGCGTGCGTGTGCGTGTGTGTGTGTGTGTGTGTGTGTGTGTTAAACACAGTCTAGGGGAGGCACAGTGTTGCTAGCCACTAGCTGTCTCCACACTGCCTTGCCGGGCCAGCATTAAGAGAGGGGCACTGCATCATGGAATCATCCCCTTGGGATGAATGAAGTCAGTCAGTCACTCTGATGCCCTTGCTGTCTCTCCTGCTCCTGTCCTCTTTCTCAGTAAACTGGACACCTAAGCCATAGCCACAGCCATTCCTGGGAAAGGTTACCTAGCCCTCCTGTGTGACCTCATTAAAGTGACCTGAAAAACTCCACCAGGAAAATCAGAGCAGGTGGAGAGAATTGGGTTTTCTTCTTTCGTGGGAGGAGACCATGGCCCTGATGCAGGCTGTGCCCACGGCTACCCCTCCTTCCTATCCACTGCAGACCAAGATCTAGCAACTGCCTGGGTCAGGCCCCGTCCTGTAGTCATGGGGGAATGCTTTGCGTCCCTGAATTCTGTTCCTCTCTCATTTTAGAGCCATTATTCATAAGCCTCCATCATGCCTGTCCTCTCTACAGCCTGTGAGGAGGGAGGGAGAGGCTTCCACAGCTAGCTAGCAGTTGAGGTGAGTCCTCCAAGAGAAGTCTTTAGCCAGATGTAGCAGTAGCAAAGGATAGGTTATAGGAGAATTAACATGGTGCCTAGGGTGGCAGTGGGGGACAGGGTGAACGACACAAAGCTCCCTCTCTCTGTTACAGCCTGGCCTAGCTGGAAGGTCCCCAGCTGGGTGGCTGACCCAGCAGGCAGCTGCCACCCCTCCCCCACCCTTCGGAGAGGCACTGAACAGCTACAGTCTCCCCCACTTGGCGTCTGTCCTCTGAAGCACATGCTCACTGAAGCCCAGGTGTAGGAACAGGGTTGCCTCTGTGGGTTCTCCATCTCTAGAACCTCAGACCTGACAACATGGCCTGTTTTCTACCCTTAGCCCCATGATTGCTGTGCTCTGCCGCTGACCCCGGCTGCCCGTTGCCAAGGCAACAAAGCCCTCTCATTTCCTGTGCTCTGCAGAATCTCAGCACCCATTTCCGCTGTGTCCACATCCACCCAGAGGTACCTTGTGATTGTGACTGTTTCTGCCAAGGGCTATATCCGTCCTGGCCGGGTCGGCAGCCAGTGGTTTCAAAAGAGTGATCAGCACACACCATGTGCATCCAGGGGTACTGGTTCCTGGATCTCTGGAGAAGCCAGCAAGTCTGAGCAGTTGCAGTGCAGTCAAGAGGAAATCAGACTCACTTCCCTGGGAGGAAAGCAGAGGCAGTAGAAGGAGCTGTCACGGGCGTTAAATGAGATAATGGATGTGATAACACCAGCAGGATTCCCTGTCAATCGGTGCCCAAAAGAGAAATGACTCTCTCTTCCCTTTCATTTCATGGTTTAATATGCCTTTGGGCCAACTACAGGCTTCTGCAAAGCATCCTCTGGGTTCTAGGTATCGCCAGGCTCCAGACACTGGAGGAGGAAGCAGACCCAGCTGGCAGGGAGTATGTTACCTGACTAGGGACCCAGGCTTTGTGCTACAATGACATCACAGACAGCAGATCCCAGTGTGAGCTCCCCAGTCCTGTCCTCAATCTCTAGCTATGGAAGCCTAGCAGCATGACCACAGTGATCCACCATCCAGAGCGGGAAGCCTAAGTAGGCTTTCTGTTTTCCTTGCATTTCCTCATGTACTTTTTTCCTTTGGCAGTAAATTTCCCTTCCTAATTTGGTTTTGTTTATTCTATTCTTAAAGTGGGATTGTTCAGGAGTTTATTCCAAGTAAATGATCATCAGTATACAGAGAGATAGAAGAAGGATGTGCTCTGTGGGATTGCGTATCACAGGAAGGACACAATGTTAGGGTGGGTCACGATAGCAGATCACAGGGCTGGGCGGTGGTGGCGCATGCCTTTAATCCCAGCACTTGGGAGGCTGAATTAGGCAGTTCTCTATGAGTTTGAGGTCAGCCTGGTCTGCAGAGTGAGTTCCAGGATAGCCAAGGCTACATAGAAAAACAAACAAACAAAAAGAGATTCAGAGAGAAAAGTACAGGTTTGTGGTGGGAGAGTGAGGAACTGGGGGAGCTGGGATATTTGGACTGAGGTACACAACATGCTACATGCTGGGTTTCTGCTGCAATGTACACAACATCTCCAGCCTCCAGAGCCATTGAGCCAAGCTGACTTCTGCAGCTCCCTGACAGCAGTGGTGTGTTCACCAAGGTTAAGATTTTGACTTAGCTGGCCTGGATTCTGATCGCTTTCAGCCTTCGTAGTCATCAGGGAAATGGACAGTTATACTTGACTGACCTTCAACCAAGATACCATTGCAAGACCTACTGAAGCAGCCGGGAGACGTCTCTGAACTATGCAGGGGCAGACACAGGTTTGTCTTAGTGTCTTTGGCTCTGGGGCCTGTGGAAAGGAACGACCGACCGTATCCATTGGTTCTTGAAGTACTTTTCTGTCAAGTCAAGGCTGGCCATAAGAAACTGACCTTGGAGTACTGATGTCCCAAATATGACTGTAACCCCAAAGAGGGATGTGTGTGTGTGTGTGTGTGTGTGTGTGTGTGTGTGTGAGAGAGAGAGAGAGAGAGAGAGAGAGAGAGAGAGAGAGAGAAACAGACACAGAGACAGACACAGGGAGACAGACACAGGGAGACAGACAGACAGACAGACACAGATATGCAGATTAGGAGAAAAGAAGGAAAAGTAGGGAGGAGAAAGAGAGGAAGGAAGGAAGGGAAATGAAACAAATTTTCGAGAGAGACTTTATGGTCCCAGGTGAGTGCATACACTGTGCTTGTCCCACCCCTGGGTCACCTCCTCCTGGTACACCCCCTGACTAGGAGCTTCCGTTTCTCCCTCAGTCTCTGTCCCATCACCCCTGTCTCCCTGTCTTCAGATCAGAACTTTCCACAGTGACAGAGGCCTAACGTCTTCTCCGCCAGCCCAGTCTGCCCTTTGTGGTTTGCTGCAGATGTGGTTGCCCTGGGCATGGACTCAAAAACAGCTTCTCTCAGCTCAGCAGTGAGCTTTGGGCTGCTGTCTGGGCACCGTGTTGCCTCCGTTGACTGAGAACTCACATTTCCCAGAAGGCAGCTGGTGAAGAGTGATGTCAGACTCACTGCCAGGCTGCCCACTGGGTGAAGGGAAAACTTGTCAGAGACTCCATTCAGGGGCCACACAGTCTCTAGACTCCCAGTTTATCCCAGTCCAAAATAATGCTGCGTACAAAACTTTGGGCAAGCTAGTTTATCTCTCTGAGCCACTATAAGACGAGGACAGTGATCATGGCTTCCTTTAGAAGGGTGATGACGAACAGTTTTACTTCCAGCACTTGGGAGGCAGAGGCAGACAGATCTCTGTAAGTTCGAGGCTAACCTGGTCTACAGAGCAAGTTCCAGGACAGCCAGGGCTACATAGAGAGACCCTGTCTCAAGAAAAGTGGCTCTTATGCTGATTAAAAGAACTTTGTGTCCAAAACCACACATACAGTTTGCAAAATGAGGTAAATAATCTGGACAAACAGTTGAGTTCTGTTCTTGCATATTTACTGAGCACTCTCCAGTGCAGAGGACAAGGCTGGGCACAGAAGAGGGGGATAGGCAGGAGGCGACCCTAGTTTTAGGGGCTCACCACCTATCAAAGAGACATTTGCACTCTGAAGTATAAGACAGGAAGGTCAGAGTAAAAGGCCAGTGAAGCACTGAAGGGCTTCACGGGGATTTCGGTTCCTTGGAGGTTGTGCCTTGAGAGCTGGATTTGCTGGATGCTGGGTTTGGGCATGGGAATCATCGATAGAAGGTAGACACCAGGAAGCAAGGACACCTTAAGCCCAGCACTCCCAGTAGAGTGGACCCAGAGGGTTCTTAGAGGCTAACCACACCCAGGAGCCTCAGGGTTCCCTCATAAGCAAACGAGCCTGCTCAGCTTAAGTTCAGAGCAAAAGGGCGTGTCAGAGATGCCATAACTTCCAGAGCTGGTGGGAGGCCGACAAACCCGAGCTTCTGCCACATCAAGCCACAAGGAGCCTGGCTTGACCAACCCGCTGTTCCTGGCACTCCCAGCCACTCAGCATAGAGGTGTGGGTTCTGTCCCACCTGCCTGTTTATCACTGAGCTCATCAGTGTGGTAGACAGAAGGAGCAGGAGATGAGACGGCTCGTGGCCAGCCCCACACTGTCCTGCTTCTGCTGAGCAGATCACCACCTTGGTGGCAGGGAGCATAGAAAGCTGAGGAGATGGAGCCCACCACTCTTCAGCAAGAAGACAGAGAGCTGTGGTGTGTCCAGGCCTCTATCTCATTTCTACTGGGGACAGCAGGGTTTCCCAAAGAGTACCTGACACCATCTTGGCTGGGGTTTACCTTCCATGTCCTACTTCAAAATGAGATGAATGATTGAACACCCATTTATGGCTCTGGATGTGTTCTAAACCCTGGAGTTCCTCTTTCTCCCGTGTTTTCCTTTTCCTAGAATTTGAAGATCAAATAGAAGAATAGAGGAAAGAACTGAAAGAGAGAGAGAGAGAGAGAGAGAGAGAGAGAGAGAGAGGCAGACAGACAGAGATAGAGACACACAGTGAGAGACAGACACACACACACGAGACAGAGACAGGGAAAGAGACACAGAGACAGACAGACAGAGACACACAGAGAGACAGAGACATACAGAGAGACACACACAGAGAGACAGAGATGGGAAAGAGACACAGAGACAGACAGACACAGACAGACACAGACAGAGAGAAGTGCTTGTTGGCAGGGAGGTCTTACAGAGTTTCTATGGGACTCCTGAGCCCGTCTCATCTGTCCTTACTATTTCTTTCCTTCTGTCTCCTAGATTCATTGTCTCTTGGCCATTTGCCTATGGATTGCTAAGCTATACCTTCTATTCCTGCCCATCACAGACTTTATAGACATCTAAGTCAGCTCAGCCAGTGTTTATTGACATCTACCTTTGGGACACCCAAATGCACTGGGCTCAGCAGATCTGGTATTGGATTCTGTCACAGTAGGTAGGAGTGGGGTGGGGGTGCAGGTTAGCGAAGGGTGTTGGCTGGGATGATGAAGGTGTCTGCCCTTGAACTATCCCTAGACTGATGGAGGAAGTAATGACAGAACTCTCCAGAAGGAGAGGCTAAACCTAAACAAAGGCAAACTGATTCCTAATGTTAGAGGTGACTTTCGAATGCTTGGAGAGGCTGATTAGTGGCAAAGCCAAAGCTGAGGTTGAGCTGGGACTGTTTCTTTAAGTGTTTTTTGTGTTTATTACAAAGAAATGAAGGGTGGGGACAGGTAGGGAAGGGAGAGGACCCTTAGGTTAGAGAGCATCTATGTGTACCTCGGTCCTTCGTTACCAGACTTGGGGTACTTCATCTTCCATGACCTCAGGACCCTGGAATTCCCTTTTGTGAAATCATCCATGGTCTCTCTCTTTATTATTATTATTATTATTATTATTATTATTTTAAAAGATTTGTTTTTATTTTCTGTGCATGTATGAGTGCATGGCACATGTGTGCAGGTACCTGTGGAGGCCAGATGAGGGCGCCAGCGAGTCCTGTGGGGGGCTGGAGTTCCAGGTATGCAGGACATGGGTTCTCAGGAAGAGCTGAGCTGAGAGCTCTCTAGCAAGGTCTCTCAGGGTTAAACGTAGCAATAGGCTGAATTATCGAATAGTACGGTTGTAGCAGAATTTGTTTTTCATTGAAGGATACAGGAGTTGCCTCCAGTTTTGACTCATTAATAATTTTAGAAAAATCATTTGCATAGACGTTTTCTAAATATAAGTCTTCATTTCTCTGGGATACACAGTTGTTGGATTGTATGTTTAGTTTTAGGGTTTGGAGTTTTGGGTTTTTGTTTGTTTGCTTGCTTCCTTGCTTGTTTTGTTTTTTGTTTTTGTTTTTGTTTTTAAGACAGGGTTTCTTTTGGCGTGTGTTTAGTTTTTGAAGAAACTGCTACTCGCCAAAGCGAGTAGAATTTTTAATGTATCCATGGATGCTGCTTGAGTGACCCAGTGTCTCTTTACCCTAAGCAGCTTCTGGCAATTGGCAATACTGTGAAATCTGGGCCATTCTGACATGTGTGAAGACATAACTCACTGTGGCTTTAATTTCCATTTCTCTAATGGGCAGTGAGTCTGAATTTCTTTTCATGTGTTTATTTAGCCATCTGTATGTTCTCTTTCATGGAACAAAGCCTCATTTGCCCATTTTCTAATTAAATTGTTTGTTAATTGACTGGTGAGTTTTGAGAGCTCTTTGTGAATTTGATATGCCAGCTCCTTGTGGCTCTGTGGGTGGCAAATATTTTTCCTATTTGGTAGCTTTTTCCCCCTCCACCCAGCCCCCCTTAACAAGACCTAATATAGAACCAAGGTCAAACAAAACAAAACAAAACAAAAAACCAGGTCTCTCCCTCTATGAGACTCTGACTGGCCTCAAACCCAGTCTTCCAGGAATGGTGCCTCAGCCTCCCAAGTGCTGGGATTAGGTATATGACACCACATGGAACCATTGGATATGAGTTAGATAAAGTCTAACTCATTATTCTTTTTTTTTTTTTTTAATTTTATGGGTTTTGTTTTTTTCAAAGTGTAGAACTCTTCACCTAGGACCTCAAAGATTTTTTTATATCTTTTCCCCCAAAACCCCCCCCCCCCCCACACACACACATAGCTTCATATGTGACATTTAAGTCCACAATCTGTTCTGCTGTAACTTTTATTTGTCAGCTGTAGTTGTTGTCTCAGAGGCTTATGGCTGAATAAACTCACCCTTTGTAGCTCTTTCTGAACTCTGGCTGGCTGGTTCAACTCAGCTGTTCTGGTTCAGACTCCTCTCCAAGCTGACTGATTCAATCTGGCTTCTCACTGAATTGCTCTGCTTGGCCTCAAATTAACTCTGGCAATTTGTTCTAATCATCTAGCTCCTTCTTATTCACTGGCTTCAACTGCCTCTGCTGACCTGCACTGAACTGCATGAACTCATGAATGAGCTCAACCCCACTACACTGCACTCCCAAGTCACTGAACTGAATGCAAAGTGCACTGACTGATTGGAAATCAACTCCACTCTGAACTTCACTGAACTGACTCAACTCTACTGTACTGAACTCAACTGACTGACTGAATTGCTCTTAAGTAGCCTCTCTTTCCTGTCTGTTCTCATGAGAGTTGAACATAGCCTAACTCTGACTCATTCTGTCATATATTTCTCCAATTCATCACTTTGTCTGCTCCTCAATTAGACATCACTTTCTTTCTTTCTTTCTTTTTAAAGATTTACTTTATGTATATGAGTACACTGTGGCTGTTTTCAGACACACCAAAAGAGGGTATCAGATCACATTACAGATGATTATGAGCCACCATGTGGTTGCTGGGAATTGAACTTAGGACTTTTACAAGAGCAGTCAGTACTCTTAACCACTGAGCCATCTCTCCAGCCCCTAGATATCACTTTTAAACTGCTTCCTTCTACAAACTAACCTTACCTACATTGTTTGGGATTAAAGGTGTGTAGTAAGGGTGTGTCTGTATGCTAGCCAGAGCAATTAAAGGTGTGTGGTGAGTTTGTAGTCCAGCTGGATCACACAGACCTAGAGGGTCTTTGGATGTGATCCTTTGCCAGAGCAGCCATGTTGCTGGATTAAAATTCCACTGCCCTGGGTTATTATCATAGTCCTGAGTTCCTTTTTTTTTTTTTTTTTCTTTTTAACCCACATATATTCAGTTGTTTTTGCATCACTTATTGGAAAGGCTCTTTGCTCCATTGAGTCACTTTGACAGCTTTGTTTACAAAAACAAAACAAAAAAACAGTTGGGTTTGGAATATAGCTCAGTGGTGGATGTCTAGCATGCATGAAGCTGCAAGTTTGAGCCCCAGCACTGCTTTAATGGATTGACTGAATACATAATAGTCAGTTGGGTGTATTTGCATTGGTCTATTTCTAGGTGTCAGTTCTGTTCCTGCTCAGGAAGTTTCTTTTAGTAATTTTTTTCTGGTTTATTTGCTGGTGACAAATTAGCTTAATTGCCCTTTATTTGAGAATTTCTTGATTGTTCTTTTTAACTTCTGAAGGATATTTTACTGGCTATTGGATCCTAAGTGAGTCATTTGTTTCTTCTAGAACTCAAAAAATATGGCGCCACTTCCTTCTGGCCCTCGGGGTTCTCAACAAGAAACTGAGTTCCCTAGGAAAACAGGGGAACTATGTGGTTTTTTAGGAATTTCAAGACTTGAAAAAAAATTATACTTATGTATGTATATATGCACGTGTGTATATATGCATTTATTTATTTATTGGATATAACACACACACAGAGGAGTGCACCTTCAGTGGGTGAACTAGAGGTCAGAGGTCACTAGCTGAAGTAGGTTCCATCCATCCACCAAGGGGGTCCTGGGATTGTCCTTGGGTTGTCAAACCTGGTGAACCACCTACTTTCCTTATTTTGTGTTGATGTAGCCCATCTGCCATCCTCCTGCCTCAGCCTCCTGAGGGCTGGAATTACATGTCTAGCTTTCAAGATTTGTTTTCTTCATCATTTGTTTAACTGTGGCTTGTCTTATTATAGATTTATTTGTGTTTATCTTTTTAGCATCTGTTGTTCCCTCAGATCTGTAAATCTCTGCTTCTTGCTTGGTTAATAGTCTTTTCTTCTAAGTTCCCTTAAATCTGTAAATCTCTGCTTCTTGCTAGGTTAACAGTCGTTCCTTTTAAAAATCATCACTTTCCTCCTCCTCTCTGAGACTCCCATGACATAAAATCTAGGTCTTTTACTATATCTCCAGAGGCCTCTAAGCCTTCTTCAGTGTTTTCTCTCTGCCATTCAGTCTAGTATTTCTTGTGCTGCCTCCAGCCAGATCACTGGTTCTTTGCTTTCTCTCCCCTGTTCAATTCTTTTTTCTTTCTTTCTTTTTTTTTTGGTTTTTCGAGACAAGGTTTCTCTGTGTAGCCCTGGCTGTCCTTGAACTCAGTCTGTAGACCAGGCTGGCCTCAAACTCAGAAATCCGCCTGCCTCTGCCTCCCAAGTTCTGGGATTAAAGGTGTGCGCCACCACTGCCTGGCTTTTTTTTTTCCCCCTGTTCAGTTCTTGATCTCATCTATGGGCCTCTATTTTTCAGTTACCACAGTTGTAGTTTAAAATGTTTGATCTGGCTCTCCTCCTTAGCTCCCCATTTTCTTGACCATCAGTGCTGCCCTGGGGTTGGGGGTGGGGATTCCACCCCCTACTCAGCCTCTCTTTATGTCACCTGGACCGGAGGAGGGACCTCCTTCCTGCTAGGTGGGGTTGGAAGTCTGGCTGCTTATGGTCTTCTCCACCAAGGCTGAGGAGCCTGGTCTCAAGCAAGCAAGAGGGCATGGAAGTTGGACTACTTGACTTTCTGTCATTTTACCCCAAGAGAGTTGCTGGTGACTGCATCACTGCTTGGCAAGGGTGGCTTCTAGCTCCCTACATGGCCTTTTCTGGCATAGTGAAGGTAGA
Source organism: Rhynchomys soricoides (assembly GCA_019843965.1). Classification (NCBI taxonomy): domain Eukaryota; kingdom Metazoa; phylum Chordata; class Mammalia; order Rodentia; family Muridae; genus Rhynchomys; species Rhynchomys soricoides. The sequence continues at coordinate 3,085,597 of JADRCH010000079.1, read as the reverse complement.
GCCATGATTTTTCTCACAGGGGTTTGAAAGACTAAACAGTTCCTAATAGTTTTCTTCACTGTCTTCAGCTAGAGGGAGAAGATTCTTCTTGGGTTTCTCTTGTTTGTACTCTGTGGAGTTTCTAAGCAACTGGTCATTTTGTTCCAAGTCTGGTGTATATGAAGCAATCAGAACAAAACAAAACCAAAAAAAAAAAAAAAAAAATCAAAGCCAGGAACCTCATCACCATGTTGTCCCTTCAAACCCAGGGTCCCCACTCCATCCGCCATCTCCTCGGTACTGTTCAGAGCCTCGTTATGTTTGCTTCACATGTAAAGTCCAGAGTTTTCAGTGTCACTTAGTGGAAGGAATCAGGGGAAGTGCTTGTTTTTTAGTTACAGTTCTTCAGAGAATCAGAACCAACAAGAGACAGAAATAGACATGGATAAAAATGGATATACAAGAGGCATTTACTAGGAGTCTTGGCCAGCACAATTACAGAGGCTGAGAAGTCCCACAACAGGCTGCCTGCAATCTGGGAGTATGGCTCAGTCCAAGTCTAAAGGCTTTGGAACTAAAGAACGTGATGGTATAAGGCTCAGTCCAAGGCCAAGGTCTTGGGACACCAGGAGGATACTGATACAAGCCTCAAAGCCCAAAGACCAGGGGCCTTGGGGTCCTGATGGCAGGGGACTGGATCAGAAAAGCGTTCTCCAACTTTGGAAGGGGAGAGAACACGCATTCATTTTTTTCTCTGCCCTTTTTGTTTACTTGAACCCTCTGTTAACTGAATTGTGTTCTCTTTCTCTCTCTCTCTCACACACACACACACACACAGAGACACACACGCACAACCTGGTAATGCCAACTCTTTTTATTCACGTATCCAGACGCCAGTTTCTTCTAGAGTGTATTACCAACTCTCCCTAACCCAGTCAAGTTAACCATCACACTGCCTTGTTCTCCTCAAATGATTCCTCGGACAATCGTTCTGGCAACACCTAAAGGACAAAGTAAAGTATTTGTTGCTGCTATTATTAATTAGTATCATCATTTTGTTTGTGTTCAAAGACCTCAAAGTCTAGCAGAAGAAAGAACATGAGAACAAAAAGACCTCCTGCTGTGTTCAATCCACAAGTATTTCAGTTGGAGAAGTTGAGTTGCCACCAGAGCTTAAAGGGATTCATGTTGTCGCCATCCTACCTGTGATGAATAGAACACGGTCATGAATGGCTTCTTAGAGAAGGTAGATTATGTTTGAGCCAAATAAACAGATTTCTGGGTAGACCTGATGACATAGGCCGTTCTACCAGAGAGGACAGCAGGTACAAAGGCTTAGAGCATCAAACAGCAGGTCTCTGGCAGTTCCCCACTGGCCCTGTTGGGGATGACCTGGGAAGGTGTCTGTATGATGTAACCAACCAGAGAAGTTAGCAGAGGTAGGGAGAAGGGTGCAGAGGCATCGTTTACTTTGCCAACACTTAAAGGGTTTTAAATATAAAATGATCAGTTAGATTTGCCTATCTTAGTGGTCTCCAGCAGTAGTCAATGCAAGAAGTAAGGACTCAGCTAGTAGGCTTTCCTTCCAGTTTAAGGGCTGGTTCAACACACACAGTGATGGTGGAAGCGGATTGCAAGGGTGAATCCAATTACTTAGGAGACAAGGGCCACAGGCTGCAGTGGCTGAGGGAGAAGGGAAGAGCTTGGCTGCTGACATGCGATTCCAACTAAGAGAAGGAATGTCAGGCCTGGAGAAGGGAAGAAAGAAAATGATCAGCTTTAGAGGTTTTGAGTCAGATGTTAGATCTAACAACAGAGGTTAGAGGTTAAGGACAGAGCCGTGCCCCTGGATGTGGTGGCTGACACCTTTAGGCAGTCTCTGAGTTTGAGCTCTGCCTGGACTACATATCAAAGTCTAGCCAACCAAGGCTATGTGGTGAGATCCTATCAGAAAGGAAAAAAGACAAAGAAAAAGCCAAGAGTGATAGCCTGCACCTGTAAATCCAGTGCAACGATGAGGGACAGAGACAGAAGGACCTTGAGGGCAGTCAGTCTAGTCAAAGCTCAACAGAGGCAAGCTCAGTGACAGGCACTGGCTCAATCATCTATCTATCTGTCTGTCTATCTATCTATCTATCTATCTATCTATCTATCTATTGAATACTTTAGAGGCAGAGGTAGGTGGATATCTGTGAGTTTGAGCCCAGACTGGTCCACATAGCAAGTTTTGGACCAGTGAGCTACACGGTGAGACCTTGTCTTCAAAAATTTTTAAAAATAATAATAAAAATGTAAGGTGGTAAGAAAGCCACTCCATGTCAACTTCCTGCCTCCACATGTGCACTCAGGGGCAAGCGCACCTGCACACACGGGCACATGCATGCATATAAAATGTATTGAGAGAGTTGGGGGGAACAAGAGCAGAGCTGCCACATGTGGTCGGTCAGGGAGGAACCATGGAAGATGACAAGAGAGTGTGAGGAAGGCCGGGCATAGTCTGCCATGCTTCTCTATCAGTTGTATCAGAAACTACTGTTGTTGTTGTTTAGTTTTGGGAGTCAGGGTTTCTCTGTGTAGCCCTGGCTGTCCTGGAACTCACTCTGTAGATGAGGCTGGCCTTGAACTCACAGAGATCTGTCTGTCTCTGTTTCCTGAGGACTGGGGTTAAAGGTATGCATCATCACCACCCTAGAGAAACTACTTATTTTACAAGAGGAATTTTGGTAGAGGTATCTGGTTCCCTGAGTTATAGAAGAGCTGAGTTAGGAGGAGGAAGTAGCCAGTGTACCTAGACAGACTGAACTCCGCCCTGTGCAATCTGGAGCCACAGAGGCCCATCTTGAAGGCATTGGCCAAGCAAGGTGTCTTGGAGTTTACTGGATGCTTTCTGAGGCAGAGGAGAGGACTGTTCCCTCTTCCTGTGTCTTGAGTGTGTCTTCTGCCAGCAGACGTCTTGGAGCTAACATAGTTACGCCGGGAAAAGAGCCAGGGCATAGTGAGGGAGTAGATGTGGGGGCGATTTGCAGGACACCCCCCCTGCAGGGAGATAATGCATCACAGTGGCCATTGGCCCAACAAGGCTGGCTGACCCAAGAAGAATGGTCCCTAGGATTGGGACTATAGGAGAGCATGTGAGATTTTTGCTCAGGAAAGTGCTGAGTTTTGGTCCTATGCTAGGCAACAGCTCTGGCTATTTAACTGGAGAGCTATTAACCTTGATATACTGCTAACCAATCTCCAATGCTCTCCTCATCTCTCTCTCTTTCTCTCTCTCTCTCTCTCTCTCTCTCTCTCTCTCTCTCTCTCTCTCTCTCTCTCTCTCTCTCTCTGATCCTCCTGCCTCTAATTCCGAATTCCTAGGATTGTAGGAGTGTACCACCAAGCCCATACACCTGCCTTTCAAACTCATAAGCCCAGTCCAGTTTTAGGCTCTTCTCAGTGCTGATCCTTTGCTCAGCACCCCCTGCTTCTTTGGTCCTGAGTGCTAGGCCTGAGGCCTGGCACATGGGTCTTAGCCATCCTCTGACAGTCCAGCTGTCTAGATGAGGCCAAATATGGTGACTTGTGCTCAGCCCATTTGGTGGCTCTCAGCCTCCTCTCTGCCTGGCTGATTTCTTTGTGTGCCTTGGCCTGGCTCATGCTGCGCCAGGCCTGCCATGTGGGTATAATAGCCCTGATCTCTGTGTTTGTCAGAGAGGAGCCAGCAGGGGCAAGGCCCCATCCAGGGCTCATCAGCTCTGTGCCCCAGCTGTGTTAATTGCCCAAGCCCTCCAACAAGCCCACCCTGTCTCCCCTCTGCAATTAAAACAGAATGCTCATTATCTTTTGCTGCTTGCATTATCTGCAGACTCTGCTCCAAAGCTTTCCCTCAAGAGCAGCACCTGCAGAGGCCAACAGAGGTTGGCATTAACTCCTTCCCTGCTGGAGTGAGGTGCCTAGAAGCCAAAGGAAGTGGGTGAATGAGCAGTTGGGGCTGTTAGGAGGGTCCTGGCATGACCTTCAGCCAACTGGGTGACCTTGGCAAATAGGAAAGGCAAATAGTTTGCCTTTCCTAAACTCTGTGAATCCTTTCTTCTCCTTCCCTTCTGCCCATGAAAGCTAACGGGGATGAGAAAGATGGTGTTCAGGATGCCAGCTCTTTGCTGTAGCTGTCCCCAGTCTTCTATTACCATGGCTAATAATATTTTCAGGAGTCACAAGTCACACCTTGAGATGAAGTGTGTGAGTAAGTAGACTAACAGGCAGTGTTGTCAAGCCTGGGAAAGAGGAGCAGCCAGGGGCTTGAACTGCCCAAGGCACTTGGATCTAACATGATTTAGCAACCTCATTTCACAATGCGTCCTTAAGCAAGCACTTTGTTCTAGATTCCTCCTTCACAACTCTAGAGAATTCAGCTTGAGATTCCCCAAAATGCTTTCCAGCTGAGCGTTCTCTCGGCCAATGCCCTTACAGTGTGAGAAGTAAGGAGAACTACACTTACTGGACCACATTGCCGGGTCTTTCATGGATAACGTTACCTTTGTTTAAGGGAGAAAAAAACATGTTTCAGAGAGGTTGAACAAGCTAGCCAAGGTCACCCAGTCCCTGGAGGACTCACTCAGACCTGTGCCTGGGAGGCTGTTAAATTATTGCCCTTTTTATCCGGGCAGTGGTGGCACACGCCTTGCATCCCAGCACTCGGGAGGCAGAGGCAGGTGGAGTTCTGAGTTCGAGGCCAGCCTGGTCTACAGAGTGAGTTCCAGGACAGCCAGGGCTACATAGAGAAACCCTGTCTCAGAAAACCAAAAAAAAAAAAAAAATAAATAAATAAAATAAATTGCTCTTTTTATGACAAGCTTATGTTTCCTTACAAGATAGAACTGCACAGACAAAGAAAAGAACCAGCCTGGCATGGTGGTGGATGCCTTTAATCCCAGCACTTGGGAGGCAGAGCCAAGTGGATCTCTATAAAGAATGAGGATGAGGCCAGCCTGGTCTACAGAGTGAGCTCCAGAACACCCAGGGATATTACACAGAGAAACCTGGCTTTGAGAAAACAAAAACAAACAAACAAACAAAACTAAACAAAAAACAAAGAAAAGAAACTTAAAAACAGAAAAAAAAAATGAAACCTAGTCAAAGATGAAGATGTTGAATATTTACTCTTTCATTTCTCGGGAGTTCTATTGGAATTGGAAAGGAATGAATAAGAAAGAGCCTTATTTCCTCTGGTCTCACTGTGTGACTCTGAAAGATTGCCTGAGATACGTATGCAGACTCTTTAAAAAGTTTGCATAGTCTTTAGGCATTGAATTCTTGTTGCCTTCTGGGTAAACTGAGGCCTGGAGATGGATCTAGTGCTAACTTGGCAGTTGGCTCAGCCTGGAATGTGCTTGTGTGCAGCAGACATGACTGTGAGTTGCCAAGAGCCCTTCTGAGCTTGTTTCTAGAATATCCTCTGAGTCCACGACAGTTGCCTGGGGCTTAGCTTGTCTACACAGCTGACAGGATAGAGCAGTCCAGATGCCTGTCCATGGGCTGTGTTCTGGACCTGCTCCTGAGCCATCCAGACACAGGGTCCAGGGAGAGTCTGAAGTAGACAGGGATAGAGGGAATCAGGGGAATTCTGGACACAATGGCAGGGAGCCCAGACCCTGGCAATCTACCAGACAGAAGTGGCCTACATTCTTCAACCAAGGCCTCAAGAGCAAGCAAAAGGCTACAATCCTTACACAGCCTCTGCCCCACACCACAAGCACAACTGGTAAGGTAAAGGCTTCCTGACTTGGGGTCTGTGTGTGAGCAGCTGTTCTGGGAATCCGATCTTGGTCTGTCCGGCTTTCAGCAGACCCTTTGTACCTCGACCCTGACATCAGATCTTAGGCTGGCTCTCTCCTGGCTTTAGAGTCCTCTATTTGTGATGCCTCATTTTCTCTGGAGGGCTTCCTATGGAGTCCTGAAAAAACCCTTAAAGCAGACAATTTCACAGTGTTCTGTGGCTTCTTACCAGGGATTCTGTGAGGAGGAGGAATATGTTGGTGAGGGGAGATAGAGAGAGATGATTGACAGCTAAGTTTTGGAAATGTAGCACAACCCATCTGTCTTTCAGAATCATGGCTTGGAGAGGTTTTTTCTTGTTTTGTTTTGGTGCTGGAGTTGGGTCAAGTACTTCATACATGCTAAGCAAGCTGGCTACCACTGAACTAACCCTCTGAGAAACTCCTCATTCACAAACCCCAAGGAAAATTTGTGTTTCCACAATATATGTATGCATATGTGTGTATATGAGTATATCTGTGTGTATATATGTGATATATATATATATATATATATATATATATATATATATAT
>JADRCH010000079.1:2895657-3079278 GCA_019843965.1 Rhynchomys soricoides | reverse complement strand
TTTTAAAAGGGGTGCCAGGCATCTTGACATATGCCTGTAGATCCCAGCACATGGGAGGCAGAGATATGAAGATTGATGCAAGATTGAGTAAGTTCAGGCCAGCCTGAGCTACAGAGTGAGATTCTGTCTCAAATTCTTCCCCCCAAACACACACAAAGGGGGAACTCTGACACCTGCTACAACACAGAAACATGGTACGTGAATTGATCTAGTCTCAAATGGACTAACACTGTATGAGTTAAGGGGACCCAGCAGGATGCCACTGGCCAGCGTGGTCCATGTGGTGAAGATGAAGCTCCTAGGACTGATAGGGATAGCTGGGTTTCACCGGGCTCACCATTTCAAAATGGCATCCCTTTCCTTTCTTCTTACTACTTGAGTAGCTTGCAGTTCATGTATCTACCCCCCAAACCCTGAAAGATTAGCCTTATTTATTTTAATAAAGTGCTGAATGAAATAAATGTTGAAAATCTGTGTTTTACTAAACCAGCCTGTCTTGGTTAGGGTTTTACTGCTGTGAACAGACACCATGACCAAGGCAACTCTTATAAGGACAACATTTAATTGGGGCTGACTTACAGGTTCAGAGGTTCAGTCCATTATCATCAAGGCAGGAACATGGCAGCATCCAGGCAAGCATGGTACAGGCAGAGCTGAGAGATCTACATCTTCATCTGAAGGCTGCTAACAGAATACTGACTTCCAGGCAGCTAGGGTGAGGGTCCTAAGCCCACGTCCACAGTGACACACCGACTCCAACAAGGCCACACCTTCTAATAGTGCCCCTAGAAACCACCACACAGACCATTGTTCATGTTCTTTTTGTTTGTTTGTTTTTCGAGGCTTGTTCTTGTTCTTGTTGACAGCTTCTCAGGTGTTTCCTGCCTGCAATATTCTCACAGTTGACGTCACTGACTGACAGGATAGTGTGGGGCCATTCACACTGAGGAAGAAATGACTTAGGATCGATTCAACAATGTGCTGTTAATTTTACAATATTTTCTCATTCTTTGTATATAGGACATTACTGAAATACCTGTCTTAAATATTACTACTGATTGGATAATTATTTCTGCGGATTTATTTTCTTGCTAAACTACTGCTTCGATTTGATACCTTGTATACCCAAAGAATCATTTATGTATAAATTAAATTTTCATGCCTTTAAAAAAAAGAAGAAAAAGAAAAGAAAAGAAGATAGTTTCAAGAGGCTTGGAGCAAGGGAAATGAAGAGCTGGGGTTTTGTTTGTTTGCATGTTTGCTTGTTTTACGTGTATGAGTATTTTGACTGCACGTATGTCTGTGCAGTGTGTGTGCCGGGTCCCCAGAGAGGCCAGAAGAAGCTATCAGATCCCCCCTGGGTTTGGAGTTACAAACGTTTGTGAGCTTCCATGTGGGCGTTGGAAAGAATTCAAGTCCTCTGAGAGAGCAGACCCTCCAGCCCCAAAGAATTGTTTTTTTAATGGATGCACAGTTTGTTTTGTAAGTTGAAAGAGTTCTGAAGACAGATGGCATTAGCGGCTGCATACAATTTGAACGGGTGTGACGCTGTTTATGTTAGTCTCCTTAAGCTTCCGTATCAACGTGCCAAATTTTCTTTTCTCTCGAGATTCTGGGGTCTGGATATCCAAGAACAAAATGCCAGAGCTGGTGAGGTCTTTCTTCATGGCTTGCGTTTAAAAATGAGTAAGGGTCTGAGGTGTTGTTTGCTACTAAAGCACTTGCTTAGTATCCTTGAGGCTCTGGGTTCCATCTCTACTATCCCAAAAAGTAATTTAAAAAAATAAAATGAGCAAGATATTTGACTAGGCATGTCTCTAAAGAAGACCAACAGATGGCAGATAAGCACAGGAAAGATGCTAAAAGCAGACATCATTGGAGGATATAAATCAAAACATGACAGAACACCTGTCCCCCACAACAATGGCTGTTGTCAAAAAGGTAGACTATAAACACTATGGGCAGGGACCTGGAGACATGGCTTAGTAGCTAAGAGTTTGTCCTGGCTGGGCAGTGGTGGCACACGCCTTTAACCCCAGCACTCGGGAGGCAGAGACCAGGCCAGCCTGGTCTACAGAGTAAGTTCCAGGACAGCCAGGGCTATACAGAGAAACCCTGTCTCGAAAAACAAAACAAAACAAAACCAAAAAACAAGAGTTTGTCCTGATCTTGTCTGGAGTCACCAGCTCCAGGGAGTCCAGGGAGATCTGAAGACTTTGTCCTCAGAGGGCACCTACAATCACATGCATGAAAGGTTGAGTACACAAATCGAAAATAAATATATCTTTAAAGAAAGAACAGTTGGCAAGATGTTGAGGAGTTAGAGCCCCTGTGTACTGCTGATGGATGTGCAAAGCAAGAGAGTAGTTTGGGGAAATATTTTGTCACATCTTAAAACAAAAATACCATTGGACTTGACAATTTTTCAAATATTTGTTTTTATTTATGTGTATGTGTATTTGCCTGGGTGAATGTATGCCATGTGGGTGTCCATGGAAACAAAGGGGGGCATCAGATCCCCTGAAGCTGGGGCTATAGGTGGCTGTGAGCAGCCTGGTGTGGGTGCTGGGAACTGAACCCGAGTACCTCGTAAGAGCAGCAAGTGCTCTGAACTGCTGAGCCATCTCTCCAGCCCCTGATTCAGCATTCGATTTCTGATACATACCCAGGAGTGTTGAAAACCCATGTCTATACTAAAACTTCACATGTGTTCATAACACCAACAATTCAAAATGTAGAGATTATGTAATGACTGGTCAATAGATAAAGTATAGTCTGTATGTCCATATGTTATGATCTGAATCTGGTATGCTCCCCCACAGGTCCATGTTTTAAGTGCCTGGTCTCCACCCTATAGGTATTTGAAGGCTGTTGGACCTGTAGGAAGTAAGGCTTAGGGCGCAGAGGTGGGTTACTAACGGTGAACCTGTATAGGTTTGTGGTTCAGCTTCCTGGTCCATGCCACGAGAGATGCCTCCACTTCTCACTCCTGTCCACGTGCACCCCACTATGCCTTCTCTATTGTGATAAAGAGAGATGCTTTGAAACTGTGAACCAAAAAGAAATCCTCTCTTCCCTTAGGGTGCTTCTGTCCTGTACCGTAGTTACAATGATGCAAAAAGCAACCAATGTACAACACAGTGGCATAGTCTTCATTCATAAAAGTAAATACAGGATCAACACGTGCTACAAGGATGAGCCTTGAAACCTTTAGGCACGTGGCATAAGCCAGACACAAAAGGCCATGTGCTGTGTGAGCCTGCCTTTTTTTTTTCAGAATGGACAGATCCACTGTGACAGACGACTGCTAGGTGAGGGCTTCTTACGGGAACACGTAATTCTGTTGGAATTAGGCAGCAGTATGATTGCACAATTTTGTGAGCCCACTAGAAACCGACAAATTGTGTGTTAAAAGGATAAAGTGTATTACATTCAGGTTTATCTCAATTGGGGTTGGGGAGGGAACTTATTTGATCCCAGCATTTCTTTTTTTTTTTTTTTTGGTTTTTCGAGACAGGGTTTTTCTGTGTAGCCCTGGCTGTCCTAGAACTTACTCTGTAGACCAGGCTGGCCTCAAACTCAGAAATCCGCCTGTCTCTGCCTCCCAAGTGCTGGGATCCCAGCATTTCTTTAGTTTATTTAACTGTGGATCCTTTGTGGTTCAGAGAATGATAGTAATGATCCATTTATGTTCAGTGGGATCACAGCAAAACACAGAAAAAGGTTGAGGTTTTCCATTCCATCCAAAGGGAAAGGGGAGGAAAAGTTGACCTGTGTGCCTCAATTTTCTCATCTGTGAAATGGGGATAATGATACCTAGTATAGCACTTACAATGTCTACCTAGCAACAGGTGAGCAAAATGGTCATTGCTGTTATCTAAGCAGGCATTATGGAGTGGACCCCAAATGAAGGTTATATGACTTGATTCTCTCAAGCAATGTGGAGGGAAGACAATGTTATTTCCATTTCACAGGTTCAGAGAGTGAGGTGGAGGAGGTGTGGTTAGGAAGCACCTGGCACCTGCTGGTTACAGCACCTGCAGGTTACAGCACCTGCTGGTTACAAGGACCGTATGAGACAGGAAATGCATCCAGGCTCCTCTGATCGCCAACTTCCACCCTTCTCTCCATCCCACTCTCTTCTGCCTTCCATATTATTTTGTCAAATTTTTTTGGCAGCTTTTTTGAGGTATAATGAAATTCAACGTGCTTTTGACAAAATGATACAGTTGTTTAATTTTAATCATGATATAAAACATTTCCATTTTCCCAAAAGTTCCAAGCAGCCAGTCTCCCTCTTCCTGGTCCCTGGCACCCTCTGAAGGAAGGAGAAATTGCTATTTGCTTGGATGAAGCTTATGCCTAGTCTACACCACGAGTCATTGCGCTGGACCAGCCACACCATAAGGCTGAGCCACTCAGGCCTCCTTTTCTAGCCCCAGAAGAGTGAAGCAGGGTGGGGTTGTGATGGATTTAAGTAGGCCTGCTGCAACTCTGATCCAATGTCTGAACCGCTGATGACCGCAGTGACTCGTCTTCCTCATGGCCCCATCCCCTGCTTCTCCTTCTGTCCTTCTCTGGCTTTATCTTCCTGGATCGGTGACACCATCTACCTAGCTACCTGTCTTTCTCCTTCATTCCTCTCTGCCTGATAGCTGCAGTCAGTTTTCTGAGCCGGAGGATGGGGAGACCACTCTGTTCCCTGCAGAATTCCTAGCCCTGGGACAATGGTGTCCATCACACAGCTGACCCTATTAGCCCATTGCTTTTGTCATTCTGTATAACAAGTGTGTAAGAGTCAAAAACCCTCTAAGGCTTTTCTCCAGCCCTGCATTCTGATTTGCTGCTGCTTCTTAGACAATGTGGGCACCTGGGGGGTGGGGGGGGGGAAGACAGAGAAGGAAGGTAGTTTTTGTCATCCTTTAGCCTTAAGTGACAGAGTGATCCAATAAGAACCTCTTAGTCCAGGACCCAGGAGGAAATGGACCCTATGCACAAGATGTCTGCATCAGGCCCACCTTAGCTCAGTTGCAGTGGAGTGGACTCCTGGGGGTTTCTGGTGAGGTACTGGTCCTGCTTGGCTGAATAGGCCTGATGTAGAAGAAGAGAGACTAGGAAACCATAGGGAGCTGGGCCGGCACCCAGAGAGAAAATACGCTTATACAAATATATGCAGATGTATGCAAATCTCTGCAGCTTTGCAGAGAGCCTAGTGAGCTCTCTGGGTCGGAGCCTGGACCCCACCCTAAATTCAACATCTCTTTTTGGCCCATTAATCTCTTCTTCCTACTTCTCCCTCCCAGGAGCATCTGCATTCATCACAGTGGCATTTTTCCCTGGACCCCACAAAGGGTCTGGGAAGATAAGAAAGCTGAGTCACCAGGCAGGGAAAGGAAGAGACACAGTTTCAAGCTGGGAATGACAGCATGGGAAAGTGGTGAGAGCTAACACACTTCCTGCTAGCAAGTCTCTGTTTAGCCCTAGATGTCAAAATCACCAGCTTTAGATGGGGCATTACTGCCCAGCTTCTGGAACAATCTAAGCAGAGCTCTGGGTTCCTAGGCAAACCAAACAGTGGGAAAGAAGATGGTTGTGTGGGTCTCCTCCTCCTCTTGGCACCCATTGTCCTCTCACAGGGCAGGTCTCCTAGGGACCAGAACGGGTGACACTGACTCTCCTGTGGCACGGCCCCCAGTGCTCTACTGAGCATCCCTGTCTCACAGTCTACTTCTAGAACACACATCCTCTCATTTACTGTTGGCCGATCTGCAGGGCAGCCAGGGCTGATGTGAGGCTCAACTGAGTTTGAGGAAGAGCCTTTGGGCCCCACCCTGAAAAAGCTCAGGGCCAACTGGGAAGCAGTGGGACCAAAGACCAAAGAGCAAGTGCCAGTCTGTTACCCAGAGACTGGACTGCAGTCTGGACAGCTCTTAGGTTTACTGCTCCTGTTGGTAGTGGAACAGACCCAGAGTATGTGAGTAATTTCCCTAGAGTCCCACAGCCAACACCAGCATGTCTCCTGCTCCTCCTATGAGACAGCAGAAAGGGGAGTGGTCAGTGAGCATATCAGCTGTGAATGAAACATCTGGGAGGCTGTGGTCTTGGGGTCGTGCTCAAAGTCAGACAGCCAAGAGCGATTACAAAGGATCGCTCTTTTGGATCCTTTAGTAGGATGGAGGAGGAGGGTGGAGGAGGAGATAACCAGTTGTATCTTGCAGGGAAGTCGAGGAAAGCACAGGTCTCATGACACCTTGCTAAAGGGCCAACTAGAGAGGATCCAGCCCTAGTCCCCCCTGGTTCAGGCTCCACTGTTGGACCAGGGATGACTGGAATACATTTGGTGGCCCTCTCCTGTGACTTAGATGCTGTCATTCTCAGTTTGGGGTCATGCCCCCTCCGGGTTACATCTTCTCATTCTCTCTCCCTGATCTCTGGGAGCCTCTAGGGAGGTTGTCCTTATCATCAAAGATGACCCCAAGCTTTGCCATCAATGTCCCCAGACCTTGAAAATTTGCATCTGGGCCAAATAGGGGCCTTAACCAAGATTCTGTGGGAAAAGCAGCATTCGGTCACAGCTCCTGCCCTTTGGCTTTTTGAAGCCTTTTATGATGAATGCCTTCCCAGGCCCAACCTGACTCCAGCTGTAGGCCCACCCGACCATCAGTCTCACGGCAGTACAGTGAGAGAAGGGACACTTTAGCCCTCAGACTCCAATCCACTCCAGACCTGCATCTTCCTCTCCCCTGGGGTAGACTAATGCAGGCTCATAAATTAAGACATCTGCTCTCCCCTGTAAGCCCCAGAAACCTGGGGCTCTGTAATATCTCTCTTGTTTTCCTTGGCTCTATTTAACTTTCCTCCAATTAGTTAGGCCCCGGGGCAGTGGCTAGACAACAGATGAGTCAGAGGCACCAGATCCAGAACCCAGAGTTTATCCAAATGTCGGCAGGGACCTGGTTCTGTTCTCTTCCAGTTCTTTTGCTTGATTCTCTCAGCTTCTATGCCCTGGACCTGCACTCGATTCGCGGTCACTGGTACATTTCTTTGCTATTAACTCTACTGATACAAGGAGGAGAGAGCTGTTTAACATGTGTTTAAGTATACATTTTTGCACCCCCTCTAGATTGAGGCTCCCCAGTGGTCTTAATGCCTGCTCCTTCTCAACCCTGAGCTGCATTCCTTCCAGAACTATCCCTGCTGCTTCTGCTCCTGCCACAGCTGCGGAGAGGATGATGGGCTGGGGGCTGGGGGAGGCTCGCCAGGATGCTGATGAATTAAGAGCAGGTGTTGAGAGTCTGACTTCAGGTCCTGGGGGCTCAGGAATAGGGGACCACATCAGTGCAGATGGGAAAAGGGGAGAGGTCTTTGGTGCACTGCTGTACAGAGAACAGCACCTGACAAGAGCAGAGAGCCAAGAAGTCTGACTACGGGAAGGAACTATTTCTCCACCACATGTGTGGCTCAAAGGGCCATTTTTGGTCCAGGCTGTGTTCAACCCCACACCACGGCAGTGTCTCAAGCTTGCAAAGGCTCACTTCTGCCTGCTTTGTCCATATCAAAGGTTCCTAGCCCAGGCAGGCTTGGAGTTTCAGAATGACTAAGGAAGAGGTGGTCACCAGAACAGCATGCCAAAGAAAGCTCCCACACTGCTCCGGGACTGCAGGAAGCTGCCAGAAGGGTACCTCTGAGCCACCCATTGGTCTGTGCTGAGAGGAATTTTTAGGGTGCCCAGTGAAAGTCTATCGGTAGAGACAGGGTAATTCAGATGGTTCTGTAGCCAGGCCAGCTGTGCAGCCATCATGATGCAAGCCTTGAGCCCATTATCAGGTAATGACAGAGAAGATCTAACGAGGATGCCTGACTCTAGTGGAAGGGAGAGGAGGAGGAAACTGATTGGGAGGTAGGTATTACTTCCTGAGTGTGTGTCAAAAGTTGATCCCCTGGCACGAAGGTAACGGGAAGTAAGAAGAGTGAAGATCTGCAGGAAAGGCAGTTGGACACACACACACACCCTCCCTCCTGTAAAGGAAGGAGCAGAACAGCAGGAAAGGGTTAAGGAGGAAGGCTGCAACAGGCTTCCAGGCTGGAACTGGGAGGTATGGGAGCTGTCCAGCACGGGAACCTGCTGAAACCAGCAAGGACCCGTGGCCTGAAGCGGGTAGAAAAGCAATGTCTCTCCCAAGGTTGCTATTCTCAACTTGCTGCCTCCTCTGTGTTTCAGGGTGGTGTGTTTGAGGGACCAGCCAGTTAGTTCTAGAAAAGGAAACACTGAGAAGAGAATATTTGAATCTTCTTCATGGAAAAAGGCATGAGAAAGTAACAGTGCTCAAAGCTAAGCACTAGTCTGAGACAAGGTACAGCTAGCACATCCCCAAAGGCAAAACATGGAGGATTGTTTGTGCCTCTCTTACTAACAGAACGGCCCACTGGGGTGCTGCATGACCCACTATGTGTCTGAGTACTGGTGTTTCCAAGCTGGTGTGTCTTGGTCCTCAGGCACTCACACTGGGAGAGCCCTCGTCTCTGCAGTCTAGGGCTCAGCTTGAGTGTCTCTGCTTCAAAACTTGTTCATTTGAACTCTATTTTACCAGGTGCTTCTGTAAGCTCTGGTGCTGTGCTAGGCACAAGGATGGATGAGAATCACACAGGCACCTTATCCAGATGAATAGCTGTTAGAATCAAACAGTTTCGCTTCTCTTCCCCCAGTCAGTGAGCCCTTTCTATTTGACACTCAAAAGTGCTATCTTCAGTGAGCCTCCCCTTCTCTGGCTCCACTGCCACTTTTTCCTCAAGTGCTTCCTTGAAGCCCCCTTCCTCCCCCAAATGCCAATTCATCACCTCTACCTACAGATTCCCTTCTTTCCAGACATACCAGGTGTGATGGTGTGAATCGGAATGGCTCCCATAGACTCAGATGTTTGAAGGCTTGGCCCATAGGGAGTAGCACTATTAGGAGGTGTGGCCTTGCTGGAGTAGGTGTGGCTTTGTTGGAGGAAGTGCATCACTAGGAGGAGGGCTTTGAGGTCTCAGATGTTCAAGCCCAGGCTCAGTGACTCAATCTTTTCCTGCTGCCTGCTGATCAGGATATTGAACTCTCAGCTCCTTCTGTACCATATCTGCCTGCATCCCACCATGATGATAATGGAATAAACTTCTGAAACTGTAAGCCAGCCCCAATTAAATGTTTTCCTTTATAAGAGTTTCCATGGTCATGGTGTCTCTTCATAGCAATAAAATGCTAAGACACCAACTTTTAGTTAATTTAGGGGCAGGCTTTGAGCTGGGGAAGGACAAGCTGGAACAGCTACGCACAGTGAAAGGTCAGGATCAGAGGCTGGCCCTCCAGCATGACCACTGTCTTGCAGCCCAGAGAAGGAAGAGGAAATTCCATCCCGCGGCTTTGGGATAACTTGAAAGCAGTATTCTTGTGCTATTTCTGCTAGGACATGTGCATCTTCTGTAACCAGGACATCCTTTACCTCCTGCTTCACTCCTTCCCAGCATGCCCCTCTTCTGGTATGCTAATTAACTGTGGCTCATGACTAGCTCCCCAGCAGTTGTACATAATCATTTGTACCAGAGATGCCACGCATGGGAAGCCAGGAAGTCTCTGACGCCTGCAGCTTGGACTTAATTATTGGCCAATCTAATCTATTTCTTAGTGAGATTAAGAAGAGTGCCTTGACCAGATTCGGCATCCTTTCTCTTACCTATAAAATGAAATAATAATATTTTCTACATCACGGGGTGAAATTAGCTAACACATATGAAAGGCTGGGGGCAGTGGCCGGTGCACAGTGAATACCCCATACAGTTGTCACTGCATTTCTCTCAAGCTTTGTGGATCTCATCTCTCCTGTGAAGCTGGAAAGCTTCAGAAGCACCTTCATGTATCTTCCACCAACTTGGATGCTTCCTGATGGCAACTTGGATTCTTCCCTCCTTGGGAGTAACCTAATACTGATGCTGATGCTAGCCCTAAGTTAGCCAGGGCTTTGGGCACACTAAGGAAATATGATCAACCTCATTCCATCACCACCTGGACCCGTGAAGTATCCTCATGGGTTAAACTGCCAAAGAATTCCTGTTTTGTTTTCTAGATCAATCAAGGACCAACACTGTCATTCTTTGACTCCTCCTCTGTTTTGTGAAGGTTCCCCCTCCTTTTTTTTTTTTTTTGAAGATTTATTTATTTTATATATGTGAATACACCCTCACTGTCTTCAGACACACCAGAAGAGGGCATCAGATCCCATTACAGATGGTTGTGAGCCACCATGCGGTTGCTGGGAATTGAACTCAGGATCTCTGGAAGAACAGTCAGGGCTCTTAACTGCTGAGCCATCTCTCCAGCCCCAGGCTTCCCATTTTTGTCATTCCTAAAGTACTTCCTGTAGTTATCTATTTAATGGCATTTATTGAACATCGACCACATACAAGGGTTGTGGGAGGTAGGGATGGACAGAACACCCCCATTGAACTTCCAGCCCTGTGAGAAGAGACTGAACAGGTAGGATGAGTTTTAACAAGGAACACACAGAGGGAACTCTGGTTTAGCCATAGGCTGCTGAAGTCATCAGAGGCCAAGAACTAGGAGGGGAGCCAGTTTGGCCAGGTGAGGTGGTTTGAATGAAAATGGCTCCATAAGCTCATAGGGAGTGGCCTATTGGAAGGTGTGGCCTTGTTGGAGTAGATATGGCCTTGTAGAAAATGTGTCACTGGGAGTGGGCTCGGGGGTCTCATATGCTCAAGCCTGGCCAGTGTGTCACTGTCTCTTCTGCGGCCTGAGGATCCAGATGTAGAACTCTCAACTCAGTTAACTTTTGCATGCATGTCTGCCTGCATGCCACCACGCTTCCCACCATGATGATAATGGACTAAAACTCTGAACTGTAAGCCAGCCCCAATTAACTGTTTCCCTTTATAACAGTTGTGGTGGCCATGATGTCTCCTCACACCAATAGAAACCCTAAGACAGCAGGTTAGAAGGAGTTTTCTGCAGCCTCCCCTTGCTTCCCAGCCTCTACCCTCTCAAAGGACCCAGCATTTCTTGGGATTCACACACACCTGTCTTTACTACATCTCTCCCACTTCCAACCCTACCATCTTTCTGGGGGCTCTGTGCTGATTGGAGTTGAGGCTTTCTGAGCAGGGCAAACCACAGATGATCATATAACCTCCTAACATGTCCCAGAGGGCTTCAGGCTAATGTTTGAAGACAGGATCTACTGACACCTTCCTGCAGGCTGCAGTCTTTGCTCTGTTGGTCTGAGTGCCAAGCTAGGATAACCTAAAAACAGTAAACACGTGGGCCAGATTTCCTCCATCCTACTTGTCAGGAAGCTCTGCCCCTGCACTCCACCCTACTTCCTGTTTAGCCCAGAAGAAGTCCAGGTCAACTTCCTTAACAGCTGTTCCTCATGTTCTTCATTCAGACTGATGAGCTAGCAGCTCAGTGAGATGAGGGGAGGCCAATTCTTCCCTGGGATCCTGCCTTCCTTCATGCCAGGCCCTTCAGAGAACAGAGTGAGGGGAAGATGACCTTCCTGCCTCTGCAAAGGACAGAGGAGAAGAACCCAGCTGCAGGGACCAAGAAGCTGACCAACATATTGATTGTCCACTGTGAGCCAGTCACAGTACCAGGCAACAGACTAACTTCCTCAAGAAAGTAGTATTGGAGAGTAGTCCAGGATAGATCAGGAGTGAAGAGCATGTTGTTGTGTGCATGGCATGGAGAAGGAGGTCAAGTCCTCTCACCTCCTCAGAGAAGGTCAAGGGGGTCTTCTCAGATGGGAATCCTAGTGGTACTGTTGTGCCAGGGAAATATGTTAGTGATTCACCCAAAACACACACAGGATCCAGTCTGATGCAACTCGCAGCAGGGTCTTTATTTGAGCTAGCTCAGGCCTCCCCAACCGTCATGTAGGATGGTTTTGGTGGTGAGGGAGCCCCGAATGTCTGTTGGGGCAAGGCTTTATAGGAAGCAGCAAGCAGGAGGTACATGTGCAAGCATCTAATTGGAAAGTTACTGTGGCCTTTAACATAATTGGCTGGTGCTGGGAGTCATATCATAAACTTCTACTCTCCTCTGCATTGGTGGTCATTAGGCAGGGGGTAGGCTTGTGTCTTAGTCAGGGTTTCTATTCCTGCACAAACATCATGACCAAGAAGCAAGTTGGGGAGGAAAGGGTTTATTCGGCTTACACTTCCACACTACTGTTCATCACCAGAGGAAGTCAGGACTGGAACTCGAGCAGGAGCTGATGCAGAGGCCATGGAGGAATGCTGCTTACTGGCTTGCTTGCTTCTCCTGGCTTGCTCAGATGGCTTTCTTATAGAGCCCAAGACTACCAGCCCACAGATGGTATCACCCACAAGGGGCCTTCCCCCTTGATCACTAATTGAGAAAAATGCCTTACAGCTGGATCTCATGGAGGCATTTTCTCTACGGAAACTCCTTTTTCTGTGATAACTCCAGCTTGTGTCAAGATGACACAAAACCAGCCACAAGACCAGCTTGTAAGATGCTGGTCTTGTTAAAGGGTGTAACCTGGAAATGCTGGTCTTGTTGGGGATTAGCCTAGAGACTGGAGCTAGTCTCAGGTTTTGTTAGGGGGCAACTTAGAAACTAATGTTAGGTATCAACCTGTTAGTTTACCTGAATTCAAACTTAGGTCAGGTTCTCTAAAATGGAGTCTGAATTGAAAAGATTTGGCATCTCAATACTCAGAGAATAAAACCCCCTAAAGACAGACCTGAAAGCCTGTATTGTGTGGGCAAGTGATTGGGAGAAGTAATGATCTGGGACATTAGGGGCCCTAAGAAGCTTGATTATACTCAGTTGGTGTGTCATGGTCTCATCATTTAATGAGGTTATTCAAGACTCAGTGCAGAGATCATGAGTGGATCAACTAGTGTGGGAGAAGAAGAGGAGCATCCTGAGGTAGCACCTGATGAGACCAGAAAGTAAGGGTTGAGAGAAGCCTGTCAAGACCTCAAGGTTACCTGCAGATATTTAGTCTGTAATCCCGGAACTGGGGTCCAGGCAGTCCTGTGACCTCGGACCTTCTCTGATTTTCTTCAATCTTCAAGTTCATCATCCATCAGATACCTACCTTCTCATGGAAATAAAGCACGGGTGAGGGAAGATGCTGGGCTGCCGTTGTGTATCCTGCAAGGCTAGATAGTTGCAGGTTGGTAGGATGCTGGCTACCAACAGGCAGAGTCTTCAGTTCAAGGACTGGGGAATAGAGAGAGGAGGCTGCTCTTCATTCTGTGGCTAGTCTTGGAGCAGGATGCATTCTACAAAGGTCATCCTATCCTTTATTTTGCCTTAGACAGATGGCTATCATCAGGGAGGCATTAGGACTAGGGGGATCTGCCCTTCACTCAGAAACCATTTCTAGTCCTGTGTGGTGGTACATGCTCGTAATTCCAAGGGATCCCAGTTCAAAGGCCATATTGGAGTACACACTGTGAGCCTGTCTCAAGAAACAGAAAACAACAGAAACGTTTCTGGAACTTTTTTCTGGGACCAGGACTGGATTGGTCCCATTTAACACAAGGAGGGGTCAAACCAGATATCTGTGTGTTGAGGGTCACTGACTTTCCCAGTCTCTCACCTAGGCTCAGCTGGCTAGGATGGAATCCCTAGGAAAGAGAATCATATCAGAGGGCTCTTTGAGAAGATAATGTCACACGCTTTCATGGATCTCCCTGCTGCTGTCCTTGTCATTTTCTTCTCTGGTCCCAATTTTTATGGTTGGAAAGGGACTTCAAGACCCAATCTTAGTGAAAATGGAAGACAAAAGTTTTATATCTGCAGAGCCCATTAGCCAGCATCCTTCGGTTCTCAGTCCAGGATATGCCACCCCAGTCCATTAACCTCTCACCGGCCAGCCCTCCCACTGTCACCCTGCTCCGGATGCAATTCAGTTCTCTGTGACCCTTGTAAACTACAGAGCACAAAACTAATGTGTTGAGAATTTTATGAAATCCTGACCCTAGTACAGAGGTCTGGGATCTCAGGGACCCCCATCCCCACTGCCTGATGCTGATGTTCTGGAAGTGTCTTTCCATCAAGCTTACCTCTCTAGAAAGATAAGTCTTTGCCAGGGCTCTTTTTTTTTTTTTTTTTAATGAGAGGAGCTGTAGGAAGGCTTCCTGAGAACACTCAGATTCCTGTTAGCACCATTCTTATCCTTACTATAAAAGAGGCCATGCGGGGGATGGGGCCCGAGGGTGTGGAGCAGGGATGGAAGAGTGTCTGTGTCATAAGCAAGAAAAGATACTCAGTGGTTAAGCACTGGGTGCATCACCAGGGGTAGTCTGAGGAGGGAGAGAAACAACACTTTATTTGGAAACAATTCTGCTGAGATACAGAGTCTCAACTTCTCTTTTCAGCTGTTTGTTATGAGGTGCTTGCTGTGTGCTTAAAACAGGGGCTGAGTCTTAAAGTCACAGGCCACGTTTTGGGCTTGAATCCAAAGGAGCAGTTCAGGCCAGATGCTCAGTCCTTAGGGGAAGGGTCCTAAGCAGCCAGCTCTTCTGTGTTCCCCTTATTTGTTAGGGTTTCAGGGCAGTCCTTTCTCAAAGCCTTTGACTTGGAATGACCCTTGGACAGGAAGGCACCCAAGTTGGGGCAGAGGAAGGTTTCTATGGAATAGTCTCCAGGTGGAGGCAGCCAGTGACTCTCCTGCAAGGCTTACCTTCTCCGAGACTTATTTTCTCCTTCCTGACATCAGACCTCGAACTTCAAACCTAGAGTGGACAATGAAACAAATGTCTTCTGCCGTCTCCCTGAAGCATGGCAAGGTCAGCTACAGGTTGTTTTTTTTTTTTAATTAATATTTTATTTTACATGTGGGTGCACATGTGCCATGGCATGCCTGTGGAGGTCAGAATGACAATGTGCAGGAGTTGCTTCTCTTTGTCCACTGTGTGAATCCTGGGAATGCAACTCAAATGGATGGCAAGTGCCTTTACCCACTGAGGCACCTCACTGGTTCAGGATGCAGTCTTAAAAGGAATGTGAATTTTAGAAGGTAGAGATGAGCTAAATACAACAGGGGTTCCTGGGAGAAGAAAGGGCCACTGAAGGAAAACCTGGTGAATTCCAAAGAGAGCTTGCAGTTTAGTCAATAGTAATATGCCAGTGTTAATCTCCAGGTTTTGACAATGAACCGTGGTTGCGTGAAGCTTGAACATTAAGGGAAACTTGGCAGAGGGCAGACAGGGGTGCTGCTCCTTTTCATTAAGAAAATAAATAATAGCAAGTGCTGGTGAGAATTCAGGGAAAAGGAACACTCACATAGTTAAGCCAATACAACCAGTACAGAAATCAGTATTGAGGTTCCACAAAACAAAGCAGCAGCAACAATGTAAAAGTTGTATTACATGAACTAGCAATACCACTCCAAGTGCGAAGACCTCGCATGCCATTGTTTACTGATGTATTATTTACAAAAGAAATTATGAAGCAACCTAGGTGTTTATCAACAGAGGAATGGATAAGGAAAAGATGGTCTATATCCACAACAGAATTTTATTCATCCATAAAGAACAAAATGTGTGTCATATTTCAGGAAAATAGATACAGTCAGAGGTTGCCACACTGAGAGAGTTAAACTAAGCTCAAAAAGACCAGTATCATATTTGAGGGTCTAGGACTGTATATAGACCTATAGGAGCTATACATGTATATATACATATGTGACTTAGAAATGAAAGCAAAACTGTCTGGGAGAAGCAAATGGACTAAGAGGAAGGGGGAGGGGCAGGGGAGAAAAGAGGATCCGCTGGAGCACATGGCCGAATGCAGTATATACTCCATACCAAACTGTCCTAATGGAGCACAGAATATATACAATGAATATATGCAAATCCAAAACAATAATACTTTAAGATAAAAACTTTACAGCTGGGTGGTGATGATACACACTTATCCCAGCACATGGGAGGTAGACGTAAGGTGGATTTTTGGGAGTTCGAGGCCAGCCTAGTCTACAGAGTGAGTTCCAGGACAGCCAGGGCTACCCAGAGAAACTCTCTCTTGAAAAACAAAATAAAACAAAAAAGCAAAAACAAAACAAAACAAAACAACATCAACATCAACAATGACATTACAAAGAAAATGTGGAGGAAGGGAAGAAAATGGACAGAGAGAAGTGGGAAGTCCAAGAGCCATGAGGAGGCTTAGATGCTTAGCTGTTAATCCCATATCTAGGAGTAAAGCAAAGAAGTCTCCTAAGCTGAAGCACTTAAGATCAAGTTCATCCCGGGCAGCCGCCCTCCAGCGCCAGGCCGACTTTGTAGTATCTGAGGTCTGACTCCTGGGATGTTCATCCCTCCCAGCCACTCTGCAGAGGCTGGTCAGTAAGCCTGCTTTCCTTGTTCCCTTCCCAAGCTCTCAGCTTATGGTCAGAGATGACTGATTATAACAGCAGTACCCACCGATGCCCATCCCAGGGGAATATAGTGTTTAATAAAATCCAATGTGGAAAGTGAATGCGTGTCTCTGGCCTTCACACATCGAATCCTTACCTTGGCACAGTGATTGAGAGTCGAGGCCTCTGCAAGAATGATTAGGTCATGGGGGAGAGACCCTCAACATCCCCATGTGTGAGGACACAGCATGCGTGTCCTCTGAACCAGGAAGTGATCCCTTAGCAGACAGTGAATTTTCTAATGCCTGAACCTGGAGCTTTCAGCCTACTAGAGTATGAAAGATCTGCACATGTTGATCACAAACCACTCAGGCTGTAGAATTTTGTGACCACAGCCAGAATGAATTAGATGAAGAGCAGATGAAGGGCCAGTATTTAGGACAGGTAAATCTGAAGTATGGGCAGGGGAGACTGCTTACCCTGTAAAAAGAACCACCAGGCAAGCCTGACCGCCTGAGTCAATCCCCAGAACCAACAGTGGAAAGAACAAACTGACTTCTCTCATGAATGTTTCCCTTACACTTTCCTTTACTTACCAACCGGAGTGAATGACTGTGGAAGAACCCGCCGTCTATGGGTCGAAGATGAGTACCAAGGCAGGTGGTTCTCCAGCCATCTATGCTGTCTCCTAAGTGGTCATGAGCCTCTCTTGTTGCTGTAATTACAAAAGCTTTTCTAGATGTTTCCTCATGAAGGGTCCCAGCCTGTCTAGAGTAACCCCGTGTTCCTAAGACTGATAAGTCTTGTTTACCATGAAATTGGTCCAAGTCCTTTAGCCTTGCTGTAGATCCAGTCCTTGTGAGGCCCCAGAAAACTGCTCTAGACTTGGGATGCTGCAGTGGGCCCAGCTTGGAGCCGTAGCTCTTGCTGGCATTCTTCTTGGCTTCCTTGGTCCTATCAGTCTCTACTCTCAGCCACCCTACTCCTGGCAAGCTGGCCTCTAGCCAAACAAAAATGGCAGCAGCACCCCTCTGGTGCCATGTTGGCATTATTGGGAAAGTTGGCTTTGAAACCACAGAGGTGTTTCAAGTACGGGGGGGAGAGCGCTCAGGAAGCCGTGGAGACAGCGAGACAGCTGAATTAAACAGCATCTGTCTGAGTGAGTCATTGCTCTCCTGCCTGCCACCATAGTCCTTGCATGAACCTTGAGCTAGTGAGATACCTTCTCAGCCCACGAAGTCTCTCCCCAGGCAGAACCAGCTCACTTAGGTGAAAATTACTGCAAGAAAGACCCAGGACCTGTCAGAAAGGATTCCCTGAACTTTATGGGCCCCAAGATGCTACAGTTTCCTGAATAGTAGTAGCCAATCCAGTCATTGGCCAGTTTGTCTTGCCCAAAATAATTCAGGACAATTCCACCCTTCTTAAGCAGCTTCTCCTGAGGCTTGTGGCTCATGACAGACTGCCTATGGTTCCAATATGGCATGATGTATTTAGAAGTCACATAGCTGCCATTGTCACGGTCTTTTTTTGCCTCTGGTTACAGAAGTCACTGGTTTGACAAAATTAGTTTGCTTGAAAACTACAATGGAGGCTCTGTCTTTGCCAACCATGTGCCTGGGTTCTCGTGGTTTTCTCCATGGTCATATACAATTCAGGAAACTTGAAAGACCCCATCTGGAGCTGTAAGTTTACTCTGAAGGCTGGTCAGGAGGAGGGACAAATGGGGGCGTGTTTACAGATCATAGGCCTCCAATAGTTTGTCCAGGGTACCCAGCAGACACTGGGACAACCTCACATCAACCTGCTTGAATAGGCGCCTCCTCTCCCCACTGCTGTGAGAGACTGTCATACCACTGAACAGATGAGCCATTGGTGTCTGTGCATAACTTACTCTGGCATCATAGACAGTGGGTTAATTGATTTGAATGGAAGTCAGGTCTTTGGGCATCCGAAGAGGACTCTGTTCATTTCATCCATATGTAGTGATAAAGAGATAACAGTACAGGTTGGTTGCAATTGCACAAGGTCAGCAATGACCCTGAACTTCCATGTGCCAGGGTCTGTCGTGTCTTCTCAGCCCTATGGTACACATTGCTATTCCCTTTTCAGTTTTGTTTATTTATCGACACGGTCACCCTAGATAGCCCAAGCTTGCTTTGAACCTATGGACCCTCTCTGCCTCAGTCACAGGAGTCTGTCACCACAGGTGTGTGTCACCACAGCTACTTTTCCCATTTTACAGAGGAGAGAAGTGAAGATCAAGCTGGCTAACCCTCTTGATTGGGTCACACACCAGGGGAGACGTAGAATGTAGATTCCACCCTGGGCTCGCTTGGATGGACCTTGCTCTTTCTGTTGCAGCATGATGTCATCACATTGGGTTTCTCAGACCTTACCTTTAAGGACTTTTAATGTTTTTGTATTTTTTTTCCTTCTGTCGTCCTGTTACAACATAAAACAGCTATGAAAATACTCTAATGCTTGTTTGTTTTGTGGTTGTTTTTCCAAGGGCATTTTAGCAAATACACCAATGGGGACCCAGCCCTAGGGAGGTCACATGCTCTCTTGCTTCTGTATTTATGTTCTCTTAGTCTGGTCCTGCCCTCTGCTTCTCTCCTATGCCTCTGTGTCCCCAAACCCACCCCACCCACCAGCATGTTTCTCTATTTCCCACCTGCCTGCATCATCTTTTCTGCTCCTTCAGTCCTTGGCAGCCAATCCTGTACCTTTAGCATCTCGTTGCCAAGCAACAGGCTTTCTACCTGCCCCGTTGTGTTAGAATCTCCATGGCAACAAACATTGCCAAAAAGGAAGGGAGGGAGGAGTCAGGTGGTAGCAGGAGGCCCCTGTACTTAAGGACAGGACATTCAAACCATTTATTGCTAGCAGCAAGATGCTCACTCTTGTGGTTCCCAGAGGATGCCATAGTTTGTTTAAACCCAAACCTTCTGAGATGGCTTGAAGTGAGTTGGGGAAGATAGACTCAGCCTAGGGATGAAGTGCAGGTTAGAGAGCCATGAACATTTTTTTGCATGGACAGATGGAGCAGGGCCATGTGAGCTCCTCTCTGTGAGATAGTTCTGAAACCCAGACAAGGCAGGGCTTCTCATTTAGGAGACAGGCAATGAAGAGTTTCTTCATAGGCCCCAGGTAGGGCTGTATCTGTACAAGGTCTTGCCCAACTTACAGCATTGAGGGTCATAGGTAAGGGGGGGTTATCATAAGCTTTTGGCCACCCACCTGTCCCCCTTTCATGTGAATAGTGACCTGCCAGGACTCTGTGGAAGGCAAGGAGCCTCATACTATAAGACCTCCTCTCCCATGGACAGAGCAAGCTGCTCTTGCTGGGCTTACTATTCAAGACAGATCATGTGGACAACTGTCCAACTTAGTACCCAGCACTCACAGGGGCTCTGTGATTACACATAACCCTGCCTCACTGGCATTTTCCTCTGTGGTTCTGTGCTATATGGACTGCAAGGTTTTCCCAAGGCCACAGGTTACCCCACCCCTGGCACTGAGATTCCAGGTAGAGGAACAGCTCTGTCTCTTTAAATGCCAAGAGGACAATGAGAAAGACACAGTCCCATTATTTAATGCTCTCTATGGACAGAAAGTTCTCAGCTCCAATTCAGAGCATTTCAGGTTCATTTGTTTGTTTGATTGATAACTGACTGACTGACTGACTGATTGATTGATTGATTGATTGATGAGTTTGAGACTGGGTCTCACTGAGTGGCCCTGGCTCTCTTGGTACTCACTTTATAGATCAGGCTGGCCTTGAACTCACAGAGATCTATATGCTTCTGCCTCTCTAATGCTAGAAGTAAAGAGATATGCCTCCAGCTGGGCAATGGTAGCGTACACCTTTAATCCCAGCACTCGGGAGGCAGAGACAGGTGGATTTCTGAGTTCAAGGCCAGCCTGGTCTACAGAGTGAGTTCCAGGACAGCCAGGGCTACTCAGAGAAACCCTGTCTAGAAAAAGAAAAAAAAAAGCATATGCCTCCATACTCAGTCAGTCCAGGTTCTTAGTTTAGTGGGAGGGAGAAGAGATGGGCTGTGCTCACTAGTGGGAGTAGAGGGGCACCCCCTACCTTCTCCAACTGTGCTCCCCTATTTGGCCTGTTCATGCTCTGGTATGTGTGGCCAGGCTCCCAGTGGGTGATAGGCCCACTGCCGAATACAGCAGCAGCAATGCATGCTGCTTGCTGATAAGAATGAGTCAGATGCTCCGGACACTGATGCAGAAGGAGTTGGCTGAGTTTTCGGAACAGCAATCTACAATTTGTAGCTGAGAGGCTTTTCAGGACTCTCCTCTTGGACACAACGGTTCTCCTTCTAAGAATGAAGCCTAAAGAAGTGATCTGAATCACAAACAAAACGTATTTGGATTTATCACACTCTTGTGCATGATGGTGGAAAACCTCCAGGCTGTGGTGGCACACACATTTAGTTCCAGTACTCGGAGGCAGAGGCAGGTAAATCTCTAAGTCTGAGGCTACCCTGCTCTACAGAGTGAGTTCCAGGACAGCCAGGGCTATACAGAGGGATCCTTTTTCTGAAAAACAAAACCAATGAAACAAATAAAACACCCCCCCCCCAAAACCCAAATGAACAACAAACAACCCCCTCTAAAACAAACCAAAACAAAACAAAAAAACCACAACTGTGGAAAACTGGAAACATCATCCATGGGCAGCAATGGTAGACAGGTTAGCTAGGGTTCAGACAATACATTCCCATAGGATTCATGATCCAATAAGTGTATTTTGAATGACTGTGGAGACTGAAAAGTAAAAAGTGAAGGTGCTTAGTCTATAGTAAAGAAATACACATAGCAGTAGTAAGACCATAGTTTTATAGTATAGGGTAGTTTTGGATTTTTTCTAATATATATGTTTTGGGGTTTTTAAAGATTTATTTTTACATACATATTTGCATATGTGTCAGATGTGTGCTGGTGTCTACAGAGGCCAGAAAAGGGCTTTGGATCCCCTGGAGCAGACATTGTGAGCAGCTTGCCTGGGTGCTTGGGAAGAAAACGCGGATCCTTGGAAAAGCAGCAAGTGCTCTTAACCTCCGAGCCATCTCTCCAGCTATAAAAATAATAGTAATAATAATAAATAATGATAAGTAAAACACTATAATTGATGGCGATAATAATAATGTAACAGTTTTAATGTACTTCCCATGTGTTCCTATGCTGAGTG
The DNA here is from genome assembly GCA_019843965.1 of Rhynchomys soricoides. Lineage (NCBI taxonomy): Eukaryota > Metazoa > Chordata > Mammalia > Rodentia > Muridae > Rhynchomys > Rhynchomys soricoides. The sequence continues at coordinate 3,057,678 of JADRCH010000079.1, read as the reverse complement.
TTTATTTCATCTTAACAGTTCAGTAATATTTGTCACCCTTGTTTTTCTAGAAGCAGCTAAAGTTTAAGAGAGGCTAAGCAACGTTCCAGAAGCCACACACCTTAGAGATAGATTCTCCACCCTAAAAATATCCATGAAGAGTTAATACTGTGATTTAGTGGGGGTGAGGATAGGTGAGAGGTACTGATGTGCCTGACCTGTGGTTTCAGGGCCAAGCATGCAAATTTCAGCTCTGAAGACATTCTGCTCTGCTCCTCAGATAGCCCCTGCTCAGACCCTCTGTCAGCCCTCCCAAGTGGAGAGCATGCTATGCTATTCTGAAACCTTAGACCTACACTTTCAGGGTGCTGATGCTCAGCAGCATCCTGCTGGCAAAATCCAGCCCCCCCCACCAACCCCCACCCCCCACACCGTATTCCTCCCCCCCAGGAAAGTGGCTTGGAGATTTGGAAGTTATTCCAGAATCCCGGAGAGCTCTCTGCCCTGCCATCAAGGAATCTCCCTTCCCTTGGCCCAGCCCCTTGCCCCAGCCTTTGCTGAATGAGACAGTCCATCAGCCCAGCTGGAAAACGCATCTAAGCAGAAATGCTGGAAGTCTTGAGTTGGGAGAGAAAAATAATAAAATGAACACAAGAAAGATGGAGACTGTCACCTGGCTCGCTGCCTAGGGCTTACTCCATCTGATGGAGGTCCCCACCCCCAAGGCTCTAGGCACACCGCTTCTCCCCCACCCAGCAGCGGATTCCACAAAACCTCCAGCTGGTTTCTTTAGCCCTGGTCCTCAGGACCTAGATGTCTGTGCCCTGTAGCTTTGAACTCCAAAGTTTATAATCTTCATTACAGGAGTAAAAGATAATGCTAGGCTGTTTGGAGTTGGGGGCTGTGAGGCAGAAACATTCTGGATTCCAGGAAAGTGCCTGGGAGGAGCAGGGAGGACAGGAGGTAAGGAGGAGGGCGTCAGGGAAGGAGAGTGGCCTTTCTGCCCCACAGTATAGTTAGTTGTAGGAAGCTGTGGGCTGGCTTTATGCTTTCCAGGCCCAGCCCGACCTTCCCAGGAGGCATTTCTAACAGGCCTCCAGCCCCCTGTGATTTGTGGGACAGTTTTAAACCACTGATTTTCATTAGCACTAAATCATTCCTCTTGGCTAATTGAAAAGGAACCAAGGATGCTGCTTTGAGTGGAGCCATTGGATGGAGCAATTCAGCAAGATAAGCCAGATATGCTGACAGGAGTCTGTAGCCAGGAAGTTCTGAGGTCCCTCCCTCAAGTTCAGACTTCACTTCTGCTTCTGAGGCCAAGCACTGAGATAAGCAAGGCCCAGGATGAAGAACTAGAAAATGTGTTTGATTTTTTTTTTTTTTTTGGTTAGAGGGTAGAGGTTAGATACTTGGAAGAACTTCTAGCTTAGGGAAAAGAGATGACTGGTCCTAAGATCGAGGAGGAAGGTAGTGACTGACCCCTCTGTGTAGTGTGGGGTACCGTGCCTTTGGCAGCCTGGGTGTAGGTTCCATTATGGTCAGGGAACAGCCAGGGAACACTGTTTGGGAAGCAGGTAATGGGCAAGCCGAATGCTGGGATTTTTAGCATTCAGACACCTCTGTTCAGAGCAGCAGGGCAGGGCTGGAGGTGGTGAGGGGCTCCTTTCTGATGATTTACTCCAGTCTGAGTACTTGAGATTATCTCAGGAGCCCCATCTTTCTCTGTAAGCACATGCCACTATTAGTTTAGAAAGGAGGCCATGCCAGTCTGAGGATCAGGGAATTCTTAAGAACTGGCAGGGGCCTGGGGCTCAGAGGGGGTATGGGAGGGAAATGGTGGATTCCATTGCCTCTGAACAATCTTAATCCCTGTTGTGAGCCAGGAGCCAGCCAGGCGGGCTCGGGGTACTGAGCGCACACTGCTCTTTTGCCACCTCGTAGCCATTTCCTCTGCCTTCTGCCAATCCTCTGCCCACTCAATGGGTACACAGCTGCCTGCCCTCATCTTCTCTCCATGCTGCCTAGGGTGTTCCCCATCTCTGCCAAGGACTTGGCAGCCGAATTGGTGCGGGATGTCCCAGACACCTCTTAGATTGTCCTTTGTCTGTTCTCAGAGGCTGTCAGAGGCTAGACCAGACTAACACTAGCAAATGTCTCTTGGGGCTCCGCCCTCAACCCTGAGAGTCTCTTTATAATTCCAGATCTGAGAAAGATTGAGGTTTAACATTGACGGGAGGCTGAGTGGTCACCTCAAGCTCTGCTGCCACTTCACACGGTGACTCAGGACAAGCTCCTTTCATGCAGGCAGAGGGTGCCTGTCTTTGCCTGTATATCCTGCCCAGGTATCACACATGTATTGTACCGGGTCCATAACTCCATTCTCCAAGGAAAGTCTGATGCTGCTACAGGCCACCTGACTGGATTGGAAACAGACCAAAGGGAAGGACAGCAAGGGGCGGCGGAGTTGATAAAGTGCTTGACATGCAAACATAATGGCCCAAGTTCGGTACCCAGTGTATCTATTTACTTAAAAGCTGGGGACATGGTGATGTGTGCTTATAAGTCCATTGCTGGAGAGGTAGGGATAGGAGGATCCTTGAGACTTCCTGGCCTATCAGCCTAGTTGAATTAGCAAGTGCCAGATCCTAATGAGAGACCTTGTTTCAAAAAAAGCAAGGTTAGCCAGCTGGCAGTGACATATGTCTTTCATCCCAGCACTCAGAAGGTAGATACAGGTGAATTCCGAGTTTGAAGTCAGTCTCTGGTCTACAGAATGAGTTCCAGGACAGCCAGGGATACACAGAGAAACCCTGTCTCAAAAAAAAAGGCAAGGTTAAACTGACTCATTTGTAAACAAATTAAAAAATAAATGTAAAACATAACATATGTATTTAAGAACATATGAGAGTGAACATGTGTGTTTTTGTATGTGAATAGGAGCATGTATGTGTATGAGAGTGTGTGACTGTGTGTATTCATGAGTGTGTGTGTGTGTGTGTGTAGTTTACCTGTGCCTATATGCAAGTGTGTGCCCCTGTATGTCCCTGTGTGTCTGGTCTGGGTGTGAGTGTTGTAGATCTCAGGGGAGCAGGTGAATATCTCTGTGTGTTTGGTACAAGCATGTATGTTTGTAGAACAAACAAGCATCAGAAATATCTTGGTCATAGCTCTAGAAGTTGAGACCTTGAGGTCAAGATATTAGCAGATTCATTGTCTGATAAAAGCCACCTCTTGTCCCGGCTCTTTTGTGTCTTCATGTCACAGAAGGACGGCAGCATCTTTTAAGCCACATGAAGAGGGGGACTAATCCTGTTTATAGGAACTTTGTCCTGACTTAGTCACTTTCCAAGATCTTGGCCTTTGAATGCTACACCTTGGAGATTAGTTTCAGCACGTGAAACAAAATCATTCAGACCATGGAAGTATGCGTATGTGTGTGTGGGTTTGTCCAAAGGGTAAAGCAGCCCAAGCCACCTCTTCGCTGTGGCACCAAAAGGCACAGCTGTCTGTTCTCTGTGATGGTTCAGTCCCCAGACATAGCTATCTGAGCTCAGTGTCCCCCACCCCAAACCAGACTGGGATCCCAGCCAGAGAAAAAGCCTGGGTGGAGGCTAGGTTATAGGGAGGAAGTACTGATCTGGGTTACAGTGACAGGAGAGCCCCTGAGGCAGATGGAGTAAGACAGCTTGCAGGGAAGTTCACATGGCCCAAGCCTTCTTCCCTCTGTGTCATCTTACTCACATCCCAGATTGCCCCTAGACTATCTTCCTATAGTGAGGGTCTCACCTGCAGGAGGGTTCCATAATACTGTACTCTCTTTTAACACATGCCATATTTATTTTTATTAATGTATTTTTATTTTCTGGGTACAAATGTTTTGCATATATGTATGTCTGTGTATTATGTGCAAATGCAGTACCCTCCAAGGCCAGAAGAGGTCTTCAGATCCCATGGGACTGGAGCTATAGACATTCGTAAGCCACCATGTAAGTGCTGGGCATATTGTGTGCTAGGAATGCAACCCAAGTCCTTTGGAAGAGGAGCCAGTGCTTTCAATCACTAAGCCATCTTTCCAGCCTGCTGGGATCTTTAAAAAAAAAAAAGTATCATTTTAAAATGATGTGTATGTCTATGTGTGAGTGTGTGCACTTGAATGCACATGCCCACTGAGTACAGGGGGTGGCCTCAGATCCCCTTGAGCTAGGGTTACAGGCAGCTGTAAACTGCATGGTGTAGATGTCAGAGTCAGAACTTGGGTCCTCTGAAAGAGCAGTATGTTTTGTCTTTTTAATGATTATTTGTTATGTGTAGGTGTCTGAGGAGGTTGGAGGGATGTCAGATCTCCTGAAATTAGGGTTACAGGTTGTCATGAGCTGCCAGATGTGGAAGCTGGGAATCAGACTCAGGCTGTCTTCAAAAACACATACGTGCTCTTAACCACTGATCCATCTCTTCTGCCCAAGCAGTTTACTTTTAACTGCTGAGTCTTCTCACCAGCCCCCTGCCATAGTTTTAAACATGAAAATTCAGCTTGCTGTCTAGCTTTGGATATCTACCCCACTCCAGTCCTACGTAAATCAGTTGACCTTATGATACTCAAAATAAAATGAAGTTTAGCCGGGCAGTGGTGGCGCACGCCTTTAATCCCAGCACTTGGGAGACAGAGGCAGGCGGATTTCTGAGTTCGAGGACAGCCTGGTCTACAGAGTGAGTTCCAGGACAACCAACAAGGTTTCAAGACAGAGAAACACTGTCTTGAAAAACCAAAAGAAAAAAAGAAAGAAAAAAAAAAAGAAAGAAAAAAGAAAATGAAGTTTAGGTCAGAAACGAAGCCTTCTGGCCAGGGTTTGTACTGCTTTGAAATGGCTGACATGGATGCTGACCGCAGAGAGATCAGTGCTGTGCTAAGGACTTGCCTTACTAACAGACAGCACAGTGTAAGAGTGAGACTCTTGTACCCTTCCTCTCACAACTCCCCCATCTGTATATCTAGTGCTCTGGACTGCCTCTAGACCTCAGGCACAGAGCATCAGTGTCCATATTTGCAGAGCAGTCTGTAGGGATGAGGTAAATTTGTGCACCTCAGGATCTGTATTTAGCTACCGCTCTGTACTACGTGGATGCTCCAGACCTCTTCTCTCTCCCTTCCCCTCTCTTATTTAATTCCCCTCCACCCTTTCTTTTTTATTTCAATGTAATATATTCATCCTCTTCATGGTGTGGTTAAGATGTTCCAACCTTGTGAAATGGGCCTCTTAACTGCTTCCTCCAAAAAGCTGTGGCTCCTTTAACAGGCAGTTGCGGGAGGAGCTGTCCTATCAGCACCACGGCCAGACCCACCCTGCAGAGACTGTGGGCTGCAGCTCAAGGGCAAGTAGGGCAGAGGAAAGAGGGTCTAGAACTAGCAATCTGGAGAATTCTCCAGCCTTACAGGGGACTGCCTTCCCCGCCAACACCTGTCCCAGGCCTCGCAGAATGGAGGGAGCTAGCATTTAGGTTCTCATCACCTTCTAAGCTAGAGTGAAATATTTATAGGCCCAAAATACTTCTTGGCTCTGGGATTTGCAGAGCATTAAGCCAGTTAGCTGGCATTTGTCCTGATGCGGCCTGGGCCTGAGTGAACAGTCTAGAGAGCTTGGGTGGAGGCAGGAAAGGAGACAGATTCCAACTGCTGGGTGAGAGGATGCAGGGGACTAGCTGCGAGCATGGGCACAGGAGCTAGCTAGACTGTCTATGTGTCACCCAGCTCCGCCCTCTGTAAGCTGTGTGATCCCGAGTAAGACCCTTAACCTCCCTGTAGTCTGCTGAAGCAGGGGCGGTGGTGGCACCAACTGGTAGGCCATTGCAAGTTATTGCAGGTGGAATGTTCAGAATGATGTCAGACATGCAGCCTGGAAAGGCAACTTTAAAAGAGTTTAGCTTAAAAATAACACACAAGGGGCTGGAGAGATGGCTCATGGGTTAAATGCACTTCCGGCTCTTGGAGAAGATTCAAGCTGGGTGGCTCACAACTGCTTGTAACTCCAACTCCTGTGGATCCTCTGTCCCCCACAGGCACCTGAGATTACACGCACCCACACCTACACATAATATTTAAAAATAAATAAAACTTTAACTATGTGTTTGTCGTACCAGGATGAGTGTGTGAGAGTAGACAGTTGGAGTATAGACAAAAAGGGGGTAGGGTGGAATGATCAAGCTGCAAGTTTTTGGTGAGGATGCCACTGTGCTGGGATCCCAGCATTGCTCTACCTGAAGCCACCAGCCCCTTGAATTACCTGCAGAACACCAGGAAGTCCCATTAGGCATCTGAATTTGGAGGAGGGACAGATTTTTCTCTCTGACATAATTTCTGCCACCACCACGTGCCTGTCACCATGCTGGGCATCTTATTTTCATTCCTTCATGTAATCTTCCTGAAAGCCCATGACCAGATTTTACAGATGAGGACTCCAAGCTTAGAGCACTTGACTTGTCTAAAGCCACAGAGCAAGAACTAGTGAGCCTTCGGGAGCACTGGAAGCCTTTATACTTAGTGTGACATGACATGCTTTTCAAACTGTTGAGTCTCCCTCCCCCAGCCCCCCGCTCTTCTGGTGCACAGTTGGGCAAAATCTTACCCACTGTGGGCCATGCGTGTCCTGCTGAAGAGTTCTAACAGAATCAGGCAGCTCAGCCTCCATCCTGGGGACACAGGATGAGGGATACTAGAAAAAGAAGCCTGTTTAAGGTCGTAGGTTAGCAGAGTCTAGTATGCAAGAAGCCCTGGATTTGATCTCTAGCACTGAATAAACTAGACACGGAGGCTGATATCTGTTATCCCATTGAACAAGGAGTGGAGGCAGGAGGATCATACATTCAAGGTCATCCTTGGTTACGTAGTGAATTTCAGCTTAGAAGATGTGCATTTCTGTCTCAAACACATAAACAAATACTGGTGATAAAATATTAAAGAGCAAGAGATGGACAGAGTTGTCTTCGAGGTCCTAACAACACTATTTGTTGAGTGCTAGATGAGGCATGATTCTAAGTATTTTTCATTTAACGTACTTATTGAAACTGTGCTAGTAGGGTAGGTGCTGGTCTTGGTTTCATGTTGTCGAATGGGAAACCCAAGTTCTAGAACTTCCCAGGGGTCACACTGAGAGCAAATGGCAGAGCCAGGTTTTGGGTCTAGAAACTTTGGTGGCTCCAAACTTTGTTCTTCATCATTGTAGTAGTCAATCTCTTTGAAGAGCAGGGTCTGAATGGTGGAACTGATGGATAGACCCATGGATGTGAGAAACCCTGTACCAACCCACCATTTCCAAGACTGTTCAACTGCCAGCCCTGTTGCTTCTTCTTCACTGAGGCTTCACTAAATACCACATCCCTTTCTGGCCATGATGTCTCCATGGTGCTTCGTGTTTGCCTTACAGTGCTCACTGTACAGGATTCTTGGTATAGCTCTCAGTCCTTGAGAGCAGAATCTGGGTGCCTGCCATCTTGATTGACATAGCACCTGGCAAAGCACATGGCAGATGGAAGGTACCCAGGTAGGGTGTGTGAATGTTGAACAAAGAGATCATGCCAAGAACCCATTGGGAAGTGCAATGCTATTTGAAACAGGGAATGTCAACTCACTAGTGTAACTGGTTGAGGATGGGTATCCTCAGAATGAGGGAACTAAGGTACTCTTGGGACCTTGTTCTTCTTCACTGAGACCAAAGGAAGTGTCAGATCAGAGTGCTTAATGATTTGGTGGGCTCTCCCTTTCTCTTCTTTCTCTTTCTCTTTCTCTCCTTCTCCCTCTTCTCCCCCTCTCTCTCCTTCTCTCCCCCACCTCTCTTATGAAATGGCTCCCTTGCTTCCTCTTTCATCCATAGCTTTCTTCTGCCCTTGACCCTCCACCTAAGATGCACTGTGAAGTTGCCGTGAAGGATGATGGTACTAGTCGCCATCTTGAATAAAGTCAAGCATCTCCCCGGCATTGCTTTATTCTGCCTGTTCAAGACTCAAAACAATGAGAAGTGAGGGCACAGCAAGAGCAGAGTGAGCCCCAGAGCAACTACAGAATCCCCAAAATCATTTGGCTCACTAAGAATACAGTAGGTGCCACAGCTGGCAGGTGTTTGGATGTGCCCCAAGAGGAAATATCTGGACCTATTGATGACCTCAGGAGGCACCATTGTCCAGGGTGCCCCCTATGTGTCTTTCTCCACTCCTCTCCATTTCCACAATCTTTCTCCTAAGCTGTATTAGGCAGAGTTCTCTAAAGAAACAGAACAGACAGAATGAGTATATACATATATTCATTTGCAATCATTCATTAATATGTTCCTATCGTTCATTCAATAAATCCCACATGTATTTATGGGATTTATTAGAGTGGCTTAGAGGCTGTGGTCCGGATGATCCAACAACAGCTATCTCCTGACAGAAAGACCAAGAATCCTATGGTCCATGAGACTGGATGTCTAATGTTGGAGACCTAGAGGATCCTTAGAGAGGTGCTGGGCATGTGTACACTGGAATCCCAAAGAAGTAGGTTCTGATACCAGCAAAGGAATGCCTCAGCAGCAGGATAAATGAACTTGCCAGCAAGAGTGAAGGCAAGCAGGCAAAAAGCAAAAGTGTCCTTCCTCTGCTTCTTTTCATGTGTCCATATTTAGGGTGGCTCTTCCTATCTTAGATTGTCCAATCAACAAAATCCTGACAGTGACACCCAGCTGCTTGGGTTTAAGTTGATTCTAGATGTAGTCAAGTTGACAACCAAGATTAGCTCTATCTCTGAGAGACTCAGAATAGCCATCACAGAAAGGAGAGAGTCCATCATGGAACAAGGGGTGTGGAGGCTGAGGCTGGGCACTGGTGAATGTGGCTTGTGGATCCACAGAGCCCACCCCATCTCCTGTATGTCTTGGCCTAACTCAGCCCCCCACAGCATCATCTTCCTGTCTGGTGAAAGGGGAATAGGAAAACTTACCTTCTCAGGTTGTGGTAAGGATTAGAAATGATGTTTCACTAAGAGACTGTTGAGACACACAGGGAATAGCTTGGTAAGGGCAGGTGTGTGTGTGTGTGTGTGTGCGCGCGCGCTGGGCATCCTTTGTGTTCTCCGTACAGACGCTCGGTACCTGAAGATGCAGAACTCTGCATACTTAAAGGCAAACTAGGTGACTTGGTGACCGCTCTGCCATAAGCTAGAATAATTTGTTGTCTGAGGAGTGATTCTCTATTACTCTGAGGCCGATGTGCTTCTCCCAGGTCCCACTTAGGATAATGACCGTCACCTGCTTCCTATCTCTTAGAAGACCACCTTCTGAGGAGGAGGGTCAAGCAAGGTCCTAACTGCAGTGGAGGGGTAGGGCGAGGCCCCAGTGACCTAGCAAGGCACTGATTTAAAAGTCCTCTCCCATCATGCTTTTAAAAAAATGATGATCTAGTGAAAGCAGCAGGGGTGTGGGTGAAGTCCATTAGCAAGGGAGCTAGAAGCAGCCTGGCCTTCAGACTGTGAGAGCTGGAAATCGGGCCAGCCCTAGCCAGAGGGAGGGTACAGACATCTGAGGCAAGGAAGTCCAGACTGGGCCCTGCAGAGCTAGGAGCTGGAGGTCCCTGGCAGATAAGGTAGGTAAGCTGGGCTCCTAATGGGGTGTTGGGGTGGCCTTTGAGTCAAGAAGCAACACTGTGGAGACACTTACTCAGTCGGCCTGAACCCAGAGACAATTTCTAGATTCTCTTAAAGATGTAGTTTCCAGAAGGGATGATTGTCTGAGCGGCCTAACTGGATTTGGTCCTCGCATTGTATTTGGGTTGGGATTCAGAATGGAAGCAGAAGTTGGCCATGCAGCAGCTCACCTGGGGGCTAGAACATAGAAGTGCCAAGCTCTTGAGCTTGGGTGCAGTAGTCCAAAGCCTTTGCTGTGAGTGGACTGCTGGTTAGCTCAACATCTCAGAGCCTGGCACAGCTCAGTGTTCTAGGCAAGGTCAGCAGCTTGAGTCCACATAAACCTCAGAGCTAACGTTCAGTGCCATCTCTGATGCATGTAGCTGACCACCAAAGGGTGGGCAGGGCTGGGTAAAAGGAGGATGACAGGCTAAATCCACTCTCAACCCCACTAGGGCCACAGGCTAAAGCTGGGGGCTCTGTCCTTGTTGAAGGATTCATGGTCTGTACCTCAGTATTTGTCAGTTTTATCCTGCCTTTAATTTTTCAGGCTAAGCATGGGCAGGTTGAATACTTTTCCTTGTTCTAGAGGGTACAGGCAGTGCTTGCCTGAGCTCTTCCTTTTTGGAAGTGGCTTAGAGTTTCCATTGCTGGGAAGAGACACCATGACCAAGGTAACTCTTATAAAGGACAACATTTAATTGGGTCTGGCTTACATGTTCAGGGGTTTGTCCGTTATCATCAAGGCTGGAAACATGACAGTGTCTGGGCAGGCATGGTGCAGGAGGAGCTGAGAGTTCTACATCTTGTTCTGAAGGCAGCCAGGGGAAGACAGCTAGGAAGAGGGTCTCTAAACCCATCCCCACAGTGTGGCACACTTCCTCCAATAAGGCCACACCTCCTAACAGTGCCCCTGGACCAAGCATTTTCTAACCACCACTGGGAGGGAACTTATTGTCCTTTCCTGCAGGACTGAGGACAAAGCAGGGCAAGCAAAGGGTAACTCTCTCTCTCAGTCCTTCCTAGTGGGCGGGCTCTGAGTGCAGAGTGAGGAAGTGGGAGCCAGGTGAGCCTTGGCTGTGGTCCTGTAGGTAATGACACTGGAGGGACAGAACTTGTCATGGTTCCTGAATGCACGCGGCTTTGCTAACCACCTCTAATGGAGCAGGTGGAAGGTACTTTAGCTTGTCCAGTAATGGCACCATGTCTCCAAAGTATGAATAAAAGGAAAGGAAAGAGGACATGGCTTCTCTTTCTTGTCATCTGCCGGGAAATCTAGCCTGTGTAAGCTCTGACTCAGGGCCTTCAAGCTGCTTCTACAAAGCCACCCCTGCTCAACATGGACTAGCTCACAACTGGTCAGGTCATAGCTCAAAGGTCAGGGAGTGGTGTAAACAACCCCAGTCTGCTGCTGACTGCTTCTGTCAGCATGAAAGCAGCTGTCTGGATGGCCTCAGGTGGATGGGCCAAGCTTAGGGAGTTTTCTTCACTGTCCACAAAGCCCCTTGTCACCACTGTCACAGTGATAAGTTTGTCCTGCAAAAAGTTTGTCCTGAGTATTTATTTGTACATAAAAAATCTTTGCCCACTTCTTTAATCACGTTCCTAGTACAATTTTCTAGATGTGCCGTTGTTCCCACAGTGGGATAAAGGGCCTTGTGCTCTCACCAACAGTCTGTGGTATAATTCTCAATAAGATAGTTTAAACTTGATACCAACAAATGAGAGCCTGTTTAATTTGCATTTTAAAATATTTGAATGGAAGCCCTGCCTGGTGGTGCATGTCTTTAATCCTAAGCATGTGGGAGTCAGACACACTCACATCCGTGAATTTTAGTCTGCTCTACTTACGGCTTCCAGGCCAGGCCAGTATGCAAAGATTCAAATGGAGCGTTTTGTCTTTGTTTTGGATGACTGCATAATGCTTCTGTGAGTTTTTTGTGTATTGTTTGACCTCCTTTCTATGGCTCGGCAAAGGTCGAGGCAATAGCTCTTTGCTTTTTAGGTGTCTCTGTAGTTTTTTCTTGAATGTCTGCAAAAGGTTCTTTTTTTAAAAAAAAAAAAAATCCATATAGAGATTTTAACTTTTATGTATTCAAAATCTATTGGCATTTCCTTGATTATATCTGCCTTTGATGTGGCGCCTAAGAAGTCCCTTTCCTATAACAAACTTATGGACGGTTCGTGTCTGTATTCTGTAAATTCTTACATTTTGATTTTTTTAAAGTCTTAACTCTAATTGACCTGAATTTTATTACATGTGTCTTTGTAAAGTGCTACAAATTCTGTTTGAATCGAGAATAATTACTTCACTCGTTAACAGAATTGGTGAGCTAGGAGAGGGGGAGGAAGGGAGGGAGAGAGAGATCTGGAAGAGAGGTGGGATCGTTAATGGATCAAGGTTGAAGAGGAGGATGAAGGGCTGTTGACAGGAGGTTACCTGGGGCAGCTGCTTCCACCTACAGGTGTGGGGCAGGAAGTGGCAGTGAACAGTTTTACCGAGGCAGGAGGTAGATGAGGATCCAGCAAAGACTCTGGGCCAGGTGCTCAAAGCCCCCATGGTTGTGGGGGTGGGAAAGCAAGGAGGACCAGAAGAGAGCTCATCAACAAGGAAGGTAGGAGAGGGGGAAGAGCCTAGGCCTGGCAGAGACCCGCTCACTTGTTACAAGTTTCTGAGTTGAGGAGGAACTGTGGTCTATAGGTCTTTGGGTCCAAAAGCATGTAGAAGAATATTGCATTTTCCTCAGGAGGTGTCTTGAGAACTCGGAGTACCATGAAAGGGTCTGAGAGGGTAGCAGCTGTGAGGTGACTCTGTCTCCATTACCAGAGGGGAGCAGAGTCAAGAAATGCTAAGCAAAGCTCATGTGTAGAGCATGCTCTCAGAGCCTTTTCTCACACAAGCATATTTGTCTAGAGTCAGGCAGGAAGCCCATAGCTCTCTATCAATGCCAGCATCGTTATTATACACTAGGGACAGGGACTTGGGACTTTACCTGACATTCTCCTTTGTCTCCTCTCTGCAGGATCCTAGTGGCGCCCCACCTCTGCCGCTGACCATGAATGGGATGGCCAACGTGAATTCCGCCAGCCGCCCACACTATGCCTCTTCCATCCCTGTGCCTCGAGCCTCCTCACAGACCAGGATTCATACCCCAGGCGCTTCTCCTCAGCTGCGGCCTCGCCAACAGGCTGACTTGGCCCTGAGTCCCCAGCGAGGGCCTTCCCCAAGACGGGGCATGGCTGCAGTCTCTTCTAGAAATTCATCCCCGAAGGCCTACAGGGGAAGAGGAACCCCCAGGGCTTCAGGGCCAGCCAGGGAACTGGCAGGGAGTGTAGAAAGCCTTCCGAGCTCCCCCTGGAACAGCCCCAGGGTAACCCCCAAAACAGTCCTCTCCAGTCAGGCAGGATCCAGAAAAGCTGGGGAGACACAAAGCACCCAGAGGAAGAAGACCCAGGAAGGAATTCCAGTTCACCAAACCAGAGGAAGGAGCCCGTCCCAGACAAGCTGTCATGGAGAAACACAAATTCCAGGGCCTCCTGAAGGTCGAATGCCTCCTGGCTGCCAGGGAAAAGATCAAAGAAACATCAACTACAAACCCCCTAGATGTCTGGAGCCCGATGAAGGGGAAGCTTCGGGGACTTCCTCTCCAGTGTGCAGCCCTGTGCAGAGCATGCGGCCCTCCTCCGCTACTCCTGGGGTCATTAGCTTTTCCTCAGCCCATCAGCAGAGCCAGCCAATCACAGCCACGGTAGCCCCCTTTCAGTACAGGTGAGCTGGGGAGCAGGCAGGGAGAGAAAGAGGGAACTGTGACAAGATTTGGTGACAAACAGCGGGTGGAGGCCACAGGCCCAGATGTTAGGAAAGGGGATGGCTGGAAACATGGGCTCGTGGTAAACTGAGATAGGGCTGTAATCTAAAGTCTCTGGTTCTTCTCCCCGCTGGGACCTTGACAATAAACAGGGACTCAAGAGAGTATCCTAAAGTGGCCATTTCACACTCTCTTGGAAATGATGAATCTATATTTGGGTATTAAAGGTGTTTAAGCAGCCAGATACACAGGCAGGTGCATCAGCAGGTGCTTTAGACTTGCCAAATTTGTGTAGGCTGTTTGCCACCACCATGTGTTAGACAAACGGTGTTGTCTTGAGCGCTGAGTCTTCAGTTGCTGGAGCAGAGATCTAACTGTGCTGTTCTCCTAGCGCTCTTGCATCTGTCTGTCTGTCCATCTCTCTTTCTTTCACCTGCTTGTTTGCTCTGCTTGTCACTCTGCCTTATGCCTGTTTATATGTGTGGCGTATTGGCGATCAGAATTACTTAAAGTCGCTAGGCAGGTACTGTTGTCATTGGCAGTGGCAGCACATTCGCAGCAGTGTGGTCAACATGCCAGCCTCCCCGGCTTGCACACATGGCAAGCTAAGTGCATAGAATAACATTCAGCCAACTAGGCTTTTTAAGTAAAAAAAATAACTCCTTACTAACATGACCACATTAAGTAAACTAAACTTTAATTACTAATCATTATGTAGGTTAGAAATACCCAGATGCCAATTAAACCCCTTCCTGACTACACTCACTTCCTGTGTACCCCCCAACTCCCATGCTAATATAGGAAGTAGCTGTCCATTTGCATTTTGGGTATATAAAAGCTTTCACATCAGCCCCTGGATACTGGGGACTCTTGAGACATCACAGAAATTGAAGGGCGGAGCCTTAGAAACATCATTCTTCACTATAGGTCAACTCATGTGTGTTTAAATCTCTAGACAAGACTGTGCAACCTTATATCACAGTAATAGGTACTGGGACCTGGGACACGGAATTTAATATCCACTCTATTCTGCGTGTGGTCAGGCCTCATTGTCAATACTACATTCGATTATGAACACCGCGTTTTACAAGAACATCGACACACAGAAACATTCAGAAGAAGGCTGACAGCTTAGCGAGGAGTCCCACAGAGGTGTTTAGAGGACTCGAGGAAGTTTGCTTGCTTTGGAAAGAGAAAGTGCAGGATAGCATGCGAGCTGTTCTCAAATATGGGAAAGGCTGTCACATCGTCAGATGAATTAGTTGCTTGGGGCAGCTCCAAAGAGCTGACTCAGTGTCAGAGTGGTTCAAGATAGACTTGAGGCTGCATAGATAGAACTTCCCAACAGCAGGAAAGGCTTACAGACTGCCTGGAAGGCAGAGAGTTATACTACTACAGGATCCCAGCTGATTCCACGGCCCAGAGAGTTCTCAGCTAGGCAAGCCCTTCTGCTGACTGTACCTACAGACCCAATGCACAACTGTCCGTTTCTCTAAGGGACAGGTTATATCTGTCCCTTTTCTTTCTCTATCTGAGATTCTGACGCTAAAGCTGAATCATAGACACAGGGAAGGCCTTCCTTTTGTTTCTCTCTTGTTGGGCATCAAACCCACAGCCACTAGCATTCTAGGCAAGGGCTCCACTACCAAACCCCCACCTCCGTTTGAATGGCTTTTTCCTTAACAGCTAAAAGCTTCCCTGGTGACTCTGACTCTCTTCTCCTACCCAATTCCCTTCATTTCAAATTCATTCTTTGGGAAAAAGTGTCTAGGTATTAAATAGTCTAAGATTTTATATTATCCACCCTACAAGTCCCCTGGTATATTTACAGTCTGGCATTTTTCAAAGAGGTCAGACTGTTTCCCTCTGAACATTTTAATGCAACTTAAACAGAACCATGCTTCCACCGGTCCACAAACATGGACTGCGTGTTTGCATTTTTAACAGAAGCGGGATTGTTACACCTCTCTGGGAAGAGCTGTCCTTACTGACCATCCTCAGCTGGTGCACTTCTCAGGCCCTCAGTGGTTGGAGGATGGGTCACACAGCTCGAGTAAGATTTGGATGGAGGATACCCTGGCATGCTGTAGGCAGATGGGCTGGATCTCCACACACCCTGCACGGCCGAGAGCTGCTGCCATGGACAAGCTCTGCCAAGAGCTTGGCTGGGCGACCCATCTAAGCTCTATAGCCAAGGAGGTGCCATCTGTTCCTAGAATCCATAGGCACCCCGTTTTCATGGAAATCTAGCTCCACCCCCAATCCCTTGGGCTTCTGTAAAACCTCAGGTGAATGCAGAAGCAAAGATTAATGAGGGTCCTCTTCCTCTCCAGCATGGTCCAGGAGCAAGTCCATTACCCATGGCTCACTTCGCCTCCCAGCCTTATGCTTTCAAAATCCTGGGTGTGGCCATCCCAGTTACTCACCTGCCTCCTATCTCCCACCTCCGGCCTCTTCTTGATGCCCTTCCTCCTTGAGCCCCAGAAGGTAGAATGTTCCTCTGGCCATCTTCCAGGTTTTGGTCTCACATCCAGTCCCATCACAGCTTCCTCCTTAACTCCCTGCATGTTCCTGTGAAAGGTCACACATCTATATTGTAATCCTATGTCTCCCCACTTATCAAGGGCGTCCTTTCCCTGATAGTGTATACCTTCCGTTCTCAGGCATGTCTTGGGTCAGACTGTAGTTAAGGAGTTGGTTAAAGGTGTCAGGAATATAGGTGTGGTTAAAGGTGTCAGTCATCAATGTGGTTTTTCCTCTTCTCTGGTTCAGCCTCTTTCCCCTCACTTTGTTGTCCTGTCCTTTTGGGCTAAAAAGTGGCAAACCCTGGCATATGTAGGGAAGTAGCAGCAGGTATAGACACATGTGCAGAGCCAACTAAGAGCAGAGAGGCAAAGGCTACCTTCCTCCATGCGCCTAGGTTTTGGGTTCCTGGTACCTACAGATGATTCAGTCTCATCTGCCCTTGAAACACAATGGTGGCAGTAGACTGGTGATGGTCAAAGCCGGGCAGCACCTATATGCTCCAAGACAGACACTGCCTAGTTCTTTATATATGATGCTATCCAATGAGACCTTTATATACCTTTGCCTCCACCAAATATGTCATTTTCACAACAATATGTTGCATGCCCGTACTAATATTTTCCAAGAAAATAACAGTCTCGTTTCTCCATGTCCCCTTGACTGCTGTATACGTGAGTAGATTGAATGTCCCCGCCATATCAAGCACCTCCCAGAGGCTAGCATGAGACCTCCTGCTTTCTCAGTTCATTCCACTGGGCATCATTTGGTGCTGAGTACCCATCTGAGGGCTGGCAGGCACACAACACCCCCTAGACTGCCCAGATGGCTCAGAGCAAGGCAGCTATAGCCACAGACCCCTCCTGCAAACCCAGACAGTCAGACTGTAACTCTAACCTGGCCTTTTAGAGGTCATCTCTCCTTCCTGATGAAAGCCAGGCCCAGAGAGGGGAAGATGGTCGCTTGGGTTACACAGTGAGCTCACGACGGAGCTGGATTCAGAGTCCCTGACTGAGAGGTATTGGAAAAAGTGAAAACCTAAAAGACATAGCAGCAGCACTAGAGACTCCCAGGGTCCCCAGTGCAGCCTGTCAATTTCCCCTCTTGTCTGCACAGCCCTCCCTTCCCCCTCCTGCCAAGCTGCCAAAGGGTCCATTTAGCTGGTGACATTGGGGCGGGGATCTGAGGGTAGGCGGGACTGTTCTGAGCCCAGGGTAATTGCTTGTAAGGAGAGCTCCCACAGCCTTTGTTCCTGGAGCGGTTTATGGTTGGGGCTGTGTTCTGTGGTCTGTGCACTTGGTAGCCAGTGCCCAGAGACCTCACCCTCCCTTCCTGTTGGCACCATGGGCCTAGCTTGGACTTGTCCTCCCAGGAGTCACTGTGGCTCAAGCTGAGCCTACTCCTCCTTTCCTGACCTCGTGTGCTTGAGGTGAGCAGTTCCACAGAGGCCAAAATGCTCTCTGAATGCCAGGAGTTAGTGGCTTCAACTTCAGACAGCTCTTCCCTGCTGGCATGCTCTCTGTTGAGCAAACATGACCATCTTAAGGGCAAGAATCACAGCAGGACTGGAGACTCCCAGCCTGGAGCTACTGGGGCATCTTTCTGCTCTGTGAATGGTGTACACTGCTGGGTTGCAAAGGGCAACAGATGTTGAACATTCCCGTGCCCTTGGATACTCTTTCCTGGTCCAGTTCTGCTGCTTGCTGGAGTGTCTGCATGTACACACATCCCCCGGGAAGCCCCCAGAGCTTGGGGCATTGTACAAGAAAGGACCCAAGTTCAAAAAGGGTTTACCAAGCTCCACAGAGGGGCTTTAAGGCCATGAGTAGTAACCTTTCCTTCTCATCCCACAGATTGCAGACAGACCAGGAACCTGGTCCTGTTCCTCAGGAAAGCTGGGCCCTTGATGGATATACCAGCCCCTCTAGCAGGACTGAGGACAGCTTTTCCTGCATGGGTAAGTACCCTGGAAAAGACTTCCTATATGGGAGCCGCTGTCTGGACTCTCCTTATCTCTGAGAGATAGAAGTGGCCAGGGCCTAGGACTGGCTTCTTTTCTGTTGTTTTGTGATAGGACCAAATTAAGGAGCCCAAGCTGGCCTCAAACCTGTCATTTGTCAGCCTCAGCACTAGGATAATAGATGGTACTACCACACCTAGCTTGAATTAATCTCTTTTAAAAAATGATTTGTTTGTTTTGGGGTTTTTTTGGGGGGGGGGAGGTGGTGTGTGTGTGTGTGTGTCTTACTTTGTAACCTCTAGCTGGACTAGAACTTGCTATGAAGACCAGGCTAGCCACCAAGCCAGCCCTAAATTTTTCAAAAATTAAATGTGTGTGTGTGTGTGTGTGTGTGTGTGTGTGTACACACATTGGAGGCACACATGGAGGTCAGAAGACAACTTGTAATACTTGGTTGTATGGGTTGCAGGCTTGAACGCAGGTCATCAGTCTTGGTAACAGGTACCTTTACCTGCTGAGCTACCTCCTCTGCCCTCAGGTCTGTCTGGCTGTTACTTTCTCTCTCTTTTATTTTTTTTATTTTTTGCGAGACAGGGTTTCTCTGTGTAGCCCTGGATGTCCTGGAACTCACTCTGTAGACCAGGTTGGCCTTGAACTCAGAAATCCGCCTGCCTCTGCCTCCCAAGTGCTGGGATTATCAGGTCTGTCTCCTGACATGAGATACTAACTTATGAACTGGCCAGACAGTTTCCCCCTTGCTTGACTCAACTCAGAGTAAAGCTGTCAAGTCTAACAGCAAGCACTTCAGGTTCAGACTAGGAAGATGGCCACAGGGGACCAAGGTCATTCATGATTGTCCAGTGCTCAGACAGTGAGAATCTCTGTGTGTGTCACAGGGAGATCACAGTAGACAGGCGACAAGCTGGGGGAGAGAGAGGCAGGCTGTAGTAAAGCCCAAGTTCAACATGACAGTGCTGGTGCTGGGAGCCAGGGTGACAGTCCAGAGCTACCTGTCTCACTCTCAGGAACACGGTAATAGCAAGTCACTCCCACACATGTACCCTTTCCTGTGTCCCTGTAATCACAGAATCACCCAGTGTTAACAAACCAAAGACCAGAGACTGACCGAGAAGACCCTTGACTTTAAACTGAGCAATATGCTTGTTCCAAGTACATACATCCTCAGGTGTCAGTGACCCTGAATGAGTTCATGATGAACAAATAACCAAGTGCCTTGTGACCCATTGGTTCCTCCCTATAGCATTTACATTTGTGTGTTGATTGATTTCCTTGCAAACATTAAAGCAGAAAAATATACCTTAGAATCCAACAATTCATAATACCAAGGTACATGTGACAGCACACTGCAGGAAACACACTCTATCTGTCAGTGTCCCAGGCCAAGGGAAACTTGCTCCAGCAAAAAAAACGATAAGTTTGATTTTGTTTGTGGTGCTGAGGATTGAACCCAGGAGCCTGGACATGCCAGACAAATGTGGTACCACTGACACTGCTGGTCCATAATGAACTTGCTTTTAGAGACCCAAGACTGTCCAGAAGGTTTTCCAGTGGGCAGAATGTGAGTTTAGCTCACAGCCTGGCCTTGACATCCTTTGGCATGGGTAGCATGTGCCTATGTCATATCTTCGCTGCTGAGCAGGGTGGCAAGGTGAACTGGCTCTTTGGAGCCATCTCTAAAGAGTTCAACAGCAGTGATCTTGGAGGGACCGCAGAGCTGCCATGCTCACTTCCTACAGCAGGCCTTGCAGAGGAGGTTTCTGGGGCAGGGCCTGGGCATGTAAAGGGCAACCACCTCCTCCCACAGTAAGTGCACATGCAGCAAGAGCAGGGCATGACAGGGACAAAAGTAAACCGAATTTCACAGGCACTGACAGAGCATCAGAATAGAATGTGGTAACCGGGAAACTATGTGCGGCTCTATTTTTACATTTGCAGTTTTGTTAGTGTAATGGCTTCCTTATGTGTGCACCACATTGTTAAGCTAATGAGCTCCATCCACCTAGCCAGGCGCTCCTTACTCATCCTGACCCTGTGAGCTGGGACGAGGACTCTTGCTTTTCATGTCTGCTGCAGGCTGACACGAGGAAGCCCTTTGACTTATTAGCTTGAAGACCACCCTCTCCAGTCAGATCTCAAAATGCCCGCTAGATCCCAGGTTAGGTGATCCCTGCGGGGAAGGCAGAAAGAACTCTGGGGATGAGATTCACAAGAACAATGGGAAGCACCAGCCTCCCCAGGGACACCTAGGGAAGGGATCAAGGTTCACAGTGCTGCCTCTGTTGTGGTCCTTGCTGGTTGTCATGGTGACAGACACATCTTTGCAGAAGATCCACTGAGCTCTTTTGATGGGTTAGATGGGGAGAGAGTTAAGATATGCCTTCTTTGTGGGGGACCCCACACTTTCCTGAGCTTGAAGAAGAAGGGGGGAGAGGAAGAAGGGAAAGAACAATGTTTCCACTTTGTTTTGCTCTTTTACTTCAGAACTCATGCAGGACATGTCCTGAGTCACTCTCTTGTGTCAGCAAGTGCCCAGTGAGCATTTTCTTTGTGTCAGACACTTGCTGACACTGTAGAAAAAGAGTAAGACTTTAGCCTGCTTTCAAGGAGTTCATAATTAGGGGTTCAATCTGCAAACTCTTTTTTGGAGTAACTATGTTCACAGTGTCCCACCCAGTGTCCTGCCAGTATACCTATTGACAAAGGCTGCACAGGGCATGCATAAACCATGCTGCAGTAGGGCCCATATCATTGCCACTTCTTGTGGAAGGAAAGTAGGGTGACTAGGGAGCACATCCCAAGCAGCTACTTCCTAGTTGTTGGCTATGTTATTTTAATACCAGCCTGTGGGAGATGGGGGCCTTTCAGCTCAGATACAGCCTCTGCCTGTTTGATGAGCAAGAAACGCAGAGTGAGCAAGCAGTCTATTGCTTGTGCCTCCCGTGTAAGCCAGGTTTGCTCTTCCAGTGGAGAAGACACCACCAGTCTTTACTTCTCGTAAGCATGGGGGAGGTGCAGGGTCCTAGAAGGGGTAAAGAAGGAGAATGCCAGAGAGTTCTCTCTGCCGTATACTACACTTAAACAAAACAAAACATAACCTTACTCTGCCTGAAATAGAGTCCAAACAAGCACTTTATGATCTTTATATAGCAGGAAGAAATTTTCCCATGATGCTTTGCCACCATGCTGGGGTGTTGGGGATGATGGCCTTCATATGCTCCCAAGACTATCCACACACAGCCAGCTGTTCCTTCTGCTTTGCCCTGGGGGCAAGAGTGTAAGACTCCAGGCCACAGGTGCTTATGGGAGTTCCCTGACTATCCCAGGGTCCCCCTGGGTCTTCCAGGGACAACTTGGCACTGGGCCCATTTGCTTACACTCAGCGCTGGCGGCAGTCCTGAGCCCTTAATTTGAATAGGCGAACAGGCAAGGAAACCAGGGTTGACTCTGCCACATGCCCACATGTGTGAGGCAGTTTGCAGGACTAGAAAGGGTCGCCTTGGGGTTTACACGGATTCCTCAATTACTTCGACTTTGTGGCATGTTTGAATGAGTGTTAAGTGGACACACACTGAAGAGATCTTCTCTCATAGAAACATGTGTCACTGGAGAATCAGCCAGAGACTCCTCTCCCATATGAGGGTTGATACCCACATAGACCAGGAAGAGCCTGCACAGTTTGCCTCTGGCTGGGAGATTTTACTTTTTGGTAGTGTCTCCCATTGGTGAGCTAACTGTCTTTAAGCCACAGTTAATGTCTTGTGGATTGGGGTGCAGTGTACTCATTCTAAGAAAGCTGTAATGCCTTACACGGTATACCCGCTGTGACTTAGGAGTGTCGAATGAACACTGCTCTCTGGGAGAAGGTGCAGAGATTGCTCTGCCCTCGCTGAGCAATACAGAGGTTCGAGCAGACATCAAAGACCACAGTGAGCAAAAGCTCCAGCAGACCTTAGAGTTCACTCGACCTTGGCCTCATTTTCCCTGAGGAGGGATCGGCCTTATGCTTAGGATTGATGGTGGTGAGTCAGCAGATGGACTGAAACCAGGACCATTGCCTCCCAATTCCCAGAACACTAAGAGAGCCAAATGATAATTATGGCCAGCATTTACTGAATGCCTACTATGTGTCAGCATGCACTAGGTGCTTCTTTCATGAAGTCCTTTGTGAACTCAGTGTTGCTCTTTGACACTGGTTGCTCAGGTTAGAAATAAAAAAAAACCCCAGGCTCTGAAACCTATCTGAATTCTCTCCCGGCTGATTTGAGCCTCTCCTGCCTGAAGGTCGAACCCTTCTCCTTGAATCCCCTGGCCTTGCCATCTGCCACCAGGGCCCACTGTGATAACTGCACACGGTCCAAGCTCAGCTCAGTTGCTGTAGACCCCCTGCCAAGCAGCAAGTATGAAAATGGGTTCAGCGAGCCACACATCTTACCGCCCTCCACCCCAGCGGCTCAGGATGTTGCTGGCACCTCTGTCATTCTGGGTCCATGTCATTTCATGCTGAGTTCACACGGCTGTGTTCCCTGTCCTCTGGGGACTTCTGGGTCAAGATAAGCTTGATGTCCTAGCCATCCGTGGAGCGAGACATGTACACAATTGACCAGAAAACTAAGTGAGTTCGGTGTGAATGCTATGCGCTCCGGGGCTGTGTCCCTAATGGGGAAGAGGAGGAGACCACAGTGTGGCCAAGCTCAGAAGACCCTTCTTACATAAACACTACAGCCATCTGGGACCAAGTAGGCTCCCAGGAGTTGGGGTAAAGGGTAACAACACTTGTAGCACCAACTGACACTTACTCTGGCTTTCTGTAAGCCAGGCATTGTTAAAGCACATTTAATCCGCCCAACAATTGCATGAGGGCCGGGGCCTAGCTCTTGAAGCTCTCCTCTGAGCTACCCACTGGCCAATAGCACAGCACTGGAGAAGAAAATCTCTCTGTGCCTCTGTTGTTACTTTGGTTGTTTCTGGGGGCAAGGTGGTGGCCCACACCTGTAATCCTAGTACTTTGGTGGTGGAGGCAGGAAGATTTGGGAGTTCAAGGTCATTCTTGCCTAAAGAGTGAGTTCAAGGCCAGCCTGGGTTATATGAGACTGTGTTTCTAAAATCTGTATTAAAGGAATGAGTGAATAAATAAATAAACCTTCCCCTACAGGTGAGTGGGAATTAAGCACTCCCGTGTGGGTAAAGTGCTTAGAAGGAGCCGGGCAGTGGTGGCGCACTCCCAGCACTCGGGAGGCAGAAACAGGCGGATTTCTGAGTTCGAGGCCAGCCTGGTCTACAGAGTGAGTTCCAGGACAACCAGGGCTACACAGAGAAACCCTGTCTCAGAAAACCAAAAAAAAAAAAAAAATAGTGCTTAGAAGGGAGCCTGGTGCATAGTAATTATTTAATGTCTGTCCAGTATTATTTGTTACCAAGTGAAGTGTTGTCCTTTTCGTCCCACCTTACAGATAGGAAAACCGTAGTACAAAGTGCTTAAATGATTTCACCCCATTGGTCCATTCAGGATTTGAATCCACGTAACCCGTCTTCGGGTGCCGTCCACTCAGCCCTATATGTTATGACCTTGTTGAAGGAGATATGTTGAGTCCAGTGAGGGGTCCTCATCTGAGGGAGAAGCACTGGGAGGGCCAACGTGGCAGAGCCTGCTCGTGAGGGGTCCAAAGAAAGGCTAGAGGAGGGAGGTCATCTGAGGTATCCTGCCAGAGGGGATTGAAATAGAAAGAGAGGGATCTGGATTCTGCTGGCTTGGAGGAGGGAGGGGGAGCGAGAAGACTGAGCGACTCCTCCCGACAGCATTTGGCTGGCAATGAGATTTATCTCCAGAGCAAATTGAACCCAGTAGGAACAATTTTAGCAAATATCAAGAACTGCAGAAGCTGGGCAGCCTGGAGTCCCCTTTCCCAGTGTTGCCCTGGGCCAGGCCCTCCTCGTATCACCCCACTGCAGGTGTGTGAGTGGCTCCACACAGCATTTACCACGTTGAGTTTTCAAAACACAATACATAAAGTCAGCAAGGCTCAGTTTCCCTGTAAGAACTCTGCCTGCCCAACCCCAGAAGAGATTAATTAATATTCAACAGCAACCTTTTAGTTAAGCACTTACTATGTGCCAGGTACTAGTCTAGAAGTTTGAACATAGTCGGCAAAAAAATCTTCTGTCCCTGAGAGTGTAGGATACAGTTGGCAGCTGTGCAGGATCCACAGAGCATCCATCGATGCTTCTGCTCTGACCTGTGTGTCCTGTCCCAAGACCAGGGCAGAGCTCTAGCCTCACGACATCCTTGAAACTAGAAGTATCAGTAGTGGCACAGTTCTGGTCAATCATGGTGGAAAGGCTGAGCCATCAGGAGATTGAAGCAGTTATTGGGGGGACAGTGAATGCATGCACCCCGGTGCTCAGCCCTCCCCTCTAGCTGCCTGTACAGTCTGGAATCCCCTGCCCAAGGAATGATCCTGCCCACTATTAAGATCAGTCTTCCCAGACTCTGTATGTCTAGAGGCCTGTCAAGTTTTACAACACCATCACAAGTAGTCTGGGGCCATCCCCCTTCACCTGGGCCCTTTCTTCCTTGCTACTGGAGATAAGTCCTTCATGCTTTTCCTGGGAATGATCCCCCACCCTCACCCCCAGTTCCTGTATATCTTAGACTTGGCTGCTGTAGGGAGAGTCACTCTTTAACTGTAGGCAACTGCTTGGGTTATTTTTGTTATTTGGTGTTGTTGGTTTTTGTTTTGGTTTTGCTTTTCTCAGAAACCCCAGCCCCCTGTTTAGCTTGTGTGAACCAGCGGTCCTTGGGGAAGGCCTGAGCCTAAGAATGTCCTGATCTTAGGAACCTCCCCAGACTGGCTCTGCCCTGCCCAGTGAAGGCTGGTTAACCTCCATAGCATCTCTGTACTGTGGTCTCCTCAGAAATCCCAGGGTAGGGAAGGACCTACAGGGGCTTTGTCTCTAGGAGTCAAAGCTGTCCTCACCCTGGTGCCTCACAGAAATGGGACCGCATCCCCTCACGTTCCCACATGGTCCCCTTGGCAAGAGGATCAGAATCCCTGGCTCGGCCCATCCAGGTTGCTCAGCAGACTTACAGAAAAGGAGCTTCGAGACAAGTAGCTGAAGAGTAAGGTAGCAGACACAAGAGCC
The DNA here is from genome assembly GCA_019843965.1 of Rhynchomys soricoides. Classification (NCBI taxonomy): domain Eukaryota; kingdom Metazoa; phylum Chordata; class Mammalia; order Rodentia; family Muridae; genus Rhynchomys; species Rhynchomys soricoides. The sequence goes on along the minus strand of JADRCH010000079.1, from coordinate 3,032,600 downwards.
ATGAACATAGGTACTGTCTTCTTTTTACTCTTTGTGTGGCCTCGGGGACAGGCAGCCCAGAGGAAGCTAAGGTAGGGCCAGTGAGTTCCAGGTCACTCGCTCCAGAGCAGATAAACAGGGAACAGGAGAAAGTCAAGAAATACCTGGATATACCTTCTTTTGTTTTGTTTTCTTGAGATAGGACCTCACTGTGTAGCACTTGTTAATCAGGAATTTGCTATGTAGATAGACCAGACTGTTCTGGAACTCACAAAGACCTGCCTGCCTCTGCCTCCCAAGTGTTGGAATTAAAGACATGAGCCCTGTACCTTCTTTTAAGGATTTCACTGCCACTGAGGGCAGAAATACAAACTGAGGGTGTTCTGCAGTGCAAATGGGGGTCAGATAGCTGAACGAACTTCCAAACTGAAGAACTTAACCTCAGTGGAAGTAGAAGCCAGGTATATGGAGCTTGGGATTCCATACTAAACAGGCCCAGCCAGAAGCAGGATTCTGTGAGCTCACCACATCCTACCTGCTGTAGAAGCCTGGTCCATGCAGAGGCAGGAGGAAGTGCTGAAGTGGTAAGCTTCTGAAGCTAAGACTGGACTCTGAGAAGGTGAAGCGCTCATCTCTGAAAGCCCCGCCCACTGCACAGAGAACTATTTCTAGGATTTGCAGAGCTATTTTTCTGCATCAATTGCCAGTGATGCCAGTTAAAAATAATTGAAATGCAAATTCATGGCAGCCCTCTATGGAATACCATGTCTTACTGAGAAATCTTAACAAAAACGCTAATAAAAGCACAGAGGTGTCAGTGGACCAGTGAGGGCAGCCACAGCATGAGTGTCTTGGCCACCTCCTGTTAAGGCTTCTTTATTTACATAGTATCTTTAACTGTTTGGAGCTCCCGAATCTCCTTAAGAAACTGATGGACATTGTACCTCAGAGACAAATGACTGTCCTCTATCTGGGCATGTGGCTGACATTTGGTGACTCAGTCTACGGGCCTCCTAAATCTGGTCTGTGGATACAGATCATAAAGTTATTTTCTGTGGTAGGATGTCATCAATGGGTTGGCAGGACAACCTCAGCTGTGGGCCTTGTGTTTTCCTTCTGTTTGGGGGTTTACTTGGCCCACAGTGAGGCAATAGGGTTTGTTACAAATAGGTCAGTTATTCCCTGGAGGGAAATGTTGCGTAAGATTATCTCCAAGGTCCCATGTAACCTTGTGATTCAGCAGTGTGAAACAAGTAACACTGCACGGAGGGTCTGCTTTGACTCTGGGTTAGATCATTTAAAAAGGGCATATACTCGCCCAAGTAGTTTGCCTGCCTCTCCTGAATATATGGAGCACACACACACACACACACACACACACCACTTCACTCTCCTCTCCCTTGGCTTTCCTCATGCCCATAGTTGCCGTGACAACCAATCTAGGCCAGTCTTGGTCTACAGACCATGTTATCTCGGTGGTACAGAGCTCATCCGGGGCCCAATGTGCCAGGGCCACTGAAGCTGTGTATGGGACAGTTGCCATGGTAATATATAGGACACATCCAGGTGGAAACATCTGGACTTCTTGTTGGCCAGAGAAACAAAGGGATGTGGTTTTAAATGGGTACAATTTCAGACAGAGTGCCCTAGATTAGGTGTTTCTTCCAGCTTCTCCCGGAAGTCCTAAGATCAGAGGAAGTGGAGATTCCATATCCTCCCACCCGACCTAATTTACAGGACCATTGGCGATGCAGAGAACACAGGCATCTAATACTATGTAGCAAAGACTAATCTGAAGCTTGAGGGGAGTGTTAGGTTCACTGGGATTGCAAAGGACAGAGTTCATGAAGCTGAGACAAGTAGAGACTGGTGGTATTGTACGTCACTTCCTCTGTCCATGGGATGGTTCCCTCTTGCTCCCCATCCCATTACCTGGATTTAGTGGGCCAGGTTTACTGTGACTGTGGTCCAGGAGCTACCCTAACCTCCGGTACAGTAAATATGGGGGTTACAGAGTCTCATCAGCAGGACCTTGGGGGCTCCATGCTTCTTGGAATAGTAGGCAGTATGAAGCAAGTCTCCAGGTACAGCTGCATGTTGATGAAGGATGTAGGGAAAGCTGTAGGCCCCTCACAGGCCTGTACTCGAGGTCTGATGTTCTCAGGTACCTCCAGTGTGGTCTTGGGCAAGTTTCTTTCTCCATAAAATGAAGATAATGATACTCCCTGACGCATAGGATTTATAAGGTGCACACTGAGTATAAGAGGGTCCCGGGTATGTGGTGCCTGTGGGGTCCCCTGCCCTCAGTTCAGCCTCAGTGTGAGGTCACCTTCTGTCTTCTATAGGAGGAGTTCAATTCACTGGTATGAGGGGGTCTGGCTTGGGATGCAACTAAGCAGAATGGGATTGCATGGCTCTTGACTACATCAACAAAGAGGAAAGGCACATAGCTGTGTGGGGCAGTCACAAAGGGATTTCTGGGCAACGGGGCCTTGCAAGATGTATTGGACTTAAATATATAGAGAAAGGCCAGGCAAAGCAAGGGTACAAGGGTGGGATTAGACCTGGGCAGAAGCAAGTAGAGGAGCATTAAGGAGAATGGTTGCCAGGAGACGAAGCCAGAGCTGTGGAGGGCTTGTGTATTGGTCAGCACAGGCCCATGTGACAGCTAGGCCCTTGAGGGTGGAGTGGTCCTTACCTTGAAAGGCCACCCAGACCACCAAGTTACAGATTCTCCTCCTGCTAATCACAGAGCTGTGGCTATCAGGGGAGGTGGGCCTTTATGCCCTCAGACCCTGAGCCCATACCCCTTACCTCCAGGACTGCTCCTGAGAACCAGCCACTGGGAAGAAAGACCCCAAGTATAAGCATGCGGTCTAGAACACTTGGTAAAAAAGAAAAACACAGCACAGTACAGCCCAGAGCTAGATTCTGCCGGCCCCAGACATTCTAGCCATGGGGTTCCAGGAGGAAGGGCCTGTCCGATGATGCCCTTACACACTCGGTCTAAAGCAGGCTTTTTTGAACCCTGTTCCCTCAGGTTCTGCAGACCTCTGGAAGAAGGCCAATGCTTTCCCAGCCTTAAAGAAACCTCCTCTAGTGGCTTCAGGTCCTGACTCCTTGTGTGACGAAAAATGACTTGGTTTCCTTCTCCAGGCCTCCTCTCTCATTCCTGTGTTGTTCGTATCCTGTCAGTATTGGGGCTCGGAGGAGCAGAGGAGCAGGAGGTCAGGCAGCTGGGAGTTCAAGGAATGTGTGCAGCAGCTTAGGGTTGACCCACATATCTGTCCTTCGGGATTGGGGCATGGGCAGGGTGGGGGCAAAGTTCTAGAACCCTGGTTCTGTTACCGCTCTTTCACCTCAAGCCAAGTTTTCCCCCGGCAGGCAGGGAGATCGTAATCTCTCCCCTAAGCTCATACATCTGACCTTTGAGCCTAGAATGAAAATCCATAATCCCTAAGCTCAGGGAGTCTGTAAGACAAGGGAGGGTGTGCCAGGGACTTGTAGAGACACAGTAATGTCTTCTTTACCAATTCTATTGCAAAGCGAAGCTAGCAGCTGGGCTGCTGGCAAGCAAGCAGACCAATCTTAAGAGGGCTTCCTCGAGGTATAAGCGTGCTGGGGTGTTTGTGTGACACCACTGTGTCTGTTGTTAACTTTTCCTTATGCACTTAGAAGTAGAGGATGAACACTAGTCCTAGCTTAGCACTTACATGTACCAGACAGTCTGGGCTGTGAGGGTACCATGGCCTTGCTTACCCTTTCATACCTCTGAAAAGAGCAAAAATTTGGGGGCATGAGGGTGTCTCATAGCTAGATTTCCCAAGGTCATCCCCCAATGATATGGAATTTCCTTTGAAGGAGACAAGGACAGAATCATTGGCCTCCCCCTGTCCCAGAACTGCCAAAAAGTGAGAAAAGATGTTGCTGGGGCTGCATCCCAGAGCCCTGGCTCCCACTCCACGCTCCAGCTGTGCTGTCTCTCACCACAGGGTACTGAGAGGTCAGACCTGTTTACAGGCCCCACACATCTGTTGTGAGTCACGCATTCATTCACTGAATCAGTCGTCACTCAGCAAATATTCCTGAGAGCCCACTATGCGCACGGGACTCTGATAGCCTTTGAAGACAAGTTCAACCAAAAATGGATTCTTGAAAAAGACAAACAGATGATGAATGACGGCTACAGATGTTAGGGGATCATCAAAGTGGCTGCAGTGAAGGGAGGGGCAGTTGGGGATGCCATCTGTAAAAGAGGGCATTGGCCTTCACAGAGGGTTGAGGAAAGCTGGGTTTGGTAGCACATGTGCAGTTTCAGCATTCAGAAAAGACTAAGGCAGGAGGATATTAGGTTCAAGGCTGGATGGTGAGACCTTGTCTCCCAAAACCTTAGGGGTAATATTCTTGATCCCCGCTTCCCTGCACACTCACATTTAGCCCATGAGCAGGGTCTAATGGCTCTACTGTATGCCATTACTGATCATTGCTCATGACCACCATCTCCACCACCTTCTTCACCACCAGCTTTCAGCTGGGCTCACCATTCAGCCAAGCACCCGTACAATTTGCTTCCACATAAGACTCAAAAGGAAGCCAGGTCTCTCCCCCATGCCCTGCAGCTTCCCTTCTCCTTTCTCTCCAACAACTTACCTTCCTTGTTGTCTTTCAGAAATACACCATGAATTTCTTATTTTCATCCCAGCTCTTTTTCTCCTTAGCATTTTTAAAAAAAGATTTGTTTTATGTATATGAGTACACTGTCGCTGTCTTCAGACACACCAGAAAAGGGCATTGGATCCCATTACAGATGGTTGTGAGCCACCATGTGGTTGCTGGGACTTGAACTCAGGACCTCTGGAAGAGCAGTCAGTGCTCTTAACCGCTGAGCCACCTCTCCAGCCCACCTTAGCAGTTTTATTTATTTATTTATTTTACATTTATTTTGTATGTGTCCATGGGAACCTAGAGGACAGCTCTCACGAGTCAGCTCCACGCTGTGGGTTCTGGGAATGGAACTGAAGTTGTCAAGCTTAGTGGCAAGTGTGCTTACCGACTGAGCTAACTTGTTGGCCCCTCCTTAGAGCTTTTAAGTAGCTGGTATCTCCAGCTAATTTGTTGTCTGTCTTTTCCCGCTGAGGAAAGGGGTTTTTGTTTTCTGTTTTGTTAAGTCCCCAACATCTATCCCAGCTGACCTGAACCAGCGTGGGTAACCGGGAGCTGTCATTCTAGAGACTCTGTGCTCAAACACCAGCTATTTCCACAACCTCTGGCCCCGCCTTGCTCACATTCTGAAGTCCTGGCTGAGGGGTGGAGTGACTTGGGGAAATGACCTGGTAGAAGGAAGCGGGGAGTGGCATTCTACAGAGACACTGGTCTCAGAATCTTCTTGGGAAGTTACAAAGAAGGTTATTATTAGGGGGTGAGCTTGCCACCCTCTGGGGTTGATGGTACCAGGCCCTAACCCGGGATGGGTAGGCTAGGCTTGCACACACACAAGGTTGGGTTTCTAGTCCTTGTTCTCCAGATCCTGACTCTGGACACAGAAACAAGAGTGCTGCCTGTCCCCAAACTCTGTCTTGAGCTCTGTAGAAAGCAGGGTGTGGGTTCCTCCAGGCCACCACTCTCTCCTTCACATTCCTTCCTTCCAAGGTCACCTTTCAAGGTCGTTGGGTCTGGAACAGCATAGCTTTCATTTCTACCCTTTTCTCCCTTCCAATGCCTTCCCTCCAGCTCTGCTAACACTATCCCAACAAGCAGAGCCCCAGACCACCCACCACCTCTGTGTTACATCATTTCCGGTCACAGGGGTGTGAGAATGTAAAGTCCCCACAGCATGCCTTTCCCTGGCCCTGTGCCTACATCTTTATTCCTTACATGGCTTCAAGCTATCGGTCAACAGACATGGATGAATGGCACATCCTAATTCCAGTACAGAAATGGGCAGAAATGGGGTGTCGAGCTTGTTCTAGGAGAGCTAGGAACTGAAGATAGAAATGATTCCAAACCAGCCTCTTTCCCCACCTTCCCAGTAGGAATTAGCAGGAGACAGTTCTCAGGTCACTGACATCAGCACCCTCTGTCTGCCCAGCCCACTCTCCCCTTCATCTTGCAGTCCCTTGAGGTCATTGGCCTCTATGCAACGAACCATTTGAGACCTGGCATTTTCATAGCGTGTCAAAGGGGGAAATGGCTAAGTCTGAGGGGCTCAGGGCTGATCTTGGGACATGGCAGAGCCCTCTCTTTTTAGGAAATGCTCTGTACATCTCTGCTTTATCGACAGATGCCAGAATGGCTGTTGCCACGGCAGCAGAGCATCCTCCCCACAGAAGAAGGTGGTTGGAAACACTGGGGATGTGAAAAGAATAGGAAAGAGTGAGACAAAGGCATGCTAGGGAGCCCTGGAGTAGTCCAACATGCCAAGATGGAGTGTAAAGGGACCACTACCTGGCCATGGCAAGACCCTTTAAAGACAGGAGGAAGACTGCTTTCAAGAAGCCTGGTGGTGAGGCAATTTGTGACATTGTGCATAGATAGTATTTTACATCTCAGAAACTGACAGGTGCTGTGTGGGAGGGAGGGGGACCCCAGGTTTAGAAGGTAGAAAGGAGTGGGGCCTCTCAGATACTGACCTGATTTCAGCCAAGAGGCTGAGGAGTGATCTTTCCTTCATCTGGTTTGTCTTCTTCTGAAGAGAAGCAGAATTTCAGGGGCTGTTTACTGGAGGAAGGGAAGGGACTTGAGATTTGGGGAATATGATATCCTGTGAGAGATGGGCTAGAGGAACAAAGAGGATACAGAGAAGAGGAAGAACTAAGCTGACACACGGGATCAAGTGAGGGAGTGAGGCAACCATGGTGGAAGGAAGGTCAGGTCCCGGGGGCAGTGGGCATCCGGAGCAAGGGAAATGCAGGTGGACGGAACGACTCATGGAATAGGGCCTCACAAAATGCTGAAGGCTTTCCTGCAGATATGTGCATCAGAGAGGAAGGGTCAGGTTAAGCCAGGGGTATTGGCTGCAGCAGTAGACATGAGTGGATGGGCATAGTGTTGTTTAGTCAGGATGGTAACCAGAGAAGAATTTATATGGGGGGAAGGGGGATTATCAATAACAACCAAGAACTTGGTCAATCAGCTCACAGATTGCAATTTTGATTTCCAAATTGCAATTTTTAGAGAAAGCAACATCCCCATGTAATTGAGTCAGGGCAATAATATATAAATTACAGAATGGCAGATAGATAAGAGTGAGAACTTTAAAAATGATGGTTTTTCCATAATCTTAGCACTCTGGGGGCTGAGGGAGGAGGATCCCAAGATCCAGTGGTTTGTGACACTATTACAAGTCATCTGTGGGATCATAGACACTTGAACTCAGAGCTTGTGTTCAGGCATAAGCATAAGTATTTGTGTATCCTATGGCAGTTCATATTCTAGCTGGACTCTAGTCCTCAACATTCCTTTGACCAGCTTCAAATTTCTCGTATCCTACATGGACTCGCAGGCTTGGTTCCATCTCGTAGTTTCCCAAGATCTGGACGTAGGGCCTCTGAGCACAGTCTGCCTGGTGAATCTCAGCACCCAGACCTCTGCCTGCACTCTGAGGCAGCACTTCTTGTCATTGCTGTACCTAGACCACAGCATATCCATGCCTGTCTTCCTGAGATAAATGTGTGACACTGCATTTTCACAGGGACAAAGTTATTTCCCCGAATCTTGGGTTGTCTGCCTTGTATCCCTGCCAGACATTAAGTTCCTTAAGGGTAGACTCTCTCCATCTTTCTCTGGATCTCCAAGGTCAGCTAAAAGTCCACAGTTCTCTCTCTCCAGTAACCCCATTCTCAGCACCTGCTAGACACAGCCTCTCTGCTATGGTCCCTGTCCTAGAAAGGTTTGTAGAATCTCAATCCAGCCCTGGGGTCATAGAAGTTAGGGTATCCTGGGCTGTGGTCAGCACTAATGTCCAGCATTCAGGCCTCACAGCCTGAGTCATTAATACCTACTCTGGGCTAGCATGTCATATGGAGATCTATGCTTATGGGACAGACATATCTAGGATCTTTTAAATTGGTTCTGCAGCTATGCTATGGACCTATGCTAACTGTCCTCTGAGTCCTTAGTGACCCAAAGTCCTTTTACCTAGGAGGCTAGGATTATAACCATTCTAAGAGCAACAGACGTTCAATGACTTTGACAAGGTCATGTGATCAAGTGGAATGGAGACTCAGACTCCTGCTCCCAAGGGTTAGCCTCTTCCCTGTCAACCCTGGGCTCTGTCTGAATCACCCTGTTCTGTACTGTGGCCCTTACCTTCTGGGCTTAGGAGGGCAAACTATAACTTAGAGATTGAAGAGGATTTCTGTGGGAAACCAAAAGGTAACGGTTTGTGGGACTTCCCTCAGGCTCTGCCAGTTTGTACCCAAGACCTACAGGGCCACTCTTTCTCCTGTGTCTAAGACACCCTTTCCCAGTACCTTTACCTGTACCCCCAAATCTCCCCTCCTCCACTCATGCTTTTTCCCAGATGCAGCAGGGAACCTTCTACTCCATCTCTCTGTAGAAAGCAAGGAGAAAAATTGGTGGGATCCTCTCCGTGTCCCCGGGGCTCAGCTCACAGACACCTCCCCCTCCCGAGCCAGAAATAGACACACTCTCCCCTACCTCCCTCCCCTTGCGCACACTCCACCCCTCCTCCTGTTTGCTCCCCGCCTTCCCCCTCCCCTCTTTCGCTGGGAGCTGCAGCCCGCAGCCTCTCCACGAGCTGGAGGGAGGAGTGTAGAGAGGGCGCTGCCCGGGAGTGTGCATCCCGCAGCACGGATCGGCAACCGGGGTACCGAGACGAGATCCCAGCATCGCAGCACGTCCCGGCTTCGATGGAGCCGCTGGTCTTCTATCTTTCTTTTGACTGATTTAAATTTTTTAATTTATATTCTCCCCGTCCCGCCCCTTTTCCTTCGACCCCGCCCCATCAACCCGTTATTTCCTTGCCTTTTCCTCTTCCCGGGCTTCCTTCTCCGCATTTCTTTCCCCCTCGCCCTCCGCTCGCCCCCTTACTCCCTCCCCTTCCTCTCCCCTTCCTCCGCGGTTTCTTCCGTCCTCCCCCCCATTCCGCCCCCTCCTCTCCCGGCGCTCCCGCCCCCTCCCCCGCCCCGTGCCTGCAGACGCGCGGATCGTCCATGCGCTCCTCGCAGGCAGAATGCTGGGCAGCAGCGTCAAGAGCGTACAGCCCGAGGTGGAGCTGAGCGGCGGCAGCGGCGGCGACGAGGGCGCGGACGAGCCTCGGGGAGCCAGCAGAAAGGCAGCCGCGGCGGACGGCAGAGGCATGCTGCCCAAGCGCGCCAAGGCGGCAGGCGGCAGTGGTAGTATGGCCAAGGCCAGTGCAGCGGAGCTGAAGGTCTTCAAGTCCGGCAGCGTGGACAGTCGTGTTCCCGGCGGGCTGCCTGCCTCTAACCTGCGCAAACAGAAGTCGCTCACCAACCTCTCGTTTCTCACAGACTCCGAGAAAAAGCTGCAGCTGTATGAACCTGAGTGGAGCGATGATATGGCCAAGGCACCCAAGGGTTTGGGCAAACTGGGGCCCAAGGGCCGTGAGACTCCTCTGATGTCCAAGACACTGTCCAAGTCTGAGCATTCGCTCTTCCAGCCCAAAGGTGGCCCTACGGGTGGCGCCAAGACCCCACTAGCTCCGCTAGCGCCCAGCCTAGGCAAACCTAGCCGGATTCCTCGGGGACCCTATGCGGAGGTCAAGCCTCTCAGCAAGGCGCCTGAGGCAGCTGTAAGCGATGATGGCAAATCGGACGACGAGCTGCTTTCTAGCAAGGCTAAGGCGCAAAAGGGCTCAGGGACTGTGCCCTCTGCCAAGGGCCAGGAGGAGCGGGCCTTCCTCAAGGTGGACCCTGAGCTTGTGGTTACGGTGCTTGGAGACCTGGAGCAGCTACTCTTCAGCCAGATGCTAGGTAAGTCTTGCCGCCCCGCCCCACCCCGCCCCTGGTTTTCTCCTGGCCAGCTGCAGGGAGAGGTGGGAAAAGCTTCACTTTCCCCCATTCTCCCCTGTATACCGATCACTGGCCAGGTTAGGAGGGGCATTACTGCCCAGATGTGCAGAGCTGGCCTACCTCCAGCTGTGTCTGGCTAACGTGTGTCTTAAAGATGTCGCTGATGGAAGCCTGGGCTCTGCTGTGGCCTGTTGGAAGTGAGGATGGACAATGGGGACCGGGACTTGGGTGCTCAGAAATCATTAGCTTCCTTTAAGTTCATAGTCCTAATATGGCAAACCACGATGAGGTAGGTTGGTAAAAACACCAGCTGAGGAGTGGTCTGCGCTGGATAACACAGCATCCAGCATTGCTAGGGGAGCATCGGTAAGAGCCCAGATTTAGAGCAAAGATGTGCAGATGTGAGGGCTAGTTGGTCCTTGGAGCAGATCTGAGGCTCCACTTCCTCTGTGAATCCCGGGTGGGAGCTTGAGTCGGATTTCCCCGGGTGTGGGGGACCTGGCAACAAGAAGTGTCTGGGGCCAGGGAGGCAGGCGGGCAGCCAGCTGTGCGCATCTGGATACGTGTCCTTTCCCCCAGCCCCAAGCAGTCACCCCATCCCCCTAAACGTTTTAGGGAAAGGTCTGGGCTTTTGCAAGGAGACTCCCGAGAAGCCTTGCCCTTTGGCTAATGAAAGCCAAGCTGGCGGGAAGGGAGGAACAAAGCTTCCTCGGTGGAGGAAGCCAGAGAGCTGCTCCATTGTTCTCCAAGCCTGAACAGTCCGAGTTAAAAATCCAGAGCCAGCCCGGGGAACCGTGTTTTCTTTCTGTAGAGCCCCTGTCCTCAGACAGGGATACAGGGAGGATGTGCCTAACAAGGCTTGCAGTGCCTTGGAAGCCCGCACCGGCAGTACAGGAGCTGTGGGAGACCGGCTGCTAGCCACCTTAAGTGCACAGACTTGTTGCAGTGGATGTGGGTCCTTAGGCGCCAGAGCCCAGAGACCCCCATCTTCCTGGGTACCTTGTAGGCTAGTACCGACTCTGCTGGGGGCTGGGAAGGGGCGTGTCATGAGCATGTGAAAGGGCGGGGCAAGAGGAGGGTGTCGGTCCAAGTGACCATATTGATGGAGAGAGAAGCTAGTGCTGGCCCAAGGCCCCTGGAGAATGCTAAAGGAAACCTGTTCAGCCTGCTGCAGTCCTCCTGAGACATCTCCTCCCGTGGGGTGGTGAGGGTCTGGTGAAAAAGGATTCGGCCTCTGACACAGATGCTCTTGCAGAGGCAGTCAGTAGACTGGACAAGGGTAAAGGGAGGAAATCAGCCTTGTTCCTTTAGGCTGTCCCCCAGATTTGATTTGACAGAGAAAAGGAGAGATGGGGTGGAGTGCGTAGAAGTGACAGGCAGAAGTGCCACCCTATTGCCTGTTGAGCCTATCAGAGATTCTGTCCTCAAGGAGCTTGCCCTTCAGTGGGCTTAGACAGACAATAAGGAAAACAAAAACCACCAGGCACCAGGAGGGGTGTGGGGGGGGGTGAGAACTGGACTTGAGTCTAGAAAGGAACTGAGAAGGGAGGCCTACCTTGGGCCTCAATGAAGGACATGGCCATGGAATTGGGCCTTGAGACTTGGGGCTATCTCTGAATGAATGACCATAGTCTAAAAGGGCTGAGGGGAAAGGGCCTTCATATGCTTTGGGCAGGGAAAGACAAGTGTTGGAGTAGAGGGCACAGCCCCATTTTCAAGGTCAGGGCTTCCTCTGTTTGGAGTGGGTTAGTTAATCTAGCCAGCCCTATTCAAGGTAATTCCTACACTGCAAGTCAAAGGACTCTTAGCTGCTTCTCAAGAAGGGTCCCCACAGACACTCTGAAAGATGGTCCTAGAGCTGGCTAGGGGCAGGAGAGGAAGAGAAGTTGAGCTGTGGTCCTATATTCCTGCCTAGCTGTCTTTTCCCCAAGCACACTTCCAGAAGATCACTTAACAATTACGGGGGAGGGGGAGGGGGCCAGGGAACTCCCCCCCCCCCTTCTGGCTGGTTAGATGCTAGGCCAAAGGCAAGCGCCTGCTGCCTGGGCCAAAGAATCTATTTGTCCGTGAATCCTCAATTACAGCTCTTTTGGGGGAGACCTAAGAGGAGGAAGAGCCCACAGGTGTGGAGGAGTCTGATGAAGGTGGGTGTACTGGTCTTGGGCCAGCAGAGCCATTCTAATGGCCTCACAGAGAGCTATGGAGCTTCGCTCTCAGGTGGAGGAGAGAGGTGGGAAGTCTGCAGAGGTTGCCACGTTGCTTCTGAATGAGAAGACCAAGATACGGTGGCATCAAGCCCCAGAATACACTGGAATCAGATGATAGGAGGCACTTGATGACTCTAGGCTAAGCCTTTTTCTCTTGTGAAGATGAGGTAGAGAGGACACTGACGAGGAGGAGTGAGGGAGATGGTGGAGCCAGTTGGCATCCTGGGGCCTATACAAGTATGCCCAGGGTCAGGACAGGCTCTTGGTGTGCAGCAGGGCAGCATCTGGTGACAAGGCTGCTATGATGTCTCCTCATAGCGAAAGTCAGGGAGTTTTTACTCCCACCCACGAGCCCCAGTATCATCAGCTTATGCATATCCCCTGGTACCATCTCAAACCCAATTTTGCAGGCAAAGGGCAGAGAGCTGGGGCAGCCTCAAATAGGAGCCTCTTTGGAATAAAGAGGAAGAACTGAAACCTGGTCATCCCTTTTCCATCTCAGCTGGGGCCCAGATGATCTAAACAGGCTCTGTGTCCCTTCCCTAACCTGAAAGCTGCCAAGTAACTACAGTCCCCCTGGAGAACGCTGGAAGCATAGAAAGCTGAGGGCCAGTCCCAGGGGAAATAGGCCAGTTCTAGTACCTAGCTTGATGGTCCAAATGAGATAGTTTTGATTCTGGAGGAAGGGCACTAGGCCAGCTCTGGGGCAAAGCAGGAAGTGATGTTCCTCAAATCGTTGTCCAGAAGTCCTAAATTCTGGTTTCTCCTCTAGGGCTCAGTTTCCCCATATGTAAGTGGAAGAGATGCCTCCCATGGCTCATCCTGTAAGAGCAGAGGCAGGGATTAGCCCCTGTAAACATCCTGGGTGGATCAAAGAACACTTATATTAACACGGAGAAGTTAAAATTACAGTTAATACTCCTGGCCATACTTCAGCTTATTAGCCCTTCATCTGAGGATGACTCCCAAAACGTTCAGGCTTTCAGGAAAGACCGGACAGCCCGAGGTCAGGGTGAGAAAGAACCCAGGTCTTGGTGTTCATAGTCCCATTTCTTCACAGAAGGTGTCTGGCATCCATGGATGGGTTTCCATGGCAACAGTTCTCTACCCTCAGAAGCTCCGACCAAATACAATTAAGGAGGAAAGGCAGGAAGCTATCCATTTCTAAGGCACTGGGGCATTAGGGAGGAGGGCTGGGAAAGGGTTGCTTCGGAGAATGCACTCTGGACTCTGTGTAGAGTGCTGTGGGGTGACCTCTTTTCCCATGCAGTTCTCACCATCTTCCTCCTGTGCCTTGGTGAGGAGTGGACAGGTGACTCTAGATAACTTGCCCTGAGCAGGCAGGTGTGTGTGTGTGTGTGTGTGTGTGTGCGCGCGCGTGCTCGTGTGCTCACCTAGTACCAGAAGCTCCACCCACAGGCATGGCTGGTGATTCCAGGAGCTTTATGAGGCCTTGAAAGAGTGTGGGCAACCCTTCTTTCTGCCCTTCCCTAAGTAGTGGCATTTGGCTAGAGAGGAGTTGTGCAGTCATAGGTTGATGGTTTGTGGCAGCATGCTGGGCCAGCCAGTGAATGTGCTCATGTGAAATAAGAGGTGACACAGGGCCTTAGGGCTCAGGGCCTTCTGCCTTCCACTGAGCAGACCATTTCTTTCCATGCCACATTCAGTCCAGTTCTGCTGCTCCTGATGGCGAGACTGAAGCTGATCTCCTCACAAGACAACCTGGGTTCTATGTCTCAGAGGGAAAGACCTGGCTGAGTAGGTCTTAGGGGGAGGCCCTCTACCTTGGGGAGAAGGTTCGTGAAGGAGCAGGGGGGCTGGCTCCCCCAAAACATGTCCAAGACAATGTTCTTCCCATGACTGATAGACTCCAAGCCCAGAGACCACAGGCATTTCTAGGCTTACGGGACTAAGCCATCTGGGACCCTGGCAGGTGTTCTTTCCTGATACTTTCTTCTTCTTTTATTTTTCTCTGTCCTTTGCCCAATCTGCTCTGGGGCTGAAATCAGCCCCTCTCTGCCCCCCATCCCAAGCTGCCCAACCTCCTCTCCTGCTACCCTCAGTCTTGCTCCTCTCCAATACCTTCATTTCCAGTTTTCCAGCCTCTGGCCCCAGGGCTGGCTCATAATGATGCGAGGGGGAGGGGCTTCCAGAGTTTGAGTCCCCAGGGTGCACAGCTGCAGTTCAGCACCGGGTTGCTGCTGCTCAGCTGCCTTTGCACCACACTGCAGTGTCTCCCTGAACAGGCAGGACAAGATGCCCTCTCTCTACAGCCTGCTCAGCCTTTCTTAGAACCAAAGAGTGGAAATTGTCTAGATGAGACGCCCACTAAACGCTGAAATTAATCCCTCTGTGGCATCAGAGGCAGGTGGGTGTTCTGTTTACACACTCCTGGTAACAGAGGGCTCACTACCTTATTTCCTGGAAAGCTTTCACTGTCTAAAGGTTCTCCCCCAACCCCCATCTCTTCTTTCTGTTGAACCAAGATTCTGTCTTCTGAGAATTTCTTCCACGGTGTACATTTGCTCTTTGGATCCTTACAGATAAAGGGAGCCAAGCCTTCGCCTTGTCTTTTCGTATTTCTTGCCTGTGTCTTTTTTCCTATTATTATTATTATTATTATTATTATTATTATTATTATTAAATACAACTGCATGGAGGAGGACTCTAACCTATGTGCACCAGGTTCCCAGGCCTGAAAGCACCTATCTTGCACCTGGATCACATTCTTGCCTCCAGGAGTACTATTTACATCTTAAAATGAGTCCCTGCTGAGGATCCATAGGACTCCGCACCTGGTGATAGTTTTTTGGGTTTTTTTGTTGTTGTTTTTTTTTAAATTGTCCTGGAGAAGCTGTTCCCAGCAAAGCCTTTCTTTCCCTTTCCCTGTGCTAGCCAGCCAGCAAAAGGGAAATGGACATCACCTGTTTTTGATTTGCTCTGGCTGACCTCCCCCACCCACCCACCCTGTTGGATTACCCACATGTGTTTGATGTCCAGGGAGTCTGCAGCCTTCCCTCTCTTACACATAAAGAGCCAGGGTGCCAGACCCAGCTGACTACCCTAAACGGAGAGGTAACCTCCAACAGAAGCCCATAGAATCCCTGCCATCAAGGCAGACACTTCCCCACACTGCTGATTCTGCAGCTGTGGAGGCCGGACACCCAAACCTCCCTGGTTCCGTTCCACTTTGTTCAATGGAGTCAAGTCTCTGCTTCCTTCTGCCTAGCAAACATTAGTGTGCAGACTGGGAAGATGTCTTCTCACTAGAGGTGGAGACAGGAACACAGTTAGGCCCATCCCAGATCTTATACTTCTGGCATGTGAGATGTAAAATAAAAGAGGGGAGGGGCCTAGGACCTGCTAGGCTTGTGCACTCTTCTGCCTAGCCTGGTGCAACAGTGGATAGGGGAGGGAGAGATCAGAGATGTGCTGCAGGCTCCCAGCTCTTGCTGTCAACACCACTGTACATCTTGTGTTTATACACAGTTCTTCATTCCGTCCAGATCTCAGTAAGGCAGCTGGGGGGCTCCTGGCAGGAGCCATGCCTTGGCCTGGGCCATCCTCGAATCTATTTTAGATACCTCAATGATACATTTCAGGGCCATGGGAGTGGATGGTTTCTCTGCAGAGCCTTTTAATTTCTGGGTTGCAGTCTCACTCCGTGTGTCTGTTGGTGCTGCTACTCCTGTGACTTGGGATGTGGGCACCAAGAACTAGCACTTTGGTCAATATGGTCAGCCCCTCCCACTGCCTGACCCCTGCACCATTGTCTGAGGATTGATTATCCCTTGGAGTCCTGCTGTTGGGTAGAGTTGGGTGCTGGAGATTTGAGTCAAGAGTTCCAGATGTTTTCATAGAGAGCGGACGTTATAAACTGTGACTTCAAGACAGCAAATGCACATTGGAAGTATTGACATAATGGGTCATGTGGCACACAGAACAGATACCTAGGACTTGGGTGAGGTTGAATGCTGGAGTGTGCAGTGGGTAGTATGTGTTCCCATGGATCAGTGCTCGTCAGTACCAGTGCACTCTGGTTCCCAGCACAATGTACTTACATGTGTATATATGTATGTACACAAGAGTTGGGCCAGTTTAGGAGTGTGAAACATGACCATGGAGGAGCAACTTCCTCCAAACAGACCCCCAGGCAGAGACTGCAGGCTTCAGATGCCTGGCTTCTTTCCCAGACAAGCACTTTAAGTACTAGTTACCCTTCAGACTCTGAAGACACAGACTTTCTTTGCCCTTGGTGACCCACCAAACAAGCCCTTCCCTGTGGGGAGAGCTGGCAGCCATCCAGACAGGAGGCCCTGCCTTCTCTCTACAGAGTCCCCAAGGTGCTATGGGGCCTAGAATTCCAAGATCCCTATGCTGGGGGGAGGTACTTTCTAGGAGCCCTGCTCCTGGATTCTTCCCAGGTAGAAGAAAGAGGAAAGCTCAAGAATGCAATATCTATTTGTAATATTTACTGACTGTGGGACAGCATGTTTTCTATGTGTCATTATTTCTTGGTACTTACAAATTAAGAAATGGAGAGTAGTAGTAATAATAATAATAATAATAATAATAATAAAGATTTTTTTTAAAAAATAGGAAAGCCACCGGAAGCCAGGAAAGCAAATGAGTACCAGAGCCAGAATTTGAACTTAATCTCTAGGGTGTACTGCTTCCTAGATCCCCAGTCCTTCCCCCCATTTTTTTTTTCTTTTAATTCTGCTTAATTCATAAGAAACTTGTCAAGCAGCTGGTAAGGGCAAACCGGTGTGCACCTGAGACTGGGCATTAGGCAGGCTTCCTAGGTGGAGAGGTGGGCAGCAAGAGCTCCTTCCTGGCTGGCTGCAGGAGAGGTGGTCAAGGAGAAGAAACAGGTGGGGGGGTTGTGGCTGCTGGAATAGAGTATGCTGGGACAATTGGTTCTGGGGAAACATCAGAAGGGGTGAACACAGGAGGTTTCCAAAGGACCTCCTCCAAAGTCCTGTGCATCCTCCCTCTTGGTTGAGGTTGCCAGTGAGATTAACTCCCCAGGGCCTTCAGGCTCTGCATCTCCTGACTTAGCTGTTGTAGCCCTTACTGAAAGGGTAGCACCCATGGATCCCTCTGTTCAGATGTCTCCCCCTTCATTAATTACAGTTCTGATGAGGCCTACTGCCTAAGGTGCAGCGTTGTGCCCGTATCAGAGATTGGTCTTCCTCAGCCTTAGCATGTGTGCCCTGCTAAAGGCAGGACCCCCCCCTCAAAGCATGCACCAGATCACCCACAGCACAGCCCCAGAACTAGACTCTAGAGCTCTGCTCTGTTCCTCTCCTCTCCCCTGCCCTCCCCTCTTTTCTTCTCCTCTCTTCTCCTTTCTCCCTCACCTCCTGGGTCTCATGTAGCTCAGGCTGGCCTCTCATTTGATAGTTAGCCGAGGGTGAACATTGACCTTCTGCTCTTGCTCTGCCTGGGTTTACAAGCACGTGCCCACCCACCACATCCATGAAAATGTTCACTCACATCTAATTTTGAAGCAGGGTTATACAGAATGGAAGCTGCATTTCAGCCTCTGAATTATCTGTTTGATTCCAGAAGCCATACCAAAGGAGTTAGAAAACTATTCAAAGGAATATGTTCTGAGCTGGACATGGTGGTATATATTCTGTGATCTCAGATGTTCAGGACCCTTAGGCAGGGGGATTGCAAGTTTAAGGTTAGCCATGGTGTCTTAGGGTTTCTATTGCTGCAGTGAAACACCATGACCAAAGTATCTTGGGGACAAAAGATACTTTTGTATCTGGCCTACACTTTCACACCACTGTTCATCACTGAAGGAAGTCTGGATACAAACTCAAACAGGGTAGGAATCTGGAGGCAGGAGCTGATGCAGAGGCCATGGAGAGGTGCTACTTACTGGCTTGCTCACATAGCTTGCTCAGCCTGCTTTCCTGTTGAATCCAGGACCACCAGCCCAGGGGTAGCACCACCCATAATGGGCTGGGCCCTCCCCCATCAATCACTAATAAAGAAAATGCCCCACAGGCTTGCCTGCAGCCTGATCATATGGAGCCATTCTTTCAACTGAGACTCCCTCTTATCTTGTGTCTCTAGCTTGTCAAGTACACATAGAACTAGCCAGGACACTTGACAACTTAGTTAGACCCTATCTCAAAAAGAGTTGGTTTTTTTTTTTTTTAAAGATTTATTATTTTTATTGATATGAATACATTGTAGCTCTCTTCAGACACACCAGAAGAGGATATCCCATTATAGATGGTTGTGAGCCATCATGTGTTTGCTGGGAATTGAACTCAGGACCTTTGGAAGAACAGTCAGTGCTCTTAACTGCTGAGCCATCTCTCTAGCCCTCAAAAAGAGTTTTTTGGTTTTTTGTTTGTTTTTTAAAGGCATAGGGGTACACCATTTGCCTAGCATGCACAAAACCTAGACTTGCTCTCCAGCCCTACTCCACTCCCCTTCACACATACATAGCGGAATCATAACCTTGGCATAGAGAGATTGCACGCTACTCATCCATCTTTGTTTGAATGATTGTAGGACGGCACTGCGGATGGTTGGATGGTTTGGAGCTCTCGGGGAAGACAGTCCTTCAGGGAGTGAAGGAAATAGGCTGCCCTGGGGTGAGGAGGGCATACAGGATATGGGGTTCCTGTTACTTTATACTCAAGACTTTTATCTTTTTTTTCTCTGTCTCAGTTGCTATAGGGGTCATGGAGTATTTGGTTTTGCCATAGAATCTAGCTGCCCCAAAGTGTACTGTCCTAGAGCTTAGGGTTTGCCATAGGAGAGTATGCACTGCCCTACTGTCTTCATGCTTCCACGGGGCCTTGATGATGACAGAGCATCCAGGAGTTGCTGCAGGACTTGACTCCTGGCTTTGCTGTCAACATGTCCCTCCTGCAGCACTCAGGGAAGGGAGCAGCCACAGCAAAGACAACATCTATGACCCTTGAGGGTGGAAAATCAGGTGGCCATGCTATGGTGCTTCTTCATCTGCCATGGTGAATGACTGCAGACATGAGAGATGACCTTCCTTAGCTGTCAGGGCTGGGACTGGGATTCCTGACCCTTCCTAGACAGCAGGGTTGGTTTGTTCTCAGCAGACAGTGTGGAGAGGCTGCTGGCCTCCTGTTGCTGCCATTAAAGGGACATGTTGAGCTTTCAGGGGCCCCATGGCCAAGTCTCCAGGTAAAGAGGCCAGCTCGGCACCCTGAGCCTTGCTAGTCCCTGAGCCTAACATGTAGCTTCAGGGCCACTCCAGGCCTTGCTGTAGAGTTTTGGATCTTTGGTAGAGAGTACCCAGCCCCAAGACTGTAATGAAGGCTATATGGTGTGTGGAGGTCAGATACCTTTCATGTAAGGCCCTTTGGACCCCCTAACAGTGTCTGAGACATTGGTGATCAGCAGCAGTGGTAGCCAACACTTATTGAGCACTCACTGTTTGCCAGCTGTGAGTCACCCATCTCATCACGAGAATGAGGTATAATTCAAGGGTTAAGTACAAAATCTTTCACAACTGTGGTGGCAGGCAATAGAGATGGAGGACCCAAGGGCCTCCTGCTCTGCCTCTTGTGGTTTCTGGACTGTGGACATCAAGTAGGCAAGGTGGCAGGGAACACAGGCCAGTGCTGCTTGCCTAAGATGAGGGACGGTTGTATAGTACTGGACAACCAGGATGACCCTACTGCTGCCCTTCTCTTGGATGGTAAGCCCATGATCACATATACCAGAACTCACAGATGACTAACGAATTCTAGGCAACTTTCCCAAATGTATGTAGCCAGTTAATGGTGAATCTAAGCTTCAAACCAGACTTGACGACTCAGTTTCTCACAGTTAGCTACTAGGCTCTTCTGCCTCTGGTGTGACAAGTAGCAGATCTGTTCCTTACCCCTTCTATATTCTAGAACTCATGGGTTCAATCTCGCCGTAGTTAGAATGGTCCAGGTATAAAAATGGGTTCTCTCTTGACCTCAGCTCCAACTTTGCGAAGGGTTGTGCATCCCACGGTAATCACTGTCTGATGTAGGGAACGGACCCACTTCGGAGGAGGGTTCCAGCAGTGTCACAGCTGAAGTGGGACAGAGCAGAGCTCATGAGCTACAGGAGGGCTACCACAAGGGACCTTACCAGGTGGACCAAAGAGAAGAGAGCATAGATGGCCAGAAAGCTGTTCGTGCCTTTCTGTCTGTGAACTCTTGATCTCTCTCCAAGTGCAGCCTTGGATGAGCCACTTACCTACCTGAGTCTCAGGCTCCTTGTAGGCTAAACAGGGATCAGACGCCTCGGCTCTCAGATCTAGAGGACTTGGAGAGGGAACCGTACAGGAAAAGTCTGGTACAGAGGCGCCTGTGGCTGGTTGACAGAGGCATCCCCATCTGCAACTTGGAGTACTACTTCCTTTGTACTCCCCCTGCCCACTCCTCCCCCTGTAAGTAGCCCCAGATTTCTAGGTTAGATTCCCCATAATGGTGCATCACAGGGATGGGGAGGGGGGGTTAGCTCCATGAAAGGTCTAAGACTTATGATAATGTCTAATTTGTCGATGAATTGTACACAAGACACTGTTCTGGCATGAATTAATTCAGTTACCAGGACAGCAGAATTAGGTACTAGTTTTGCTCCCGTCTTTTCCAAGGAGGAACCGTTAGCTTGTGCCTCAAGCACTTGACTCCATAGTCACTAAACCATACGATCTCACACATGGAGAAAGTTTGCCTTGTAATGTCCCATGGACATGACAGATCTTCCTGGGTATCTCCCTAGAGCCTGTTACTTTTAAAGGGATGCATCTGCCTAAGGGTTTCTGTAAGATGTTGGTGGTTCAGGAAGCCTGACTGGTTCCCTTACTTCCTTGCATACCTATTGCCAGATTTGGGACATTTAGTGAGGTCTGCTGTCCGTATACTTTCACACCATCTGCATATCCTTCTCCACCCTGGATCCTGATAGCCTGGAAGGGCCACCATGCTTACTACAGGAGACAGGTGTGCACCAAGACTCTGGAGATCTACCCTCTCCCTGGACACTTTGGGTCTCTGGGACCCTGACTCCCTGGGGTAATAGAAACCACACCAGCTTTAAAGGCTGGATTATGAGATTTCAGATCAACTTCCTGTCCATGCCCTTCCTTGAACCTGTTCCTCATCTGCAGGCCGAGACTAATATCCAGCATTTGGGGGCCACTGTGAGGATTAAATTGAAGGAAAAGTAGAGTACCTGGTACACCTTCAGAAGTCATTAATAATCCTGTTCCCATCTCCCCTGCAGACTTGCAGTAGTTTTGGTCTTTCTCATTCTAACCAGTGTAGCTCTTCAGGCCCCAGTTATAACCAGTCATTCTAAGGGACTCCATTCATAGTTTGGCTCAGTCATTGAACCTGTTTCAAGTCAGCTCAGGCTGAGATGTGCATTATGAAGCCCCCTGGAAGTTTGAACAAAATAGGGGAGTTTCTTACAGGATACAGCATCTCCAGGACAGGGGGGACCCCAAGAGTTATCCAGGTTTCCAGGAGAAATGGAGCTAACAGCACCAAGCACCTTTTCCTGCTCAGCATGTTGGCTCTGCCCCGATCTGCTCTGCACATTGGATTAATTTCCTATCATACTTCTGACTTTTTCTGTTTTCAGTCCACGTGGCAGAGTGTGGAAGCCCACGTCCTGTCCAAGAGAGCAGCTGATTTACCCAAGGGAGGAGGAGAAGGCTCTGGCTGACCTATCACAAGGAGAGGAAGTTGGCTTTTTATGGTTATAGGCCAGCCTGGTGGATGTTTAAATAAAGTCTCCAAAACAGTATGGGGAAAAAAAAAAAAAAGACAGACTGTAAGGTGTGGAGGATGATTGTCAAAGTGGCTCTCTTGGCTAAAGGTCAGCATCTATTGTAACCCTTAGCCCAGGATCTAGCTTAAGGTGAGCTCACCCTATCTAGAGCAGAGTAAAAATGAGCAATGCCCTTATTTCTGGCCAGGTTGGGGACTCAGGGTTGATCTGTTGGTTTACCCTGGGCTCATCTGTCCTTCTATTGGTCAGTTATGTCTCTGGTGGTCTCTGTTCCTCCTGGGGCTGAGGCATGAGACCTACCCTTGTGATGGTTCTCACGCAGCTGGGAAGACATCTGTGGAGGAATGAAGCCAGAACAACTCGGCTCCTTCCCTTTTCTCTTAGGAACAGATGGATAGGGTTGAGACGGACCTGTGATTTCCTATAAGCCTCGGGCTGGAGCCAAGGTGTTGGGCTAATAGGAATGGAGCTGGCCTTGCATTAGTGGACAGTATGTCAAATGGCAGACAGGAAGAAATTCTCCCCCAGAGGAGCCGGCCCTGCTTCTGAGCTGGGAGAGTCTAGCTTGAGCCAGGACAGGGGGTGGATTCCAGCCATTTTCTCACACTCTGCAAGGATTGGATTTCCCTTGCA
This sequence comes from Rhynchomys soricoides, assembly GCA_019843965.1. Lineage (NCBI taxonomy): Eukaryota > Metazoa > Chordata > Mammalia > Rodentia > Muridae > Rhynchomys > Rhynchomys soricoides. Next base: position 3,010,009 of record JADRCH010000079.1, on the reverse strand, counting down.
TCTGTGAATCACAATTATAATGTTTATAGTGTTTCAGCTCAAGCACTCAGCAATAGCCTAAGTCATTCTTTATTCCCTTGGGGTCATCAGAGAGAGGACATAGAACCTAGTGGCCAAATCCATAAGCGCTGGGGTCAGGCAGATCTGATTTTAAATCCTTTCTCTATATAATGAGCTTTGATAGTGTTGAGTCCACAGGCACATGGTCCTCCCTGAGCTCTGGCTTCTTCTAGAACTTAGTCCACTCCAGCCCTCCCTTCTCTCCTGTATTCAGGCTGCCATCTCCTGAACGCCTCTGTCTCCGTGTCATCTCCTTATGCCCATGTTCACTGGGTGACTTGTTCCTCAGATTCTGCATGGACAGGAGTCCCCCAGAATACTACTCTCTCCAGCCATGCCCCCAGACTTCCAAACACATATAAGTGAGACATACCAGTGCAGCCTGCCAGATATGCATTCGCTTGAGCAGCACCTGCATCCACTCATCGGGTAGTTTTTCCTTCTCGACTTTCTCCTCACCTTACCAGAGGGACCCCTCATGCTCCCTGGCCCCTTCCCTTGGCTGTGCTCAGACTTCTCTTGGTGGCCTCCACTCTTTGAGTCCACTGTCTGTTCCGGTCCAGCCTCGTCAGTTCCTAGCACTCTTAAGAGTCTAGCTACTTGCTTGAAGATGGTAAAATTGCTTCCTTACCTCTGACCAACTGTTTATCAGGCCTTGATCCTCATCCAAACAAGCCCCACCCACCCGCTCACCCAGAGTTCCCTGATCCTTTACTTCCTCTGCGCATGAGTTCAAGGAATCAAGGCATATCTTTGTAGTCAAAAGTGACTGGAAATCAGAAAAGCTGTGTCCTCAAATCTCAAGAAGACTGATGTGCTGAGCTGGAGGCTCTCAGAAGTGAGGTAGATGGTCCTTTGTCTCTGCTCGGAATCACCACAGGCACCAGCATGCACAGGAAGCCACGAGGCACATAGCAGTCTCAGGAAAGCATCCTTTCTCCTCTGTTTCTGTCTTTGTAGGGCCAAAGGCAAGAGTATGGGTGCCAGTCGGAGCCTCCCCTGAAGGCATCTGGTCACCCCTGTGCTCCCCTTGGCAGAGAGACAGGAGATGAGGAGAACCCAGGGTGCTCAGAACCCCCGGCTTCTATAGCCAGGCTGGAGACTCTCCGTTAAGAGTCTGTATTAAAAGTATTACCTCAGTCTCTTGCCTGCCCCAGGCTGACCCCAAACCTACCACTACCTAGACGTTTGCTGCCTACCTCACAAATACACCCATTTCTCCATTATCTGGGCTGGTATATAAATGTTTGTTTGTTTTGCTTGTTTCTTTAACTCCATCCCATCTTGAACTACCCTTCTTGAGGTTTAGAACTTAGTTTTCCTTTTCTGATTTTCAGATACTTTTTGGCTTTGTTTTTGAGACAGAGTTTCACCAAGTAAATCTGGCTAGCCTGGGACTCATCATGAAGACCAGGCTGGCCTCAAGCAGAGAGCCCTCTGCCTCCCAAGTCCTAGAATTAAATGTTCGCACCACCAGGCCCAGCTCTAGACACTTTTGACTACACTGAGTAGCTGTTTTGATTTCCTGAACTCAGTACAGAGGGAGTGAAGAAGCAGAGACTCTGGGGGAGGGAGGGAGTGTGGATCTTTTGGATAGGGTCTGAGGCCAGGTGAGTGGGTGGCCAGGGCTGAGGGATCCATGTTCCCAGGTGTCTAGGTAGAGCATCTTTCTGATCCACCTGTTCTCAGCCATGCTGGATGCTGTGATCTGCTATGGTTGGGACTAGGGAGACCAGCACCCCTTTTGTGGATCTCTTACCTCCTATGTTCCTTGGCTCCCTGGTTCCCATATGTTCAGGGAATGCAAAGTGACACTAGCATCAGCTTGAGCTGATCAACTGGAAAGGGAATCTGTCTCCACCCCCTCTTGTCTTGCTTCCCTCCTTAAAAAAAAGAAAAAGAAAAAAAACCAACCCTGCATTATCTCAGGCAGCTCTGTATGTAGGAGAAATATGTCTGGAAGAAAAACAGATGGCGTGGGGGGATGGTGGATGAGGTGACAAGTGTCCCTTCTATCCCTCTGTGGAGGGAAGGGACCTGGGGGATATGGTAGCAGCAGAAAGAATAGAGGTAAGACTTTGAAAGCTTGCCTGCATGATAACTGACACCTGGGAATGATGTGGGTGGAGCCTTAGGACATCTGCTGAAGCCTGTCTGGTTACCGGCTTCCTGCTGGCCTGGAGTCAGGGAAAAGGCGAGTGAGGCAGGGCAGCTGGCTCCTTGGGGGGACAGGGACAGGAACAGGACAGGACCTCTCCTTACTCTTCTGCCTTACCCTGAGATTTCAGGGGCCTTCAGATGGAAGGGTTTGTGCGTCTGGGAGATCATGGGGATCTGTCTGAGCTCTACTACACAGCCAGCAGGCTGCAGCCCTTTGGAATGTTCCAAGTCAAGATTTCTCTGACTGGAATTCAAATATGAAAGCCATGAACAGAGGTGAGGGTACCCGGTGACGCTCCCTGGTGAGGTCAAGACACCTTTCCATTGAAGCTAGTTAGAGCCACCTGAGGTCAGGGACACTTACTTTAACTCAATGGCAAGCCACAGAATCATTGTTATAGCCAGAGAGAGCTGAGCTCAGGGTGATGTGCAAACCCTACATTTTGCAGATGAAGAAACTGAGGCCAGGGCTTGCTTGAGCTTGTTTGAGTTCCCTTGACTCCTGATCTGAAGCCCCCCATCTTCCCTATCCAGTTTAATTCTCCAACCCCCTTCCTCTGATGAGGATGCTCTACCTTCGCACACACAGCAGATCCTTTAGATGAAGGTGTGAGGTGAGTTGCCCCCCACCCCCACCCCAGCAGATGACCCAAGAACGTCAGAGCAGTGTGAGACCTCAGTGGTCACCATCAAATCCCCCGTTCAACAGGAGAGGAAACCGGGTACCGAAGAGGACAGTTAGCCCCAAGTCACCCAACCCACAGTCGGCAGATGCAAGCTCTAGATTCAGGTCTCTGACTTCTGTACCTATCCCATGATATTTATTTTAGGTTGTCATCCTGGGGAAGGCAGACATGCTGCCTGTCACCTCAGCATAAGTATATGCTGGCCTAAGTATATTTTTAAAGTGTACCTGTTGAGGTTTGGAAATTCAGCAATAAGCTCACTCTACCTCCCTGTGGCTACTGAATCCTATAAGTACACATGTAAAAAAAAAAATCACTGTACAGTTAGTTTCCACCATCCACAGAAATTCATAAAACTCATCAAGACCTAAGATGTAGCCAGGCAGTGGTGGTGCATTCCTTTGATCCCAGCACTTGGGAGGCAGAGGCAGGTAGATCTCTGTGAGTTCAAGGCCAGCCTGGTATACAGAGCTAGTTCCAGGACAGCCAAGAAAGCTTGTTTCCAAAACTCTGGACCTTCTGCGGGCAACAATTCCAAGTGTAGGGAGATGCTCTCACCCCGAGGAGCAGGACAGAGACTCCCCCAACAGCCTTGGATGGGGCAATGTGAGCCCTGTTATGGACTATGGCCTCAAACCCAAGAAACTGGGTTTCCTATCCCCCCCTATAGAGGAGGATTAGAAAACTGCCTCAGTTTCCCTCTGCAGTCAAGCAAGGGTAGTGACAGTGGGGGTAGGGAGATGAGATCATGTCTGCAGAATCCCAAGCCCCCCTCTCAGTGTAGGCCAGGGTGATTCTGTATTTCAGCCCAGTAACCAAGGTCCACAGGCCCCTAGCCTCAACCACCACAGCTGCCAACATCCCTGTTCTGCTGTTCTCAACGATCTTTGCAGGCTCTGGGCTCAGGTGCAGATGGGGCAGGCTGTTCTTGAACATTTTTAAGGCTGAAATGTGTTTGCTAACAGGTGTCTTGGGACCTTTAGGCCAGAGAACTGTGTGCTGAGACAGTGATCCTTTGGCTTTCCTGACTTCTCGGTCCTTACTCAATGCGGAGCCTGGCCCTCTTCCTGATCTCCCTGCCTCTAGGAATCATGATTTCTTAATACTGGTTCAGGGTTGTGGTGGGAAACTAGAAGGCACGCTGACTCAGGTTACAGGGGCTGGTCAGGGAGGGCTTCTCGGAGCAGGGTACAGTCAGCCAGGGCCCTGTGGCTGGGCAGAGATTCACCAGGTAAAACAACAAGTGGTACTGGTGTCTGAGTGAGCCCAAGTATTTATGAAGAGCAGCAGTATAAAGCCAAGGCAGACTGGGCGCACAGCGAGACTGGGTGGATAGGGGCGGGGTCTGGGATGGGTAGGGCTGACGGGTAGGATCAAGAGTCTGAATTTTCCCCTAAGCTCAGAGAAAAGGCAGGAAAGGTTTGTTTTCGTTTGTTTGGTTTTGGTTTTTGGGGGGCGCTGGGCGGGGGGCTCGCTCTGTAGACCACACAGGCCTCAAACTCCGAGACCTAAGATGTGCGCCGCCGCCTCCACCACCCGGCCCCAGGAAAGGTTGTAAGAGAAGTAAATCGAGGTTTGCGTTTTGTTGAGGCAGCTGTTGAAGAGCGGAAGTGAGCGCAAGGATGATGGAGTTCCACCTGGAAGACCCCAAGACTATCGGAACCATCCAGGTCATGGTGCTCCAGAGAAGGAGCCCACGGTGCAGATGTGAGACTTGGCATGAATGGGCTCCAGGGACAGAATGAAAGTAGAGAGCCCCCAGCCAGCGGCCCTCTAGGGAAGGACAGGACCTGTGGTCCTGGAGAACTTGTCCCCTGACCCACACACAGCAAGGTCTTCCGTGACCAGATGTAATCATCTCTGCCCTCGTGCGTTAAAGTTTTCATATCTATGTATTTTTTCATTTTCACTTAAAAAAACAAAACTAAACCGACCAACTTTATTTTGCCTTCACGTAAAAGTTTCTTACATGTAAAACATGCACGTTTGACTGAAAGCTACAAAATTAAGCTAATTTTGGCTGAACTTAGAGCCTACAGAATTCATACAAACTGAACTCAGAGAAGAGGAAGGAACAGTCACACTGTCCTCAGTAGGAAGGTGTAAGAGAGACCACGGTAGTGGCAGAGGCAGTTGGTATGGCAGAGAGGGTGATAGTGGTAGAGATGGCGATGATGATGATGTTGGTGATGGTGATGATGGTGCTGGTGGTGATGGTGGTGATGGGGATAGGGAGGATGGTAATGATGATGAGTTTTTGGTGCAGGGGGGACCAGCAATGATAGTAGAAAAGTACTCAGGGACATAGGGAAGGCAAGATGGTGACGGTGACTGCAGTGGCATTTGGTGATGGTGAGGACAGTCATGCCATCTGCAGTCTCAGGAAACACTAATATGATGCTTTTGGAGTTAATCTTTGTGATGTGGGTCATGGCCACCCCATGTATGCCCAAATAAATGAGCTAAAGGCACCCCCCCCCAAGGTCCTTAATTACTTACTTAGGCAGCATCAAGCTTGACCATGATAGAGGTCACAGAAGAAGAGTAGAATTGGCCCCTGAGGGGCTGGGGTGTTGGTTCAATGGGTAAAATGCTTGCTGAACAAACTCGGTAGAGCAATGCAGGTATCTGTGATCTCAGAGCCTCTATGAGGACTTGAAGTAGAGAGAGGGAAATCACTGGAAGCTGGTGGGCCAGCCAGCCTGGCATTTGTAGGGGTCACCAATGGACACACTGTCTGACGGCAGAAGGTAAGGCCCAGCACAGAGGCTGTCCTCTGCCCACCATACATGTGTTGTGGCTCTCAGCAGCTCACATTCAAGTATACACATGATACATACGAACGTGTGATTGGTCCTTGACTGCAAGAACACTGTTGGCTGCCATGTGACTTGTGGTAAGTTTTGGTGTTCCTCGTTGCTATGCCAACAGTTAGACCACTCCCACAGTTTTTCATGAGAGCCCCCGTGTTAAAGCACACCTTTACATACCTGACAACCCCTGTACCTGCCTACCTGCCACCTACCCGGCCTCTGCTGCCATGGCACAGATGAGGCAAGTAAATGGACCTTTGCCAATAGCAAAGACTGTGTGCTCGGTCACATGTTTCTCTGTGACCCTCAACAACTCATTTTTAACCTCCTGGGTCCTCCGGTTATGAATCTCTTGCTCCACCCTTCCTAGCTACTGCTGGTGTGAGGGCATTTGCCATCACCACCAGACACAGATGTATCGGCACTGGGGGAAGGGGGACCTCTGTGGGCATTGTGCATTCCTCACAGAGTCTACCAGCTGTCTGGTCAGCAGACTTGGCCACAAAGGGGTCCTTGTCTCGGAGTTCCCATGAGGAAGCATGTGTCCATACTGGCCTTTATCTCTGGTGAGTCATGTCAGGCTTGAGGTGGAACTGTTGGAAGCCTCTCTCGGATCTGCAGAAGACTTGGGCCCAGTTTCTGACTGAGAGGTGGGTGATGTAAGACTAGCTTTGCCTTTCGGACCTCCACCTCCTTTCTCACCCCCACCCTGAGCAGTGGTCCCTCTCCTTTTCAGCCCCTCCTTTCCTCAGGACACGAGTTCATTCTCACCGATACTACTACTGTCTTACAGTAGCCTAGGACTGGGCCTTCTTGTTTTGGTTTTTGTTTTTCAACCTTAAGCCCCCATCCCAAATCAGTATTATACTTCCCATCAAACCCAGTAATATGCATATCGAATCTGAAATTTTCTGAAACAGTTATGTAGAATGTACTTGATTTGTTTTACTATATGTTTGGTTTTTTCCTTGAGCTGGTTGCAGTCCACTGCATTGATTACCATATCTATAGATGAGTCACAGCCTGAGTTTTGAAAAGCCCCGGTTAAAAAGGACCTCCTCTCTGAGCACAGAGATCCCTGGGAACTGGCTGGGAGGACGATTCACCAAGACCTTGGATTTTAGAACATTTTCTCTGTGCCAGGCACAGGTACCTTTACAAAGTATAGCTGTGGATCTTCACAGCACTACAGAGCAGGGTTTACAGTCCTCAGCACTTACAGTTAAAGGGCCAGGAAGTGAGGTCACATAGGGTTTAGGTTATTTGTCTGAACCTGCTCCAAGAGTGTCAGGACCCCAGACACCTGCAACTTTAAACACTTAGGCTCCTGGCTGCCAAGAGGCCACAGAAACAAAGTGGGCTTCAAATGGGATAGTTATGGCACTTTAAGAAACCAGAAGATAGACACGGGACCGGTGGCAGGGCGCACGCCTTTAATCCCAGCTCTTGGGAAGCAAAGGCAGGCAAATCTCTGTGATTTTGAGACCAGCTTGGTCTACAGAGCAAGTTTCAGGACAGCCAGAGCTAAATAGAGAAACCCTGTCTTTAAGAAGAAAAAAAATAAAATAAAAAAAGCCTGTGTCTATAGTCAGAGCTGGGTTCCATTGCCCTGGAAAGCCAGCCTGGTTTGTATGCTCTAAGCAGGTGTGCTATGTGAGCTCATAGCCCCTCACATGCCCCCGTACCTCTGCTCTATGGATTCCAGAGCCCAATGGAACTAACATTGAGGTTCCAAAACTCTTCTGCCCACTGGCCAGTGGGCATTAGAGTCGAAAACAAGCCTGATCCTTGGCTTTTAAGAAAGTACTGCTGTTAATTTTAAAAATAACACTTTTCACAGGGTTTTAAAAAAAACCCGAGCGAGCTTAATCATACACTCTCACTGTTTTTTAATGAATGCATTGTTTTAGGCTCTGTGAGAATGCAATAAAAGGTTTTTTTAAAAAAACAAACTTTTTTTTCCAGAGTGTGTCCCCATATTTTATAGGTTGCTCTCTTAAGACTAAGACAAGGATTCCTGCACGTGGGCAGGCGAGACCCACAGATGGGCCATGGTGTACATGAGTAAAGCAAGCATGCATTTGTAAGGGATAGTCGTGGGAGGCACACACTTAACCAGATTTCACTTCTATTCCTTCTCTTGGCATAGTAGCTAGAGATGATCAGATGGATGGAGGGAAGGAAGGAGGGCACAGGGAAGATCAGGAGACCATGAAATAGCTGAAGCAGAATTTTTTTTTTTTCCTTTTAAAAGATTTATTTCATTGTATAGTTATGACTATTTTGCCTGCCTGTATGTTTGTGCACCATGTGTGTACCTGGTGTCCAAGGAGGCCGGAAGAGGAGGTTGGGTCCCCTGAAACTGAACTTAGGTATGGCTGTGAGCCTCCATGTGGTTGTTGGGATTTGAACCTGGGTCCTCTGCAAGAGCAACAAGTGCTCTAGACTGCTGAGCCATCTCTCCAGCCTCTGAAGCAGAGTTCTTAATTATTCTTAGGCTCTTCTAAAGTGAGACTCAGCCACATCCTTCTCTCCTCTCTTTCACAGCTGGAAGTGCTAAGCCCATTGCTCTCAGCCACCACAGTGTGGTCCACTGTCAGCTCCCAATGCTCCACATCCTCGCCAACCTCAATACAGAAATTCAAAGTAAAGAGATAGACCCTCCCCTTAGATAGCCCCTCACCTGATAGGGAAGAGAGGATGCGAGTCCTCAGGAGCTCCAGGCTCTGGCAGGGAGAATGGCAGGCATGGGCAGTAGGTACAGCTATGGCACATAGGAAGGGACAAGCAGTTGAATGCCAACTCTACTCAGAGTGTAGATGTGGAATATTGCCCAAGAGCTATCTGTACCCTGTTAACTGAGACTGGAAATGCCAGAAGGGTGCTGAGGACTGGAGCTATGAAGGACAGATGGAATTAGAGAATTGCAGAACAAGGAAAGCATCCACTGGAAGAAGCAGCTGCAGAGGTGTGCCATCTGGGGGTAGAATGTGGTCAGTGCCTAGGAGGGAGGACTGAGGATCTGGGTCAGCAACTAGGAGGGAGGACTGAGGACCTGGGTCAGCGGTTAGGAGGGAGGACCGAGAACCTGGAATAGCTTGCACCAGTGTTTCTCAGGCTTGTTGGAAACCAGGCCAATTCCTGCTCAGAGACATCTCTACGTGGCCCAGGGAGCAGTTAGGAGACCCCCTGAGTGCCCGTGGCCAGTCCCAGCTCCAGTCCTCTCCTCACCTGACTCCCTGTGAGCCCAGCTTGCCAGCTATGGAACAGAGCCTGCCTCTGCTGTGGACAGAGCCAAGAAAAGTCACCATGGTAACCCTCTGGCTGATGGGGACTCAGGTTGCCGTGGAAACATGTATAAAATCAAAAATTATTTTGGGGACGGGTTGCAGCTGAAAGGAAGGGTGGTGGGGACCATTTGTAGCAGTGCACACTTCCCAGGGTTCTGTTCCATGGCTCCTTGAGTTCCTCCTGGGGATGGTGGGAGAGCCAGAGCCCAGCCCAGCACTTCTGAGAAATGGTACTGATACTCCCAGGAACACTCCCAGAGGGCGTCCAATGCAAAACATGCCTCCTTCTTCCCTGGTGAGTGTTTTGCACAACCGTATCTTTCAGTGCCAGGTCCGCTCCTCGGCAACACCATGAAATCTGCAAAATTCATATGCCATTCTAGCCTGGCGCCTGCCAGAGAGTCCATGCCCTGCTGTCTCTCACAGTCAGTCTCCTTTCTGACAGGGCCTGACTTTAAGGTCCCTTTGTCATGAACATTGGGAGAGCCATACAGGCACTGGGCATGCTCAGAAGAACTGCTCTACAGAGGAGCCCTCTCTTCAGTGTGGCCTCACAGTAAACACCAAAGGAGATGGATGGTGTTTGGATTTCACTGAGGCAGGAGAAATGTGCATGCTAAATCCCACCTCTTGCCTTCTTCCCCTCAGCACTGTCTACAGTAGGATGGTGCTGGAACAATCTGTGGAATGGGCCATTGCTCGGTGGAACCACTTGGCCATTTTCTGAAGTGAAAGGGCAGGAGAGGAACCTCAAAAGAAAGAAACATTTTGTTGTTCCTGTGTTCTGGCCCAGCTGTTGTCATTCATAATTAGAATGTATTCTTTACTATCCTAGGCCTCAGTTTCTCCCTCACTAAAGAGATGATGCCAGGCCTTGTTTCAAAGATGAAGCTGTTAATGAACCCTGGCAGACCTGGGAGCCTCCTCCAGACCCGTGGAAAGGCCAGGGAGGGAGGTCACAGGGTGTACCCGAACCTTACCCTGGAGACCCAGGCACCTCTGAGGCAGTCAGCCCTGTGCTCAGTGAAAGCTGTAGCCTGAGAAAACTCCGCTTTCTCCTGAAAGCTGCACTTAACTTGAGCCAGGCTCCGCTCAGGTTTCAGGACTCAGGGATTCCTCTTCCCACCCCTGCCCCCATGACTAGAACAGAGCTCCAGGAAAGCTGAGGAGACCACATATTACCTTTTAGGATACAGGCCCAGCTGTTTCTCCCAAGTGTCGCATGTCTCCTGGAACCTCCAGGACAGAAGACTCAGCAAGACTTGGGGGACCAAGTTGGCTGTGCTGGAGAAGCTCTAGGGAGAACTGCACGGAGCTGGTTTAGCCTGACCGAGCAAGGCCAGGGCCTGGGTGCTTCTGCCAAGAGGAGACACAGTTTCTGGAGGGCTCCAGTCCAAATTCTTCCTGGCTCTTCTGAACATCCCCCCTATTCCTCTCCTGTTGAGCGTTTTTATGCCAAAATAATTAGGTAATTAATGATCGTGTCGTAGACCTTGTTTCTGGCACTCTACACTTCTTAAGAACTTTGGAGTCTGTTTGTAATACATGTGAATATCAGCCCACAAACTTGGACACTCAGCAGATACCCTATTAATTGCCAAGTTCTCATAATTCTTATTCTGAGCTGTTACCTACCTGAACTCCAGGATGTTTCATTCCAGAGTTTCTGTGGTCCTTTCTCCCAAGCCAACACTTGCACCCAAGCCAGGAGAGTTTAGAAGGGGCTTGGACTGAGTGTGATATGGTCTCTGCAGACTTCCTCGGCTCTCAGACCCGCAATAGCTCTCCAGTGGGTAGGTCAGGGTTAAAGCTGTTGGGTTTCCTGCTGCTGTCATGTTATGGACCTGACACTCTTTGCCAAGTCAGGAGCCTGTGTGCATTGCCCCCCATACCCCAGTCTTTGTACTGCTTCTACAGTGTGGGAACCATTGGCCCACTTATGCCTGGGCCCCCATTCCTTCCTGAACCAAGAGAATCCTGCACTCTAATGGCAAGTCTCTTCTCTTCCCCCAGATCTCCTTAATAGCCTGAAACTTTCACCAGATACCCAGCTGGCTCTGTTCCCTGCCCCTACTCAGTATCCTTGAAGACAGGTTCTGGAACCTGATGGCTTGCCTCATTGGGGGCTGGGGAGTGAAATACAGAGACACAGATTTGAGAAATGTCAGTGTTTCCTGCCATGTGTGGTCTTATCGTCTCATATAAATACACTCCCTATTGAGTAGACATTGTATTATCATCCCTGGTACACAGACAAGGGAGCTGCATTCTGAGCTTAACCGACTGAGCTCATGTCTCTTCCTAGGACTCAAACCTAGGCCTCCCACATCCCAGCTAAAGCCTCCTACTGTAAGCAGGCCTTCTGAATGCTCTGAATGGTCCATGAAAGCAGCTGATGATGTAACGCACTGATGGACTTCTGTGTATAACGCACTGTACCAAACCAGGCAATGGTGTGCTCCATATAATTCTGAGACAGACGCTTCTACCTGTTTTATAGGCGACAATTGGAGGACATTGCCCTGTTTAGCTTCTCAAAAAACATTGGGAAGTAAGAAAAGGTTAGTTTCATCCTTTATGTCCCATCATCGAGGGAAGCCCAAGGCAAAAATCTAGAGGCAGCAACTGAAGCAGGGGCCATGGAGGAATGCTGCTTACTGGCTTGCTCCCTAGCTTGCTCAGCTGACTTTCTCATATAACCCAGGACTACCTATCCAGAGGTGGCACTGCTCATGGGGGACTGGGACCTCATACATCATTAATGAAGAAATTATCCCACAGGCCAAGCTGGTGGAGGCATTCCTCAATTGAGGTTCCCTCTTCCCTGGATGACTCTAGTTTGTGTTAGCTTGACAAACACTAACCAGCAGAGGGTTGAAACATAGAGAAGGGTCATGTCTGCTAGGGGTCAGGAGTGGGTAACCAGTACAGTCACATCCTTATTTTTGATTAGGACGTGTGTGTGTGTGTGTGTGTGTGAGAGAGAGAGCGTGCACACATAATTCATGTGTGTGCATGTTCATCTATGTGTGTATGCACATGGAGGCTCAATGTCAACTTCAGCTCTTATTCCTTTTTCACTTTTTTGTTCACTTTGTTTTCTGAAAAATGGTCTCTCACTCTCTTTCTCTCTCTCTCTCTCTCTCTCGCTCTCGCTCTCGCTCTCGCTCTCTCTCGCTCTCTCATTGGCACGGGGCTCCAATGAGCTAGGCTAGCTGGACAGCCCCTAAGAATCCACCTGTCTTCGCCTCCCTGGCACTAGGATTACAAATTCTCACCACCAGCCTCAACTTTTTAAAAATGTAGCGTCTGGGGGAATGGGACTCATTCTTGCATAGCAAGCCCTTCTCCAGCCGACCTACCTCCCCCTCCCTGAACCTTCATTCTTAACTCCCTGGCGATAATGGCAGAGGTTTCAGTGTCTTTAAGGAAGAAAGAAGGCAGGTGTATGGAAGGAGTAATTTTCCCCACAATTTGGTTTAGCTTTCTGACTTCATCCAGCCTCCAGAAGAGGCTGCTTCCTGCAGTGTTGTGCTCCATTCATCGCTTTAAATGCATTGCTTCCTACCACCCACTCAACCTCGCTGCCTGTTCAATCTCAGGGCGGTGTCTCCTCACGACATCTCTCCTCCCCAGCTGAGGCTTTGCATACTTATCTCAGACTGAAAGGCCTCCAGAAAGGACCTGTCAGAGGTGGGGAGTGAGAGGCCCGAGTGTGTGGGCAGAGTTTGGCAGCCCCTCCCCACCGTCTGCTTCCAGCTAGGATGCTGGGGGTGTGTGTGTGAAGAGGTGGGGGGAAGGGATAGATCATGGGGGTTCTGTTGGAGACTGAGAGGTGGTGTTGACTAGCTCAGGGCTGCTGGTGGGAGTTAGTTCCTGGGGAGTGAGGACCACAGTGTATCTTACCTCTGCCAACCTCAGCAGTCACCCAAATGAAGCCCCTCCTTCACTGCCCTCCAGCACCTTGGCAGAGGGCAGCCAGCTGGCCTTCTCCACACCTTTTCCTTCGCCAAGCTGGGTAGTGGTCTCATTCACAACTTGTCTCCCAAGGTGAGATAGAGGTGTTTAAAGAACAAGAACCTTCGGGCTTCCAATTAGCAGAGCACATCTGGGCAAGTGAGGCAACTGGATGCAAGCGGCAGCCTGAGGCTCCTTCCACCTGGGAGGGGCAGGAGAGCCAGTGCCTGGATCTCCTCTCCATGCCATCCCCGAGGGCCTCCCCTACCAAGTACCGTGTTGTTTCGTCTTGTTCCCATTCTCTTCTCCTTCCTCTCCCAGGTCACCCCCTTCCACCCTCTCTGCTAGGGTTGGAAGTGTGGGCCTTGCACACGCCATGCAAATGTTCTCTCACTGAGTTACATGCCCAGCCTGTTACTTCCATTTGACCCCTTCATTGGTGGCACGGGCATCCGGGTCCACTCCAAGCCTGACATATCATTGCATGTTATTGCACCCTTATGATGTCCCTGTACTATCCTGAGCACTCTACGTTTATTGGCTCCATGTAGGAAGCCTACAAGGTTGGAATTATTTTTGCTCTCCTGCCAATAAGGAAACTGAGGCAGAGAGATTAGGTAATTTGCTTGAAGTCATTGCACTAGAAAGCAATGGGAAGGGAGCTTCGTCTCTGGCAGCTCCATTCTGTGCTTGGTTGTGGAACAGAGAGGGAGACAGGATGCTGGGTACACAGTTCACATCATCATACAGATCAGATGCATAAATTACTGTGATTCTTCTCGAGGGGAACTTGTTTTCCCTATTTATTTACTCCGTGATTGATGTATCTCAGAATGGGCTTGTGGGTATTCCTCTTATCATCTGAGATACAGTCCAGGACTGTATTTTTCATTTTGTAGGTGAGGTTGAGTTTATTGTGCTGTCCCTTTTGCTGTGTTGGGAGACTTCTGCGACAGTCTTGATACTTAGGGATAAGTGAGAGAAACTGAGGGGCTCCGGTCCAGGCTGGCCAGGCTGGCTTGTCCGGCCTCCCAGCTCTTTAGCCATTTCCTCTTCATCTCTCTGCCTCCTGTGTTTGCTCGGGCACCCGCCAAATCTGAGCTTTTTCTGCTTGCTGTTTCTACCTCTCAAATCTTAATGTTCTTTATTGTTTGACCTATAAAATTCTCTAGACCCAGTTGGCATTTTCCTTGCCTCAGTGTTTCAGGCTCCAGCCATTTTTTCTAAGGAACCCTTGTTTGATTGGAGGAGGCATTAGGAACTGAGACCAGTGTTCTGGGTTCGTCCATTGCTGCTAAAATGTCGCTGTTTCTAGGTCCTTCAGTTGGCAAAACTAGAAGTGTGTGTGTCTGTGTTAACCTGTGTAGGACCATGTCTCTATAGATGGTATATAGTAATATGTGAATAAACATTAGCTTGGTATGTAAATAAACAGTAGTTAATATTTTTCCAACCCTAACCTAGAATCATGTTGTTCATTCTACTCTTCCCTTCATGCTGCTTTTTAAAATGCCAGGTTTTTAAATATTAACGTTTTGTCACTATACAAATTGTCACTATTCAAACACCATTTGTTCGCCATCACAGTGTTTTAAGACTAGGCTAAAGGCTATTCCTAAGGCTGAGAGACATTTATCATGCATTCCGGTGTCTGTTGAATTGAACTGTATTGTCCCATATCTGCTCCTTCAGGTATGTTCAGGGTTTCCAGACCTGTGCCTGTGTCTCTCAACCCTGAGGCTTCGAGGCACATTAGCTCTCACCTCCCTCAGATAATTCTGGAAGGAAACAGCTTGTAGTTCTGCCAGGGTGTCTATTAACCCACATTTGGGTGTTTCTGTTCATTTCCGCCCCTATCTGTCTCCCTGTACACCTGATACTTCCTGGGGTGAAGCCAGAATGTCTAGGATCCATTACCCTAGCCTGAAGTAGAATCTTCAATGACAGTCCCTGGCCATCCCCTTGGCCCAGCAGCCAGGACCTCATTTCTAGGAGGTGATAATCAAGGCAAGTATAGGTCTCCCAGTAGAATCCACAAAGCTTGAAACGGCTTACCAGTCACCATACTCCTTGATGCAGAGGTCTGTTCCAAAATTCTGTGATACATTTTCCCTGTGTCCCCCCCAATACACCAATTCATTTAGTTAAGGTGTTTGGTCAGCAGTGTAACTAATTGTCAGGAAACAGTTTCCTAGGTACTTTTCTTTCTTTCTTTCTTTCTTTATTTTTTGGTTTTTCGAGACAGGGTTTCTTTTTTTTAATAGCATAGAAAAGAGTTTATTTATGGCATGGGGAGGGGAGTTAAAAGGGTAGTAGAGGCAGAGAAAGGCAGAGAGAGGGAGAGAGTGGAGAAGTAGAGGCCTGCCGTGAGCACGTGGAGAGAGGGGGGAAGGGAATGGGGAGAGGTAAGAGATTCAAGAGAGAGAGGCAAGAAATACAAGAGACAGGGTTTCTCTATGTAGCACTGGGTGTCCTGGAACTTGTTCTGTAGACCAGGTTGGCCTCAAACTCATAGAGATCCATCTGCTTCTGCCTTCCTAGCACAGGGATCACAACCCTGCTACTAGATACTTAGAAATGATTATTTATTCAGAAATGATTTATTATTTTTAATTATGCTGGTGGTATGTGAATATATGCGCAGGTGCCTGTGGAGACTAAAAAGGGGAGTCATCCCTGGAGCTGGAGTTGTGAGCCTCCAGATTTGGGTGCTGGGTACCAAAGTCCGGTCTTCTACAAAAACCAATACCTGCTCTTAACGGTTGAACCATCTCTCCAGCCCCTGGATACTTTGTCCTTAGTGCCTCCAGCATTTTCTAACTTAATTTCCTTGTACTTAAAACTCCACAACTTTGTTACAAGGTGGTATTTATCTCCATCTGCCTGGAGTTGCCACTCTGCACCAACTGCCCATTGTCAAAGCCTCGGCGGGTGGGCTTTCTCTTTGCTAAGTATCTGGCTGCCTTTGCTTCCTAGAGTGCTCTTAAGTTGGCTTCCGGGCAGCAAACGTCTTTTTCTTCCTGGAGAATTGCCCAACCCCTGCAGCCTACCTCTCTTGCCAGCCTCAGATTGCACCCCAGTGCCCCTGTCCACAGCAGGAATTGCTGATGACAGGAGGTGGCTCACTTGCTGCCATAGCCCAAAGCTCCAGCGACAGCTGCCTTACCACTCAATTCCTAAGCCCCTTCCTGGCTCAAAAGGTGTTTTGCGATTATGCATAGTTATCCATTAACAGAAACCTTTCAGCTCCTTGCAGGCTTGTAAATGCTCACCCTCTCTTTCTTCAGAACTCAATGTAAGCATATCCAGGAAGGTTTCCTTTGCCAGCATATCTGCAATTATTTGACTTGTTACATGGAATGACATGTGGTCTTCCATCTAAGGATTTACCATTGGATAAATATATTTTCATGACTGAGTCTAGGTAGCCATCTTGGAAGGGTTTTAGAGATTGCCCATCTCTAGTCACCAGGGGAAAGTTCTCTGCCTAGTATGTATCTGCTGTGTGTCATTTCCCCCAGCTCCTTGGAGGACTAACAAGAGCTCAATGCTGAGGACCCTTGGGAGACAGCCAGGTTTAAAACCGAAGGGAGCCAGGTGTCACTGGGATACCTGGGATAATTACAGTAACAGATGACAACATTTGAGTCCCTACCAGCTATCAGGCCCATGCTAGCACCTAACGTGTGCTATCTAATCTTTCTAGTAACTCTGAAATGTAAATATAATTACTTCATTTACCACAAAAAGAAACTGAGACTTTTGAACATAAAGATCCTTGCCTAAGCTTAAATAGTCTCTCTGTAGCCAGGAATCAAGCTATATCCATCTATTCTAAAGAGATACTGCTCTATCCGGCCCTGGTTCAAGTTTGTTTTTTCTTGAAGCTGAGCTTCATTCATGGACAGGGAAGAAAAAATGTTAAGTTCATTTTTCCAAAGCTAGCCCTCAAATGTGGGCAGATGAGAAAGAAGCCAGGGGCTCTCATATACCCTTACCCCTGTCCTGTACCATGATTCCAAACATTCTCAAGTCACCTGTGCACCACTGAAGAGAAGAGATACTACCTGACCATGTTGTATCTAATTGCCCCAGAACATGGAGTGGCAATGCAGATTATGTCGGGTCAGAGTAACTGGGGTTGTATGCTTTGTTCAGATTTTGCCGTCATGCCGGGCAGTGGTAGCGCACTCCTTTAATGCCAGCACTGGGGAGGCAGAGGCAGGCGGATTTCTGAGTTTGAGGCCAGCATGGTCTACAGAGTGAGTTCCAGGACAGCCAGGGCTACACAGAGAAACCCTGTCTTGAAAAACAAAAACAAAAACAAAAAAACCTTTGCCTTCATAGAGCTTGGTGGTAGATTGCTGACTGAAATAAGGAGATCTTGTGGCTAGTCAGAGCTGAGTAGGACTCACCTTGTTGCTGGGCCTTGGGCTCTCAGGTCCTTGGTGTGGTGATGGGGATGGTGGTCGGAGGTCAGCATTAAGGAGACAAAGCACATTAGGTGTGCCGAGAGCAGGCCAACCTCTTCCTAGGAGTGATGTCAACCCGAAAGGACTCGGAGATCTAGAGTAAATGCTCAGTGAAGGAGCATGGAAAGTGATCTGGGGTTTAACAAACGATCATATTACCCTGAATAAAGGATTAGCACACAAAACACAGGCATCACATAACCAGATCAGAGCAGAAGCATGGCTGTCCGTGTCATTTACACCTGCCCACTGTTCAAACCCAGGCATCCTAGTCTGCAGGCTGTTCCCATAGGGACAAGGTTCCTGTATCACTGGATTATCACTGACATTGGCCCAATACAAAATAATTATACAGGGGATTCTGAGAGCCAACATAATTAGTCCAATTAATCTCTAGCGATGAATTATTCTGTTCGATAATCATCTTCGGAAGCAAAGGATTCATTAGCATCCCTGGCTGACAGCAGGGAGTCAAATGTCCTTTTATCTCCTTCCCCTGTCCCTGACATGATAGAGTGAAATTGCCGCTCACATTGATAAATTCTATCTCCATTAAGAAGGCTGGTAAGGGGAGCAGAGGCTGGGACCCGTGTGTGAGGTTATATGTCTGGCTCTCCATACACTTCTAACCTTAAACTTAAGGCCTCAGTTTATCCAGGGAGTCAGGAGAGGAACGGAGGGCAAGGTCTACAATCAATTAGGGATTCAGCAGCTCTGAGGAAGGGTTTCCAGAGGCAGATAATTCTAGCGTTCCCCCCCCCCCCCCCAGAACCCCGTGCATCTCATGGAAGCCCCGTTACCTTCCTTTTTGTAGAAGCCTTTTATGGAAAGCTACTGGTGGAAAGGCAAAGAGTAGACTCCAAGGAGGGTGCTTTGTCTGTGGATCTCAGTTTGCCCACGTTCTGAGAGAGGTGTGAGTACTCATGGGCGTGTTGGTGAATGCTCAGCTAGGGATCTCAGAGCAGCTGGACTGTGGGTTTTGCCTGCTAAGTGTCTGTATACTGTATACTGTATGTTCTTTGGCTTCCTTGTTGGGCTGCCCAAGGCCCAGTGCTTGCCTCCGCCTCAGGGGCTCTTAACTAGCCTGCTCTCGAGGCCTTCTTTCCAGAAATGAACATTATACACAGAAGATTTGCATTTAATTTCAGAGTTTCTAGACCCTCTGTAGCTCCTTTGGCTCATGGATTCTTTCCTCAAGGGATTTGAGCTCTGTAGAATAGAGCTGGTGTGATAACAGCGTTGCTGACCCAAGGGCCCAAATAACCCTGTTGGGGGTGCTGCCCGGAACATTGGAAGATGTTTGGTAGCATCTACAGCCACTACATACCTGATGCCAATAACACATCCTGTCAACACAAGTGTCTCCAGAAGTATTTCTGTTCTCGATTGAGAGCCCCTGTAACCAATCACAACTGAATGATCAGCTCCAGGGCCCAGGAGAGTAGGTTTGTGTGAGAGAAGGCTCTCAGGGAGGTGTGTGAGACCAGCCTTCTTGCTTGGCTTACTCGCTTGTTATCCCAAGGGTCTGGCTCAGCGATGGTGCTGAGAGCATGTCCTCTGACAAGTACATGCATCCAGGGAGGCCAGGCCTGCCAGGTTGAAGGCATAGCATAAACAAAGGAGTTGGTGGTGCTGGTGTCTCCAGGGAGTGCAGAAAAATCACCTTGTCCCTGGTCCATGGCTGAGGACAGAACTTGGGACCTCCTTCCTGTCAGGTGGGAAGCTGGTAAGTAAGAGAGGGAAGGGAGTGACTTTCTGAATCGTCAGTTAATTGGTCACAGCACTTTGCCCCAGTGAACCTGGACGTGACCTTAGGATTGTAAGAACAGCCCAGCATAAGGTTCTAACTTAACCACCTGCTCATGGGGCAGACACGTAGCTTCCCCTGCTGCAGACCAGGGGCCAGTGTCAGCAATGGGGAATGTTCGGCTTAAAGCCGACTCAGACAGGAAGCATGATTCTCTCTGGGTCATTGGTCACAATTTATGTGCTGTGGCTTTTCTGCGACTGTATGTCCTCTCCCTCTTCCTGACCCCGTTCCTCCTGTGGAACTGATCTGTCTCTGGAATCTTCTCCCAGCTGTCTCCTTCATTCATTTATCTGTACCTTCCCTGGTTTGCAAACGTTTAATGAGTCTGTGTTGTCTCACTGAAGCTCTCAGTACAGAGTGGCTTGTATGAGCAGGAGACTACATCACCTCACTCGCGGAGCCCTGAGTTGTGGGGAGTGGAGAATGTGGCGGGAGCAGGAGCACCTAACAGCTGGCTGAGTGAGGCCCTTCAGAAGCCTTTTAAGGGAAAGGGCCATTGAAAGAGAGGAATTAGGGTGAGTGACAGATAGCTCAGTTTAAAAGTCTGGGTAGTGAGTTTTATTGTAGTTTTTTCTCTGTGTGTGTTTAAAAGGTGTATGTTCAGTAAAATATGTCTGCCGGCCTGGGGACAATTGCTCTGACTCCCAGGTAACAGGAATTTGTAATGGCCCTGAAAATGGAGGAAAATCTTTAAAATGAGTTCCTGGTCTCCATTAAAAGCATTTATGGTGTCTGGGGAGGCATTTCCCACTGATTTGTACCTGAGGGGAGTGTGGAGGCTGAGATGTCAGGAGAGGAAGACAAAGGCGCGCACGTGTGTGTGCATGTGTGTGCGTGTGTGTGTGTGTGTGTGTGTGTGTGTGTGTGTGGTGTGCATGTGGTGTACGCGTTTGGTTTGTGTTTGCTCATGTGCATGTTCAGTTTTGTGTGTAGTGTGTGTGCGTGCTGTGTCTGTATGTTTTTGTAGTATGTGTGCATGTGTGTGCACACGTGTGTGAGTGTGTGTGCGTGTAAGTGTGAGACAGAGACTATACAAGTCAGGTATTCGCTGGGAACATGGGGCAGAACATGGAGTCTACCTGCAGGAAGGATCTGAGGCAGAGGCCTGGACTGAGCCCCTACAGGAAGAGAATGGAGGCAGGGTGGTCTCCACCTGTGAGGAATAAACCTGTCACAGCCGGAGAAGCTGACAGAGTCAGGCTGCTGCATTTGGAAGGAAAGGACCAGGGCCAAGGCTGGAGGTCAGGCAGCTGGCCTTGGACACGATACCTGAAGGAAATGAGCTGGAGAGATGTGGTGGAATGGTGGCATTTCAGGAGCAAGAAGACTGTAGGTGACAGTGGGTGGGGACGGGGGGGGGGGAGGAGGAGGATTGTCCTTGCTCATTTGTTAATCAGTGAGCAGGAAGAGCCTGGCAGGAAGGGGAATGGCAGAGTCAGGGAATCGGAGACACAGCTCCCTGCTGCAACCCACACAACCTGAAGGGTTCTTCTCAGAGGCCTCCATGCAGCAGAAAAGGAGTTCAGGATGAATGGGTGTAAAGTGGAGCTGGAGCTCATTAGAAGCCTTCAGCAGGGCTTCAGCATGGACACTGACAGAAGCTCTCAGTGGAAAGAGTACACAAGCCCTGCATGGGTATATGCACCTCCAGAGACAGTTGCACCCTGCGTCTTAACAATCATCACACATGCAGTTTGGGTGGTTTCTGAAGATAGTGTTTTTCTAAGGGACTTTAAAGAATTTTGAGTTTGTTTTTAGTAAACAGATCAAAGGGTGGATTCTGAGGTGCACTGCTTAGAACTTGAGCTGAGTCATGAGGAGGAAAGATGTATTTTATTTTTTTAACTGTAAAAAAACTTGAGTAAGCGGGCTCATGGTGGTGCACGCCTTTAACTTAATAGGCAAAGGCAGGCAGATCTCTGTGATTCAAGGCTAGCCTGGTCTACAGAGGACAGTCAGGCCAACACAGAGAAACCCTGTCTGGAAACAGCAACAACTCTGTTAGTCTTGTTTGTGAAATATCCAGGTTGGCATCTGGAGAAGGATTAGTTGAAGTTTATGCTAGCTCAGGTCCTGCCCATGGCTTTTTACTGTTTAAACGTTCCTGGTTGAAATAGCTCTGTACAAAAGGTGTGTTGTCTCTAGGTGGGCAGTCTTCACAGCAGATTTTGCTAACTGTGCTGGAATTCTTGCTGCTCAGCTGGCAAGATGCTTCTTGGGCAGACCCAAGGCAATGGCTTACTTTCCCTTCCCATGTCCTCTTAATTTCTCTGTTTTTCTGCCCTGAGTCACGAAGGTAAAAAAAAAAAGGTCTGAACAGAGGCCTGGGGATGTGTTTATTTTGCAAGTCTGAACTGAAGATCAACTGTGGTGGTTTGTATGACCCATAGGCCCATAGGGCTTGGCCTTCTTGGAGTAGGTGTGGCCTTGTTGGGGGAAGTATGTCACAGGGGGTGGGCTTTGAGGTTTCAGAAGCTCAAGCCAGGCCCAATGTCACTCTCTCTTCCTGCTGCCTGCTAATCCAGATGTAGAGCTCTCAGGTGCCTCACCAGCACCATGTCTGCCTGCACACTGCCACCATGGTTCACACCATGATAATAGACTAAGCCTCTGAACTGTGAGCCAGCCTCAATTAAGTATTTTCTTTTATAAGAGTTGCCATGGTCATGGTGTCTCTTCACAGCAATAGAAACCCTTACTAAAACACCAGCTGTAGCTTAAGTGCCATGTCAGGTATGGGCATTCAAAGATGGATGGCATATGGCTTCTGCCCTCAAAGCCAGCAGCTTTGTAAAGGGGCATGGGTCAGAAAGGATTCACAAGTGTGGTGGAGTCTGCTATGGGGACTCTGAGAAAGGAATAGTGCTGTATTCCAAGGGGAAGGGCTGAGTGAAGGACAGTCTGCATTCTCCAGGCGTCATTCAAGTTTTGTTTCCTGGGTGCCTGCTGCTTGACCACCAGTGATGCTGGCATTGGATAGGGCTGTCGGGAGGGTATTGTCATAGTAGGCAAAACCAGTGGGCATTACTAGGGACTGCCACTTCAGAGGTGACTTACACTTCTCTTCTACATATACAGTGAGATCAAGAAAGGATCTCACTGTGTATGTAGCTCTCTGGCTGTCCTAGAGCTTACTAGGTAGACCAGGCTAGCTTCAAATTCAGAGATCTGCCTGCCTCACCTCCCACATGCTGGGACCAAAGGCTGCACCACTATGTCTGGTACAACATATTCTCCTTGATCAACAACTCAGTGATAGAAAGTTCTAGAACCTAAAGAAGTTGTATCTGATGTGGGCCAGGAAAGTTTCTGGAAAGAGACCTGATCCAGGCATTTGCTTAAGCAGGGAAGAGTCTTCCAATAGAGCAGTGGGGAGCAGAGGCGGGCAAGGATGCAGTGGGGGGCCAGACTGGCAGAATGGGTGAAAGGGTAGGGTGGGCGTGGAGGAATGCCACATCAAAAATATAGCAGAGAGCCTCAGACTCCAGGACAAGGTCCCTAGGGTCATCTGGGGTCATCTGGGATGCTGAAGTCTCAAAATGCAAAGACCTCAGGTTCAGTGGATGAACCTGTTCTGAGACTCCTTAGGTGGTAGGTGGCTGAGGTGTTTGAAGCCACCCAAGTCATCCCCAAGCCTCTAGCCTAGGCTTGGTGCTTCTGCATGAATATCTTACTCCTAAGTGTGTCCTCCAGTTTGTCATCCCAGTGGGAGAAGGAACACACACAGGCTAGGCTCAGTAGTCCCCAGAGTGAAGCCTTAGCCAGCTGTTCCCATGGCAACTACCTATAGGTGCCTGGTCCAAGGGTGTTTGGAATACAAGGAATTGGAAGCGACACACAGCTCCCCAGTCATTGCCATGAGCTGCCCCGGTTGGAGCAAAAGTGAGAGCAAAGCCTAGAAGATGTCAGGAGCAGGGACTCCCCTTGTTTTTTGGAGGAAGGAAATTCAACCAGGCTCAGGCAGCTGATTGTCCTGCTCTTCTGGAGTCCCTTTGCAGCCTGCTCATTAAACATAGATGACCCTAGGGAGGGGGTTCAGAGGTCACCAGCTGTTGGGGCTTCTGGCCAGAGATGGGCTGAAGATCATTTTCAGGGAGACTGTAGTCATGACTACCTGCCCTGTCTGTGGAGACAGAAGGGGTAGAGGGCCGGGAAGCTGGTACAACACAGTCAGCAGCATGTCTTCCTAGAGCAGGTAGAAGTGAGTCAAGAGAGCCTGTGACTAGTCAGGCTCTAGGCACTGGGTACTGTTGTGTTTCTTATTCATTGACAACAACAGATGGGTGTAGTACATGCTTCACAGTGATCAGGTGCTGTGAGCCCTGGGGTTAGAGTGGGTAAATTTGGGTTCAAATCCCAGCCCTGCATCTTCACAGCTGAAAGCAAATGCAAACTGCTAATCAGGCTCTCTGTGGCAGGATAAACTCCCACAGAACATGTTTCTTGGAATATTGTGGGAGTTTTAAAGCCTTGAAGTGTGTGAAATACTTGGCACACAGAAGGCATCAAATAGGTGCTGGTTGCCTCCAGAGGTAGAGAGACAGCATAGGTTCTGCCAAAGGGTTGCTGTGTTTCCAAGAATTGACCCAGACCCTGGGTCCTACTCAGAGAAACACACACACATGCATGCGCAAGCATGTGCATACATACAGACAGACACACACTCACACACACACACACACACACACACACCCTGACTCCTAGAGAGAGATAGACAGACAGACAGAGACACACACACAGAGACATACACATACACACAGAAATACACATACATGTACACATACACATGTTCGCGTGCAGACACACACACCCCCTCCATTTTCCTCCTGATTGATTACTTTAAGAGCTGCCTTCCCTCAACTTTAAACTAACCTCCAAGACCAGTTGGCCATGCTCAAGACCTCTTGCTACAACCTGGATGAGTTCAAAGGGTAGAGATACACAACAAATGACATCTGGTGGCTTCTGGTAGTCCCTCTAGGGCAAGGTCTTCCTCTTCCTGTACTGTGGACTCCTGGCTCTTAACTCTCCAGGGTCCTGGGCATAGGGTTGTCAGTGTGCTTTGCCCTGTATGAGTGCCTGGCTAATCCAAGTGATATTCTGCCCACAAAGTGGGCGTACTTGTGTCTTCTGAGAGGAATGTGGTAGTAAGGACCGGGTTAGACTTTCCCACAGCCTGGACACATCCGGGCAGCCAGGCCAAAGTGGGGTTTGAAGAACAGGTACTCCATATTGGAAGATGTATTGCCTTTAACTCAAATACAGGTTGGAAGGCCTGGAAAGTTCAAGGACCTCTATTCAAATGGCTGCCTACCCTAAGGTGCTCAACCACTTCAGTAGGTACATGGCTGCTGAGCTGAATGTAGGCTCTGGAGGGCTGGGCATGGGCTGGTGGAAGGCCTGGGTATTCCCCCATTGCTTCTTCCTGATCTTGCCCAAGCCGCACTCTGATGGGGTCCTCATGAGGCCCCACCTGCCCTTGGAGGCTGGCAGCAACTCATGGCCCTCAGGTTCTGCAGATGCCTAGCTCACATGTCCTTCCTGCCCTCTCGCTTCTGAGCTCCCCTCCCCCACTCTCAACAGAGTAGGAATGGGCTTAATGATCTTTCCCAGGAGAAACGGAGGCCCAGAAAGACTAATCAACTTGCTCACAGGCCCCAGAAGATCCCATGACTTGGACACAGAGCTTCTGCTCCCAGGCTGGAGTTCATACTGAAGGTGTCCTCCTAGCTGTAGGGGACCCAGGTTCCTCAGGGCAGAGACCAGCTAGTGAGGGCAGGAGTGGGCATGAAAGCCTTAGGCTTCCTCTCCATTCTTCCCATCTGAGGTATTCCCTGTGAAGAAGCAGCAGGTGAAGGCACACTGCTGCTGCTGCTGCTGCTGCTGCTGCTGCTGCTGCTGCTGCTGCTGCACCTCGAGGCGGCTCTGTGGCCCAGGTTCCCAGGCTGCCTCAGGAATCAGACAGAGAGAATTCTGAATGTTCTGTGCCGGCAGTGACTGGCCTTGGCTTGGCAAGGGGGCCGTACAACCCCGCCTGCCAGGCGCTCTAGGAAGCTTCTTCCAAGGCCAGAAGCTTTGCAGGTTGCAGAGCTGGGACAAAGCCCAGTTGGGGAGAAAGGACTCCCTCGAGGAAGTGTTGGACAGGCGCAGTGGCTGCCAGTAAGGCCTGCAAGACTGGCAGGCGGCCCCGCATCGTGGAGGTAGAAAATTCTTGGCCTGGCCAGTGGCCCATGACTCCCCTGTCTCCTGGCAGTGATTTATCTCATTCATCCCAGAATGGAGGACAGGCCTTATCCTGTGGTCTGTGAAGACTCTGACTCCAACACCGCCAGTCAGGAAGAGCCTGGTGTGTCCAGCCAGGTTGTCTTTGTTGGCATTGGTAATTTATTTAGGAAGAGTCAAGGACTTCAAAGAGACACTGGAACCTAGATCCCTACTATGCCATTTCCTTAAACTGTGTGACCTTAGAGAGTTAACTGGCCTCTCAGAACCAAACACCTGTAAATGAGGATAACTATTTTTATCCCCTAGGATTCGCTGTCTTCCAAGGACAGAGTTCTACTCATGTTTAGGGCCAACTGCAGCACGTAGAACACACCCAGGAAGTGATCTCCTCTCTTTCCATCCTGTACTGTCTCCAAGAACACTACCTCTTCCGCAAACCTTATTCTTCCTTACCATGGGATTCTCTGTCTCACAATTGAAAGTCTTTCTTAAAGCTAACAGCTTGGTAACTGCCCTGGGCCTAAGCCCTGGGAGGGAGGTAGGTGGGTGCTCCCAAGCCTTTGTCTAAGGCATTGAGGGTCACCCTGGAGGTAGTGACAGATGGCTGAACCCAAAGGTCCTCTGCGATGGCAGCCGAGGACCAGCAACACAGAAGGCGGTCCCATGAAAGTAGTTTCCATGGCTGGGGGCACCCCCTTTTTCTGGGGCGACCCTACAAAGCCCAAACTTTGCCCCCAGCTTTCTCCCTCAGAATCTTTAAAATCAATCCTATACCCTCCATTGTCAAGGCTGGTCTGAGGTCCACAGGCTGTGTCACCCTGACAGAGTCACTGCCACTGACAGGTTCTAGGAAGAAGGGTGGCATCTTTTAGAAACAGGTCTGAGGGAGAGAGCCCCTGTCCTGGGGGTGGAGCTACATGAAAGGCAACCACATATACAGCCAGGTCTTACCTTCTGCTTCTGACTGCCACTAGGTCTCGTCATGCTCTTGGTAAGTTTCTGACTGACGCACTTTGAGTCCCAGTGTCAGGATGCTAAAAACCTGAAGATGGGTTCACCTGTATAATGGACTGGATTATGTGCAAAAGCTGGGACACAAAATGGAATCCCGCCCAGGGGGCTGATTCTGGAGGAATGAAGGGAGGCTCAGGGCAGGGGGTGTGCCAAACTTCTGGGGAAAGAGCTGGTGGCATTACACAGTCCCACTCCAATGGACTCCGTCATGCCACACAGCGCCTAGCACTTCAGGAATGCTTTGTAGCTGGGCTGCAGTGGTTAACATAGCCAATGTGGCAAGGTCACTGGCAAGTACTTGAAATGTAGCTACTGCAATTGAAGGAATTACACCTTAATTGGTTCCAATATAAAAGGTGTTCAGCAGTCTTAAATCGGTAGGAAAACACATATTGGATCTATGATGAGATAGTCTGGCACACTGGGCTGGCCACGGTGGGAGAGATAATAGCAAGTGTTGCTGAGGCTGGGCGGAAGCCAGAATGAGACAGAGCACAGACACTTTGGGTGACAGTGTAGCCATTCCTCAAAGTGTTAAATACACAATTTCCACATGGTCCTAAGCATATTAGGAGCATATAACATACATACCTAAGCATACACTCAAGAGAAATAGAAGCAGATGTCAGCACATACGTGAACTTACATGGCAGAATTATTCATACTGGGCAGAAAGTAGAGATGAAGCAAAGTCCATCAAACGATAGCTAGATAAGCAAATACCCACACAGTGGAATATTACTCAGCCATGAAAAGGAACAGAGGGGTGAAACATACTACAACATAGACCAACTTGGAAGGCAGTGCAAAGTGACAGAAGCCACAAAGGTGTGTGATTCTGTTTGTGTGAAGAAGGATCCTGAATAGGTGGATCTGCAGCATCAGGAGGTAGACTGGTGTTTGCCAGGCTTAGAGGAGGGGAGGATGGCAGGTGAGTGCTTAGTGTCCAGGGCTTATCTGGGGGTGGTATTTTGAAATCACATGCGTGATGATGTACAAACATGCTGAAAGCCATGGAATTGCATATTTTGAAAAGTGGATTTTATGGTGTGCGATTAAACCTCATCTGCATGTCTCACCGTCTCTAGCTCGTGGCGCCAGTATTGGACGAGGCTAGAACATCTGTTTTCACATTTTGGCTTTACCATGTGCTGCTGTGTCATCCTGGACATGGTCTTGGCTGCCCTGTACTCTGGTTTTCTCAGCTCTGAAACTGGGGTAATAAATAGACCAGCCCATGTGTGTCGTGCAACCGAACAGGGCTCATATATATAAAGCCTCTAAGACAGCACCCGGTTGTCAGAGATAGAAGAGTTAGCCAACACCTAGCGTTACTACGGTCACAACCAGAAATCCCCCAGGCCTCTTCCAGTGCTGTTCACACCTGAGCCCAGCCCCTCTCTTCTCCTCCCGACTCCCCCGCCCTCAGATGGCCCTCTGCTGCGTAAACTGTTGCTATAACAACCATTCCCGGTTCCCAGAAGCAGCTGCACAAGAGACACCATCAGCATCTTCAGCACAGGGTGTCACCGAAAGGCTCTGGGCATTGTTAAAATAGGAAACATTTCCAGTAAAGGTAAACTTTGAGGTTCACGAGGCAGGAGATCCTGGGCCTGCCCTTAGCAGCCACCTGCCTGTGTGTCTGAGACCGGCAGACTGTTGTCCTCTAACAGGGGGCCTGCTTACAAGCCCAGTCCAGCTTCAAATCTTTAGAGCCCTCTCTTATCCTGTTATATGGCGTTCAAAGAAAAGGGATGGGAGGAATTTCTTTAGAAGTGTAATAGAAAAAGATAGACCTAGCAGAGAGGGGGCATAGTGGTAGCCGTGGCACACTCCTTTAATCCCAGCACTGTGAAGGCAGAGGCAGGCGGATTCTGAATTAGGGGCTAGCCTGGTCTGCAGAATAAGTTCCAGGACAGCCAGGGCTGCACAGAGAAACCTAGTCTCAAAAACAAACAAAACAGAAAGAGAGGGAGGGAGGGAAGGAAAGAATGAAGGAAAGACATACAAAGGGACCTTACAACAGTCATTTCAAACAGGGTCCTCTTCTGGTCTCTTGGCCCTCAGTACTAACTGTTCTTAATCTAGCAGAGCCTTCCCCAAGTGCAAATCATTGAGAGGTAGCTGTCCCCTGGGCCTGTAAACTTACTCCCCAAGTTCTTGGCCAAAGGCTACAGTGTGAAGCTGAGTGCACCACCACTGCAGCCCGCCTTGTAGAGCCCTTTCTGCCTTCAGCTCACTGCTGGGACCTTCTCTTTTCCTAAAAGGACCTTGATGGGTCATAATGGAAGGAATCTGTCCTCCTACCTCTCCCAGAAAGCCACCCGCCCCAAGCACACTGCATAAGAGCAGAAATGGACCCCACACACTTCTCCAGGGCGCTCATGTTGAAAGGCAAGCTGGATTCTCTCTTAAACTTTGGCTCTGAATGTGAGTTTACCAGGGGAGTCTGTGGGTCTCCAGAGCCTACTTCTACCTTAAGGGGTTGAAAAATCCCGGCAAGCCAGGCCCTGCTCTTAAACTGGTCCACCAGGAAGAGGGCAGGCACTGCCTGGGTAGATGGTGTAGCAAAATCAATGCTGCAAATACCGGGCTCTTCTCCAAGTGTGCTAACCTAGCCAAGTGTGCTAACCTAGCCTAATGGGCGGTACTATGGATGTCTGCCCCAGGAGTGCAGCGCCTGCAACGAAGCAATCCTAAGCAGAATTCAGAGGGAAAGGGGCCTTTGGACGACTTCTCCGAAGCGGGAGAGCTCGACAGCTGCCCAGTCTTAACAGCATTGCAGCGTCAATGCAAAGCAAGGCTGCAGGCGGCTGAGGACCCACAGCGCCCCCGTGTGGTTGTTCTCTGCAACAAGCCCCAGAGACCTGGCAAGATTTTTTGGTGGCTGTCTTACTGGAAAGATGGAGCAGAGAGCTGACTTGTGCCACCAGTATTTCTCCATCACTTTGTGTGGGGATGTTGAGCCCTGATGCTTCGTCGGGTCTCCTGTTCTCAGTGTTCACACAAATGCAAAGTAGGACCCTCCGATCACAGCACCTGATTTAGGAGCTGGCAGTGCAACAGATTCCTGGGAGCTACCTCCAGCTGGCTGAACTAAAAACTCTGGGGGGTGACACCCTGGAATCTATGCTTAAAAGTGAGCATTTATAAAGACCTAAGCCTAGCACAAAGTGACAGGGCCACACTGGCAGAGCTTAGTCAACTACACCGCTCCTTACTTACAGACCAGGAAACTGAGGCCCAGGGAGAAGTCATTTACCCAGGTTCCACAGCTGGTTGATATGTTCCCTTGGGACTTTTACCTCTATGAAAATCAAAACTGCACACGAATTGGGGAGACTCCTGCCTGGCAAATTCCAGGCTGTGGTGCCTATGCATCCTTCTCTTGTTTAGCCCCAGGTTTGTTTGTAGTTCTAGTTTTGTCTAATTTTGGCCCCATATGGCCAATGCGTTTGCCTTTTTTTTTTTTTTAAAGTCCTGGCTCTGTCTGGTGCCTCATGATGGAGCACCCATCAGGAGGACTCCAGCCAGCCCACTCACTGACTAAGTGGGTTCAGTTCAGGGTTCTCTGGGGTCAAGAGGAAATCCCTGGGAGCTCCTTTGGGGATCAGGAGTACACAGAGCAGCTGCAAGCACAGGATTTGCTGCATTGCGGGGTTCTGTGTCAGCTGCCTCTGACGATGTTGTGACTTAAGTGGGGGGGGGGGTGAGGGGAGCGATGGGATTAGTAACAAAATAGTTTCCTGCCTGCCTGCTCCATGACAGTGGTGTCTCTGGCATGGAGGCCCGCCCACCCTGCCCCCTTACAGGACCTCTGGGGTCAGCAGATGATTTGGGAAGAGGTAAGGAAAGGTGGAGTTGCCCCTCAGACAAGCTGCTGGGTCCTACGCTTGGGCAGGAGAGATCTGTGTAGCAGATCACTTGTCAGATTTTAGCTTTCCCTGCCAAGGTGCCTGAGTCAGCCTTTGCAGAGGTGGGAATGGATCCAGTCCAAGGTGACTGGTGCAGATCCCACAGAACTGCCTAGCTTAACCCTGAGCTTGTGGGGGCACCCTGGGATGTGCCCTTAGATCAAGAGTACCTTGTGGTAGCCAGCCTGGCCTGCTCTTGCCTGAGTTAGTAGATTTATGTCCTTGAGTGGAGGAGAGGGGAGAAAAGATTCTGATTCCCAGAGACATTTGACCACTGAAACACAAAATACTGCTCAGCAGATCCTGGCAGCAATGTGCAAAACTCTCCAGTGTCTTTCCATTGCTGTGGTGAGTACTGGGAGAAAGTGGCCTGATGGCTAGGGCTGGAATCTTTTTAGAAGCCGAAATTGTGATAGATTTCCAGAATTTAAGGATCAAATAGGGTTGGGGAATTTTCTTCCTCTGAAGAGTTGTTGAGATGTGTGTGTGTGAGAGAGAAACAGACACGGAGAGGCCCTGTGCTTCCTGTTTCCAGGTCGTTTAGGCTGGCCTGGATTTCTACATGGATCTAGGCTCAGACCATCCCCTGTGGTTAATTCTGGCTGTGACTTACCTCTTCTGTAGATATATCTGAGCCTCTGTCTCAGCCCACAGTACTGGACAGTGAGAAAAAGAGCCTATGGCAGGAGTCACAGCAGCCCTGAATCCCCTTTGTGGACTTACAGGAGAGGTCATTTCCTGTCCTTAATGTGAGAGGGTGGCAAATGCTTTCAAATTCCCTCTTGGCTCACTTCTGTCCCTCCTGGGGGCTTGTACCTCACTCAGTCATTCACAGGAAAAGCCAATCTAGAGGTAAGGTGCAGATCCACCTAGTTCTCAGTTGCTCTTCCCTGCGCTACACAGTTTGTGGGTTCTGAAACGTTGGTAGAGGTAATCAAGGCTTCCATAGTCAAAAGTTAGTGCAGTTTACTTAATTGCTGGCCAATAATTAAAACCTCACAGAACATGGAGAAATCTGACTACTGGGTGATGGATCCCCTGAGCCTCCTCCTTCTGCAACTTGCCTGAATCTGTTGGAGCTTTTACCCTGAGCTGGAGGCTCCCTGTCCATTACTATCTCACAGCTTAGCCTTCTGGTTCAAGCAAGTCCCTGTAGCTAAGTGCACCCCACAGGCAAGACTAGCCCTGAGAAAAGAGGTTAGTCAGACATGATGATGCAGAAGCAAGGTTTGCTGAGTCCAGGTATGAGGGCCTCAGCAAGCGAGAGCAAGGTCCCACCTGTTTGGGAGTGGCAGAGTATGGGGAGCTCCAGCCCCACTCTCCGCCCACCTCTGCCTTCTGCCAGATCCCAGCTGTATTGCCAGGCACTATGCTAAGTGTGTTAGTGAACTAGGCCCTTAAGCCTCACTGAAGTGAGGTCATTCCTCTCCGTTTAGCAGAAAGGAAAACCACAGCAGAAAGGAAGGGGTGGTGGAGGACCTGGATGGTGGGTTTTCTTCTTGACACTAAGAACTATGTTCTTGTTTGTTTTTGCTGTTTATTTGTTTGTTTGTTTGAGACAGGGTTTCTCTATATAGACATGGCTGTCCTGGAACTCACGCTGTAGACCAGACTGACCTCAAACTCAGAGTTCTGCTGGCCTCTGACTCTGAAGTGCTAAGATTAAAGTCATGAGCCACAGCTACTGGCCTAAGAACTATGTTCTTAACACCAAAGTGAAAGTCAGTTTCTCCCCTGTGTCCAGGTCTTTAGCTTAGCAGCAAACCCCATCTTGGCATTCTTGGGAGGCCTGTTCCCCTTGTCTGATTCCAGGCAGGAAGAAGGAATCTGCTCATGTCACTCTCCCAGTGTACCCAGGGCTTTCCCTTCTCAGGCACAGATTGTCTCTTTTCCTCATGAATTTCTTAGTCACCTTCCTGTCTCACAATGGAAGGCAGAGCCACCCAAACTGCTGTGTGTGTGTATCTGCAGAATTGCCAAACACTGTATTGGCACACCTTGGTGAGATGGGCATACTCTGAGGCAAGGTATTATAATGGAAAGAATAGGGGGATTGGAATCCAAAAAAATATAATGAATTAAATCAAATATGAGTCATATGCTTAGGATAGTGCCTCACATAGGGCAAACACATGGTCACTGGCATTACTGTGTGCATGCACCTGTGTGTCAAGTATATTTGATTGTTGATCCGTAGTAAGACTCCACAGACAGTATACTCTTTGTCCACACACACACATGCGCACACACACACAAACTTCATCCTTGGAGCTATGACATGTTCTGCAAAACCTTAGCTGTAATGTGCACAAAACTGTCACATGGCTGGGCAGTGGTGGTGCACGCCTTTAATCCCAGCACTTGGGAGGCATAGACGGGTGGATTTCTGAGTTCCAGGCCAGCCTGGTCTACAGAGTGAGTTCCAGGACAGCCAGGGCTACACAGAGAAACCCTGGTGTCACATGGGTTGGAAACATCCTGAGCAACAGTAGACTCCTCCATCTTTGACATACCTCGGCTTTTCTCCCCAGACCCACCCATGCTGAGACCACAGGGTTGACCAAGACACAGGGAGGCATCCTCCAAGACATTGGGACATAACCAGTAGAATACAGTTTTAGGTTATGTTAATGTCATCACAAAGCTACTAGTACTTCCACCCCTTCCCAGATCTTCATTCTCACTGTACACAGTGAGAAAGAAAGAGGCAAAGCTTAGTAAAAATAGGCCAGGTGCTAGGGTAGAGCGGGGTACAGATCTGGAGTGGGTGAAGGTAAGGGGTGGGATGAGTTCTTTTGTATATACAACTTAATATAAGCTAAAAATGGGTATCAGAAGTATGATTGTCACACACATGCGCACACACACACACACACACACCCCAGTTGCTGTGGAAATTTAAGGTGTCATACCCATGATGGCCACTAGGTGACAGTGCTGAGGCACCCAGGGAGCTTTAGGGTGTAGCCTCTTCAGGACCGTCCCAGACTGGGCACTGAACAGATCTGGTCATTCCCATCAAATCAAGCTTTCTTGCCATCTCTAACTCTACCCTGGGGTCTTAAATCTTAGCCTCTCTGCCATCCCCAGCAGTACTCCTGCACCTTGGCCTTCCACCACTGTGACACACAGGACTGGGTCAAGCCGTTTCCAAGACCTCGATATCTCTGGTTTTTGAAGAGTCGAGCCCTGGGGTGTGTGTGTATGTGCTTGCGTGTGTGTGTGGGCGTATATGTGCACGCGAGTGTGCATGTGTGTGGGGGGGGGAGGGATTGGGGTAGAGGTCTTTGAGGAGGCTGGGGCCAGAAGGCGCCATGATTGTTATATCAGGCGTTGATATATTGTTCTCTGTCACTACCAAGATTCTGGGTTCTAATTCCCATCATTCCCTGCTGTGCCCCGAAGCCTAGAGAATTAGGAATGAAGCTCGCCAACTGTATGGTTTAAACATTTTTTCTTAAAGAGAGGGGGATATTTTTTAAATGCCACAATATTCAACACCCCACACACACGTACAACACATATATGTACACACACATACATACATACACACACATATGCATACATACATACATGTACACACACAAATATACCCGTATGTACACATATGTGAAAATTTTTAAATGGTGGTAGCTCTAATTAAATCTTGGGATATCATTAAGCACTTATTGTGTGCAGTCACTGTGCATGGCACTGCTGATATACAAGTGCCCTGCGTTATATCAAAAGAGGTTGAGTTTCTTTCAGACTCTAGCTCTACCCTGTGCTTTATGATAGCTGTGTGTAGCTTGAGTAATTTATTTGATCTTAGAGTGTCAGTGTTCTCATCTGTAAAATGGAGTGATAGCACAAATCTCCCATTGAGATTCAACTGGATGATGTGTGCAGAGGACTGGGCACACCCAGAAGCCTCTGAGTAACTCTCTGTCACTTTCCTCTTTGGAAACACCCTTTAGAGTTATGTGCACCTTGGCTCATTTCCGTCCAAACCATAGAAGGCGTCACTCTTCTGTGAAACCCATGCTATGTTCTTGATCCCATATAGGGTCTTGTGAATTAAACCTTAAAATATATAGGCGGACACTGTCTGACCCTATGTCCTGTGCCAAGCCATCACTTAAAGGCAGGGAGCAGCTCACAAGGTGACCTTTGCCAGGATAAACAGGCATTGGCAGCCAGAGAAATGACGCCAGGGCTGTGGACAGAGCTCAGACCACTGGCATGGAGGCCTGCCATTTCTCCTTGTTCCTTGACACCAACATGGAGCCCTGAGTACATGGGACTGGCTTGAGAAGCTGGGGCTAGGGACAAAACCCCAAGGGAGGGAAAGAGATGGTTGGGCCCAGGATTGGAGCTGGTCCTAGAAGAAGGTGTCCCAGAGGTTCTGGGGAGAGCCATTCAGCATGGCCCTTCCGCCCCACCCAGCCTCTCTTGGCCAGCCAGCCAGTGACAGTCAGCCAGTCAGAACTCAGTCTTGAGAAAAAAAAAAAACCTCTTAGGGGATTGGAAATGTTCTCTTTGGCAGCCAAAGGGAGCTTGCTCTCCTGCTGTGTCTGTGGGTGGAGAGAGGCTGGGCCTGGGAGTAGGGTAAGGTTGGCTTGAGGCAGAGGACTGGAAGGGTTGAGGGAGGGAAGAGAGGGATGGTCCCACTGTTACCTCTGTCACTAACTGCTGAAGCCATCTCTTGAGGAGATGGGTTCTGTTCAGTGACAATGACTTTGACTTTGGATCCCTATGTAAAAAGTTATCCACTGGACAGGGTCCAAACCTCTTCCTTAGTGTCTTCAGAGCCTAGCACAGTGCCTGGTACCAAGTTGAGTTGGAGTCTTTGGTTTTTTGTGGTTTTTTTTTTTAGAGGTTTTTCTGATTTCTTTCATTTTCTTTTTTCTTTTTCTTTTTCTCTTTTGAAACAGGGCCTCACTGTGTAGCCTCAGCTGCCCTAGAACTTGATGTGTAAACCAGACTGGCCTCAAACTCATAGAGATTCACAAGCCTCTGCCTTCTGGTGCAGGAATTAAAGGTGTATGCCACCACACCCAGCCCCAAGTGTGTATTTAATAAAAGTTTCTTGGGTGGGTCAGTAGAAGGGAGAAGAAGGTCTTTTGAGCTGTTCCATTGTCTGGGTGCCATCTCCATCTCTAGATGGGAGGAAGCGTGAAGCTTCGTTTATAGTTAGAGGCTCTCATCTGTCCAGTCTAACGTCATCCTGCCCAGAAACCAAGGCTGAGCAAAGTGGTCCTGACTGCTTCAGACTCTGGCCAAGCCCATGCTTCTTCCTCAGTTGGGATTCTAACTCTTTTCTTCTTCTTCATTTTTTTTTTGGAGACAGGGTTTCTCTGTGTAGCCCTGGTTGTCCTGGAACTCACTCTGTAGACCAGGCTGGCCTAGACTCAGAAATCCGCCTGTCTCTGCCTCCCAAGTGCTGGGATTAAAGGCGTGCTCTACCACTGTCCGGCTGGGATTCTAACTCTTGAATAGGATCTGAACTGCCCCAGAAAATGATTGCTGTCTCCGGCTCCCACCAGCCACCTCACCTTTAGGAAGCCAGCCTCAGATGCCTCTTAGACCCCTCAGAGCAATTCCACATGTTCCCAACCCTTCCGAACACTGGCCCTTGATGTGCTGATGGATTGAAACTGGCCACACCGGGTGTAGGGATATTTATACAGTGGAAGTAGACAAGCTCTGCCCATCAGAGTGTCCCCTCCTCCAAGAACCCCAAGCACACATCAACACACTGCTCCAGAGGAGGTGGGGGGGTCCCAGTTCATTCCACCACAGGAAACCTTGACTATGACCTCTGTCTTTGTGAGAAGAACCTCCCCAAACCAAAACCAGAGGCAACAGTGATCACTCAGAGAGGCTCTGAGGGGCCCTGTCTGCAGCCCTTGTTGGCTTTGGGACTTCAGCCGGCCCAGGGCACACATGGAGGTCTTTTTGTTTTTGTTTTTGTTTTTTGTTTTTTTGAGACAGGGTTTCTCTGTGTAGCCCTGGCTGTCCTGGAACTCACTCTGTAGACCATGCTGGCCTCAAACTCAGAAATCCGCCTGCCTCTGCCTCCCGAGTGCTGGGATTAAAGGTGTGCGCCACCACTGCCCGGCACACATGGAGGTCTTTAGCTGTACCTGCTCTGTTGGTCGTCTCTGAGGAACAGAAGAAGCAGCTGACTAGCCCCAGGGTCTGGCTTCTGGGAGATACAGTCTGTCTCTCCTTCCCTGACTCCCTTCAGGAAGCTCTCTCCATTCACCACCTCTTTCTGTTTTCCTTGCCAGATCCAGAGTCGCAGAGAAAGAGGACAGTGCAGAATGTTCTGGATCTTCGACAGAACCTGGAAGAAACCATGTCCAGCCTGCGAGGCTCCCAGGTGACTCACAGGTGAGCTTGAGCTGCCCTTGGTGATGTGCTCTTCCTGGGTCTGGAGGGCAAGGCCTCAGTGTCTCCCCACCTCCACATGGGCATCCCAAGTTGACCATACGGCCTTGGCCTCTGTGAACACAGGCATTTGGAGCCCCATATTGCCAGTGCTTCAATAAAAGGGGAACTCAGCACTACAGCAGAAACCCTGCTCAGTCTTGCTTCTGCTTATGCGTGAGCACAGGATTTCACCCGTGATGGTGACTGGGTATGGGTGGGAAGCCCAGGTGTGCAGTCTGCGATACCTGTTCTCTCTGTGGGCTGCACTCTCCTCATTTTTCAAGAGGGCTGTGTTTACTAAACACCCCTCCTGCTTTTCAGTCCCATCCCTCTGGGATGCTAGGACCCCCCAACATCTGGGCTCATCAGCCCTCTGCCAGCCAGGTGTCCTCGGGCCTTTTTGATCACTCCTAAAGGAGGGCTAAGTACCCGGCAGGGCCTACATACTGGTACCCACAAAATCAACCCTGTGGTATCCATCTCGTCCCCCAGTCCTTATAGAACCCCCCAACCCTCCAGCTACAGGGTACTCAGCTCTCCTGCAGCCCTTTTCCCAAGAGCAGCATTCTGGCACCAACTCCTCCGTGAGTCAGATTTCCCATTCAGTTCCTCCGGGCTTCCCTGGGCTGTTCAGATGATCTCATGCTGTCAGCTCTAAGGGGGACAGAGGGCCCAGCTAAGTTCTGAGGGGGGAGGTGAGCAGGCAGCCAAGATTGGGAAATCGTGGGGCATGGACATTGAGACTAGAAGCCTGTGTATTAAGAACCAGAAGCCCCCTCAGTTGAACTAGAGGTGGGTTCTTCTCTGTCTCCTGGTGCTAGAACACTGAAGGCAAAGTTAGGACATGGGGTCAATGGGAAAGGGAGTTTTATAAGCTCAGGGCGTAGCCAGTCAGAGGCGTAGCCAGACACACTTGCATACCTTCAGTGTCAGAGGACCTGTTACCTTTAGGCATCTCAATCTGTGTGGGAGCACATGACTGCTGCTGAACCTTGTCTTCAGGAGCCTTCATCCATTGGCCCTCGGTCGTCTTGTTGAGACTTTTCTCCTTCCCTTGCACCCCACATCATCACTCATATCCCCAGCCTTTACTCCTAGACAACACCTAAGCATCTTCCTGATGATGAGGACAAGGTAGTCAAGGGAGTCTGGGGAGAGTGGTCTGTGTTGCTTCAGGAGCCCTGCCCATCCCACAAGCCCTAAGCAGGAATCCAGGTAGAGTGGAGGCTCTAACTCAGCTGAATCATCCAACAGTTTAGCCCCCTCTAGATGAATCTTTCCCTTATCCAAGGAAGTTTCTAGAACATCTCTCAGTGTCAAGTCACCAGCCAGGATCGTGCCAAAGAAGCTGAGAACTGCTGAGCTGCTAAAAGAGTCACACCCCAAGTGACTCACCCACAGAAGCAG
The DNA here is from genome assembly GCA_019843965.1 of Rhynchomys soricoides. Classification (NCBI taxonomy): domain Eukaryota; kingdom Metazoa; phylum Chordata; class Mammalia; order Rodentia; family Muridae; genus Rhynchomys; species Rhynchomys soricoides. Next base: position 2,971,787 of record JADRCH010000079.1, on the reverse strand, counting down.
GGCAGAGGCAGCTGCTCCAGCCTCTTGGTGGTGTCTTCATGCCCGCCCTGAGGCCCCAGTGAAGTAGGGAAGACTCTGCTTGGATGGGAAGGAAAGCCTAAAGCCTTCTTTAATGCTGACTGGTTGAGACAAGAGCCTTGGGGCCTCCTGTCTCCGAAAATACCAACAGGCATCTGGGTCTTCTGTTTACTGCGGACAGCCTTTAGTTTACATTAGCTCTGGTCCACATTTGGATAACCCAAACACCAGTGTCCTGACTTTAATAGCTCTTATGCTTTTTAAAGTGCTTTTTATCAATCAGTCTTTCCACATATCATGGAGCAATATTCCCTAGGGTAGAAAAAAAAGACCTGGGAGAAGATACACATGCTGGACCCCACAGGCTGATGGGGGCAGTTCTGTGTCCACAAAGCATGAGGCACCAGCCTTCAGAGCATAGTCTCAACCCCAAGGGCCTCGGGGTTCAAAGGTGCAATCTGCCAAGGTTGCCCTCCCCCTGGGACTCACAGAGTGACTTAGACTCAGTTCCTTCTTGGAAGTCTGACTTTTGGGCCACATCCTCTATTTCTGTAGGTATGTTTCCCCTTGGTGAGGAGAGTCTGAGGTAGGGACAGTGAGGAGAGGAAACAAAACTGAGCCCCCTCCCCCCAAGAGGCAAGCCAGGGGCCGGGAGCTGGCTGTAGGTCACAAGATCCATTGTAAACTGATCTAGAGATCTAGAGAGGGGGGTTAGGGCAAACAACTGGATGGTTGTAGTGCCTCCCTTTAATTCCAGCACTGTGGAGGCTGAGGCAGGTGGATCTCTGAGTTTGAGGCCAGCCTGGTCTACAGAGTGAGTTCCAGCAGTCAGAGCTGTTACACAGAGAAACCCTGTCTCGGAAAACAAAACAATAACAACAACAAAATAGAGCCTTAAAGGAGGGGAAGAGGGACTTTATGTTCAGATAGTAACACAGGAGGTAGACCAGAGGCAGAAGTGAGTGGGGTCTCACTTCCTTATGTTCCTAAAAGCGTGTCTTCTTCCTTCAGTCTGGTACCTGGGGATCAGCTAGTCCTTGGCTCACTGAGGTGATGGCCACCTTGACTATCCACCCTGAACAAAGTGGACAGTCAAGGTCTTCTGAGCTCTGGGGATCAGCAGCCTCCACTCTCCATCCCCCACCAGGCCTCACTGGTTCTTTCTGGTTCACTGAGTATCTACATGTCAGGCCCAGTCAGATCTATACGGCTACAGTCCTCCCAGCTCTATAAACCATACATAGGGTGGAACCATACATAGGGTGGGTAGGCATTACCCCGTCTCACTAATGGGAGACAGTGGGCCAGCAAGGTTAATTCCTTTCTTCAGGCCATTTACAAAAAAAAAAAAAAAAAAAAAAAAGCCTTAAACACTGACCACACTCACAGGATAGGCTTGGTATGGGATCAGTGCCTTGGGCACTTAGTAGGATCATTGTCCCTTGACAGCCTGAGATACCCTGTAACAAAGGAGCATGCACTTAGAAGGCCCCACAGTGGGACATCCCACTTAGCTGACAGGGCATAGGGCAGCTGAGCTGAGGACTAAATCTGCTGTGTGCTCTCTCGGCAGCTCCCTGGAGATGTCTTGTTACGACAGTGATGATGCCAACCCTCGAAGCGTGTCCAGCCTCTCCAACCGCTCCTCTCCTCTCTCTTGGCGCTACGGCCAGTCCAGTCCCCGGCTGCAGGCTGGCGACGCACCCTCTGTTGGGGGGAGCTGCCGTTCGGAGGGGCCACCAGCCTGGTACATGCATGGGGAACGGGCACACTACTCTCACACGATGCCCATGCGGAGCCCCAGCAAGCTCAGCCACATCTCTCGCCTGGAGTTGGTCGAGTCCCTGGACTCTGACGAGGTGGACCTCAAGTCCGGCTACATGAGTGACAGTGACCTCATGGGCAAGACCATGACAGAGGATGATGACATCACGACTGGGTAAGCACAGAAGCCAGCTGGTACAGGAGGCATGGGAGGACAGGACGGTGGCAGGGGATGGGGTAACTGTGCTGTGACAAAAGGCATCTGCAGAGGGGTGCTGTGCATGCAGTGACTGACCCTGCAACTAGATGTGGCTTAGTCTAGATGTGTTAGTGAGTAGGGCTGGAAACAGAGGAGCTGATTGATCCATTCATTAAGCTATGCCCTTCTCCCTGAGCCTCTCCTCCAAAGAGGCCTGGGAACATATCTGAACCCCAGTTCTCAGCAAACTGGATAGACTGTGGATGACTTAATTTGCTTCCACCTTTGAAATAAGGGGCTAATAATGTCATCTCCTCCTACCTGCTAAGAGAAAGTGGCAGATGAAAGGACCAGTCAGACAAGAGTGGGGGTGGTGACTCCACTTCCCCTGCCAGGGGTTACCAGCCTCTCTGGCCCTTGGCTTCTATCCTTGGTGGACTTCTGTTTCTGCAATCCTTCTACCCATAATGCCACACCCTATTCCCTACCCCAGCCTATTAAGCCTTCTTTCCTGCCCTTGGACCCCCAGAAATCCTCAGTTTATCTTTTTCTGACAGGGTAGACAGCTGGGGCAGACATGGCAGTCTTGGGAGTGAAGAGAGGGCAGGAAGCATTTGAATTGTTGAGGTTTGGGGTGTTCTGGCCAACTTTTTCCAAGCCCCGAGACCAGAGAGCTGCATGGTTCTGGAAACCTCTCTGGTGTATCCCTCAGCAGACTTACCACTTCCGTTCTTCATTTACAGTTTTCTGGTGTCTCCATCCCTAAGATACCTGTAAAGCCTCAGCAGCCTTTCCCCTATCTCTCGGGTATCTAAAACCATACTACCAGAGATTGCTGCTCCTAATAAAACCCTGCAGCTTCAAGGGCATGGAAAGACAGCCCTGAGTTCCAGGCCGTCTACCACTCCCAGCCCGCAGCCCACCCAGGGGGATAAACTTGGCAGGTCTGGTCAGGGTCTGTCCAGCTGATGAGGCTGCCCTGGAGCAAAACAACTGACGCATGCATGGCTTGTTTACTGCCTGGAGGATCCCAGGGGCAGCCCGACCTCATGCTCAGATCCGCCAGCCTGGAGCTGGGATAGAGAGAAGTCCTGATATAGTCAGACCCCAACTGCTGCTGTGGTCAGATGCCTGGGATGGGGAGAAGGGAGAGCCAAGGTGGTGGAGAAGCTTTTCCAAACAGACCATATGCCCTGGGAAGTGCCTGTGCAGGAGCCTCAAGTCCCTGTCCCCTGATGTGCCAGCCTGAGGGCAGAGGGAAGCACAAAGCCTATGGGACTGAGGGCTTAGGACTGTGGCATCTCTGCTAGGGATTCCAAGACTGGCAGGACCTTCACCCTCAGGGTATATCAGTGTTCTTACAACCCTGCTAATGTCCCCAAAGTACCAAGTACCAAGGCACAGGACCCCTGTGTGGAGAGACCCACTCTGACTAAAGTAGCAGGAGTTCTAGAATTTACTAGCTGTCTGAGCTTGAGCCAGTTAACCTCTAGACTTCAATCTGCCTATCTGCTGGATACAGATAACTGTAGGATGATCTATGGCCCATTAGCAAGATTAAAAAGGGTTAATATATGTATAATTAATATATGTTTTTTAATATAATTCCTGCCTCAGTGTAATTGCTCACTGTGTTAAGAGTCCTGAACTAATCAACGCCACATCCTTCCCCTCAGAGACTGTACAAGAGTATACGGTCTATATGGGTCCCCGGTCACCAGAATCAGCAGCAAGGACAGATCTAGTAGCCCCCGACTAACGCAGGGGAACATGATGAGGCTCGGGGCACAGAAGGCTAAGGGGACAAAAGGGAAAAACCTGTTGCCTTTGCCCACCGCATAGCTCCTGCCTTTTATCCTCCTTCCTCTGGGTAGTGTGTGTGCCCTTGATTGAGTCAAGTCGAAACAAAGTCCTCAGGAGTGACATAAGAACCGGATGTCTCTGTTCACCCTGCAGCTGGGAGGCCAGGGAAGCCTGGCATCTTATGGAGAACATAGGATAAACGGACATGGTGATATTTGCAAAGTAAACCAGACTATTAATTGTGATGCTGTTTGCAATGCCATTCTATATGGTTTTTTTTTTTTAATGGTCAATTTTCAGTTACTGGTAACTTTGTGCCCTGGTTTTAAGTGTTCTGTCCCTGAGTACTTGTCTGGGACCATAAACAGAAAGGCATCTGTCATAGCTAGAGTATTGCTGTGAAGAGACACCGTGATCACAGCAACTCTTATAAAGGACAACATTTAATTGGGGCTGGCTTACAGTTCAGAGGTGTATTGGCATTGTCATCGTGGCAGGAAGCATGAAGTGTGCAGGCAGACATGGTGCTGGAGTTCTACATCTTGATCCGCTGGCAATAGGAGACTATATACCACACTGGGCCTATCTTGAACATAGGAGACTTCAAAGCCCACATCCATGGTGACACACCTCCAGCAGGGCCACATCTATTAACAGTGCCACTCCTTATGGGCCAAGCATTCAAACACGTGAGTCTATGGGGCCATTTCTATCCAAACCACCACACCATCTTCAATGTGCTTAGGAAGCCAGCGTTGAAGGAAATCAGCTCACAGTATCCAGTGACTTTAATGCAGATCACTGAACCTCAGGTGTTTTCAGACTACACATTTACATTAAAGCAGGAAATGCTAGTCTCTGGAAAATCCTGAGGTGACCCTGCAAACCTGAGCTGCCACCTCAGCTTCCATTAATACGCTCACTCCCCCTGTGGTTCTCAGAGAGGGCTCAATGGTTAAGAGCACTGACTGCTCTTCCGCAGGACATGATTTCAATTCCCAACATCCACATGGCAGCTCATTCCTACCTGCAACTCCAGTCTGATGCCCTCTTCTGGTCTCCAGCACCAGATGTGCATATGAAGCACAGAAATACATGCAAGCAAAGCATGCATGCAGGTTTTTCTTTTTTTAAAGTCGCTTTCCTAAGAAAATTGTTTTTCCAGTTTATAAAATGGATTAGGTCCTTCTCACCCACATGGTGACACTCTCCATCCACCCATCATCTGGGTCCTACAGCCATTTGAATGTCCACGTCTCAGATTGCTGAGCCTCCTTCTGTCCTCCCTGTGGGTGACACAGTCGGCCACAAGCTGTTCACATAACCCTTTCTCAGTTATCTCATGGGGACTGTCCTCTGACTGGTTCTTCCCAGCTGTGTTCAGCTTCAAGTCAGCTGTTCTGGTCCTGTCTAGCAGCAGGTGGCTTCCTGGCTTATTACTCAGCAAACTAGAGATGCACATTCTTCAAACAAGTGAGCACGGTAGATTGGAGAGAGACTCGGATACTGCCACCAAAGGAGTCACATGCTTAAAATTAAGTTTGAAAATTGGTGAAGTGTGTAGAGTCATTGTTTTAGAAGAGGCAGATTTAAATGCAGTTCAGTGGCACTGAATACATTCACATTGTGGTCCCTGGTCACCACCATCCACCTCCACTGCATTTCAAGTGACCAAGCCCATACTCATTCAACAGTGGCTTCTCTTCCTGCTTCCCTCTTGCCCCTGGCATGTAACATCTACAAGTTCAACTCTGTGGTCTGGACTATTCTAGGCAACTCACACAAGTGTCTTTTTGTGATCTATGTTGCCTAGCGTAACATCATCAAAGCTCATTCATATTGTAGGATGTGTCTGAATTTACTTTTTCGTGGCTGAATAACATTCCCTGGAGTGTGTCTACTCTGGTTTCTTTTTGCTTGTTTGTTTTTCGGGAAGCTTAGGTTCAGGAACCTACATTGGGTTACTATGGACCTTGTTGTAATAAATACCTGTTTGAGTTCTTTGGGGCGTGGCGTGCACAGAGAGAGAAGTTGCTGCTCACATGGAATTGCTGTCCTATGTGTCCTCTCCTGAGGAGCCACTCTACTGGTTTCCATTGAGACAGGAGCATTTTCCATTGCCACCAGTTCTGCGTCCTCTGAAGCCTCATTGTTTATTCATTTCAGGTTTATGAACAAATAACCATCCTCTTTGTGTCACTGAGCTTTCTGTTACTGTAGCAAAATGCCCAAGATATGTAGTTTGGGGTCAGGGTTTTGGGGGTTTCAGTGCATGGTTGGTTGTCTTTGTTGCTTTCAGGCCCTTGACAATGTAGTAAGTATGTCATGGAGGGGGGCACAGCGAAGCCAGTGGCCCTGTGGTGAGAACAAGGTCTCCTAGCCTTTAAGGTCACACTCCCTAAGGCCTTATACTAGGTTCTGTCTCCTAAAGGATCTACCACCCCCCAAAGCTTCCAACACATGACTTCTGTGAAACACTTAAAATCCAACAGTGGTAAAAAATAAAAATAATAATTCATTGTGTTTTTTCAAATATATTTTTGGGTTTGGTTAGTTGGAGGGTTAGTTGGTGGGTTTTGTTGTTTAGTTCTGGTTTTAGAATCAGAATGAGACCACCCAGCGCAGGTTGGGCTTGAACTCACTATGTAGCTGAAAATGACTTTGAATGAATTCCTGATTCTCCTGCCTCCACCTGCCAAGTGCTAGATCATAGTCATGCACTGCCAAACTTGTTGTTTTGATGAAAATAATTGTACATATTTCAATATATGTACACGATGTGGTCAGATCAAGTAATTGACAAATCCATCAACGAAGATATTATTTCTCTGTGTCGGAAACAGTAAAAATCCTCTCTACCAGCTATTTTGAAATATACAATTAATTGCTGTCAACCACAGATTATTAGAAGACATTTCTCATGCTTTAGCAATGCCCTAGAATACTAAAGTTACTCTGGGGCCTGGCGAGATGGCTCACTGGTTAATAGTACATGCTGCTCTTACAGAGGACCTGAGCTTGCTTCCTAGTACCCATGTTAGATGGTTCACAACCACCTGTAACTCAGCTTCAGAGGGATCCCACACCTCTGGCTTCCTTGGGCACCTGCACTCATGTGCATGTACGACAGACGGACAGACACACACACACATATACACTATTAAGAATAAAATAATCTCATTTACAAAGTTACTCTTCAGTTCCAACTGTACTTCCTCTGTGCTTGTTAGCCTCCCTCACTGCCTGCCACCAGCAGCCACCACCCTCCTCCCTCCTTCTAAGAAGATCAGCTTCCATATGAGTGGCACATGAACTGAGTGGCACCTTACTGACTGCAGCCAACACAGAGTTCTCCATATTCATCCATGTGACGGCAAGGGGCACAATTGCATTCTCTTTATGGTTGAATACCATTCCTTCACGACATAGATCACATTTTCTTCATCATTCGTCCATCAGTGGACACACAGGTTGATTCTGAGTTATTAATTGAGCTACCATAAGATGTGACTGCAGGAGAATCTTCAGGCTACCCAGCCATGGAGTTGCTGGGTCAGAGGACGGGTCTATACTCTTTCTAATCCTTTGAGGATCCAGAATGCTGTTCTCTGGGATGCCTGCCCTAGTTTTCATCTCTACCATCATCATGTGAGCGTTTCCTTCTCTCCACATCCTCAACCAGTATTTTTTAAAATAACAGCCTGTCTAATAAAGGGGAGAAGATATCCCATTATGGTTTTGGTTTGCACTTCCCTAAGGATCAGGGATGTCTTTGATTATTGACCCTTTAGAGCTCTTCTCTCTAGAAAGATCTACTCAAACCTTTTGCCCTTTAAAAAATTAGATTATTCAGACTTTGCTATTAGAAGTTTTTTAAAATATATTTTGGGTGTAATCCTTTATTGCGTATATGATTTGCAAATATTTTCTACCATTCTGTGGGTTGCCCTTCTTCTTATTGGTACTGTCCTTTGATGCGCACACTCAAAAGTTGTTTTGGTTTTAAGTGGTTTTGGTTTTGTTTTGATTTGTGCCAAGGTCTTATTAAATAACCCAGACTGGCCTCAAACTCAAGATCTTCCTGCCTCAGCTACTCAGGTGCTGGAATTGCAGATTCGCAACACCTGATGCCTGGTTCAGAACGTGCGTGCGTGCGTGCGTGCGTGCGTGCGTGCGTGCGTGCGTGGTTTCTAGTCTGTTTTGAAGTCCTGGCCTTGAACGATTCTCCTTCCTTGGCCTCCTTAGCAGCTGGAAGCCAGGCACACACCATTCCACCTGCTGAAGGTTTTGCTTTGAAGAAGTCTAGTATATCTGATTTTTTTTTTTCTCTTCGTTACCGGTGTTTTAAGGATCACATCCAAGAAATCACTGATAAATGCAAGGGCATATAGTTATCCTCCTGTGTTTTCTTCGAAGAGTTTTACAGCTAATTTTTAAAAAATCAAATCAAATCCCAAGCCTCTAGGTCTACCTCAGAGTTGTACTACTAGTCCAGGAGACTACATTTTCCTAAAAGTTCTCCCAAGATTGTGAAGTAGTTGCCTTTTCTGTGGTATTAATTCTTATGACAAAGTTCTTAATATTCAGCTGGACTCAGGTTCATAATAACTCCTGACGATTAATTCAAATATTATTGTCTGGGGGAAATGAAAGAAGTGTAATTCCTCATCTAAATATGTCAGCAGGTTGCTAATGAATGATTGCTCAGCTATTCCATAGACAAAAAAGGAAAAGAAAAGAGAAAAGAGAGAAGAACACACGTCCCCACCCACTGTTAGTGCTTTCTAAAGTGAGCCAGTTTTCCCGCTCCTGTCTTGGTGCCCCTCCCCCTCCCATGGACGTTCTCAAGTTGTCAGCAAGCCTCTTAAAGCTGGCACCTATACTGATTGCGGGCTTGACAGTAGAAGGAATCCTGCAGAGCAGTATTCAACCCATGGCACTGCAGACTGTCAGAGAGGACAGCTTGGGACATTTTTACCCTTTGAAAAGACAAAAGGAATTTGTTTTTCTAAAAATAGTGGGGTCTGGAATTTAATCTAAGTAAGAAGTTAAGTCTCCAGGCCATCTGTCCTCCCCATCCCTAGCATCCAGAGACAGGCGGGAGAGAGTCGAGGCCAGAGGCACACTCAGGTGCTGGGGCTGAGCACTTCAGAGAGACAGGAAGTCAGAGTCTCCTCACCCCAACCCAACCCCATCTTCCTCCCCCAGGATGTGGTTCTGACTTGTGTCTCCATGTCTGTCTGTGTCAGGCCTGGTCTGGGTAGGCTGTGTGGGAACTCTGTGGTGGTAACTGATGGGAGGTAGCAGGCCAAAGCATCTACAGGCCTGCCAACCCCCACAACTCCAGAGGGTGCGGTTTATATCACAGAGGTGTGTCATCTGCATCCTTGGCTGGACTGCCATAGCACAACCTATGCCAAGGGCCACAGAGCAGTAGGCAGCATCGGCAGGCTCCATCTTGAGGGAGCTGTGGGTAAACACAGAGGGATTGTGGCGATTGCCCCACCCTGTCTTTTCCAGGTGGTGTCCGTGCTGTGTGTGGCTAGATATTCCAGCTTCTTGCTTCCTCCCCCATCTCTCTAGCTTGTCCTCTTGAACTGCTCTTGGGGGCTCAGCAACAGATGGGATTTGTTTCCTCTTTGGCTCTAAAGTGTCCTGGCTTTGAAAAATGTCAAATAAACTAAACTGTAGATCCCTGCCTTCTCCCAGGCTAGTTCTTTTATTCCTGAGGCACTGAGCTCAAGTCTTAAAGGGACACCTCTAGTCTCAAAGCACAGTGTTCCACGTCTGCTTCCTGAGAGCCCCATCCACTGCTGTCCAACTTAGCCCACACCTGACCATCAGGCCCCAAGATGTCCATCCAACTCTGCCAGGGATGAGAACCCCACATGGGCACCGGGTTTGCACTCTTCCCAAAGAGAGCCTGCTGAGTGCATTTGGACAGGGAAGAGCTGCCCTTGATCTTGATCTTATTATGTCTTTGCATTCCTGGCTAGGCTCTAGGCATCCCTCTGGTGGGCAGCTGGACCAGCTGTCATTGGCCAATGAACATGCGGGGGGGGGGGGGGGGGTCAGACACATAGGGAGAAGCCAGTGCTCAAGTACAGGAGCTAAAAGGGAGGAAAGGGCTAGGGATGTAGCTCAGTGGTGGAGCACTTGTGAGGCCCTGCCTGGGTTCTTTCTCCATGTGTTTGTCTTGTCACTGTAGTCAGACATCTAAGGAGAAATCACTTAGAGAAGGAGGCATTTACTTTGGCTTGCAGTTGGAAGAGATACAGTCCGTCAAGGCAGGGAGGCAGGGTGACTAGACAGTGAGGTGACTAATCAAACCACATCCACTGTCAGGAAGCAGAGAGCGGACAGGAAGTGGGGCAAACTGTAAAACCTCAAGGCCCACTTCTAGTGACACACTTCTTTCTGCAAGGCTCCACCTCCTAAAGGTTCCATAACTTTACAAAGGGGACTGGGGATCAAGTGTTCAAACACATGAGCCTGTGAGGAACATTTCACGTTGAAACCATAATAGTTTAGTACGTAAAATAAACAAACAAACAAACAAATGGTAAGGTACAAAAAATGAAAGGAAATGCAGCTGAAGTAGATAATGGTTGTTGCCTCTTTGGGACAGCACCAAACAATTGCCGTGCTGGACTGCAGATCCATAAGCACTTGGCATATGGTGTACTCCTATTCTCTGCATGGGAAGGAGCAGTGGGCTAATCTAGGATCTGGAGTTCAATACTAAACCTCTTTAGTTTGCTATGTGGTACTAAGCAAGTCACTTAATCTCTCTGAGTCTTAGTTTGCTCATTTATAAAAATGAAATTAAAGCCAGGCATAATGGTGCACACCTTTAATACCAGCACCTGGAAGGCATAGGTAGATGGATTTCTGTAAAATTCAAGGCCAACCTGGTCTACATAATGAATTCCAGATGATCCAGGGCTACACAGTGAGACCCTGACTCAAAATAAACAGCAACACAAAAAGATTTTTTAGTCAGGCTAATGGTACAGACTTCTATCTTTTTTTTTTTTTTTTTTTTTTTAAGAATTATTTATTTATGTGTGTGAGTATACTGTCACTGTCTTCAGACAAACCAGAAGTGGGCATTTAGATTCCATTACAGATGGATGTGAGCCACCATGTGGTTGCTGGGAATTGAACTCAGGGCCTCTAGAAGAGCAGTCAGTGCTCTTAACTGCTGAGCCATCTCTCCAGCCCTGGTGCAGACCTTTTTAATCCAATCATTTTGGAGGCAGAAGCAGCAGATCTTTTGGGTTTGAGGCTACTCTAGTCTACAAAGCAAGTTCCAAGAATAGTCAGGGCTACACAAAGAAATGCTGTCTTGAAAAACCAAAGGGGGGGACAAATTATTTTTGCCTGGTAGGGCCCAAGTAGGAAAGAGTATGTAAGAGTACTTTAAAAAGTGTACAGGGATGTTAGCTTGAGGAATTTAATCCAATTTCAATTTAGTGTTCTATTCACTTAGCCAGTGGCTTCTGTCTTAGAGATTGTTGGATTATCAAAATAAAGTTCCTTCTTTTCCTTTCTCCCTTCCTCCTTCCTGTCTTTCTCCTTCCTTTTAGTTTTGAAAGTTTCTAAAGATTTATTCATTTTACTTTATGAGTATTTTGCCCACATGGACGTATGTATTCATGATGTATGTATATATACCTCAAGATGCCTGATGCCCACAGAGGCCAGAGTGGTGTTGGATCCTCTAGAACTGGAGGTACAAATGGTTGCTGTATTGGTTACCTTTCGACGGCTGTGATCAAACGCTATGACCATGACAACTTACAAAAGAAAGCATCTAGTGTAGGTCTCACGGTGCCAGGGGGTGAGAGTCCATGACCATCGTGAGAGGGAGCATGGCAGTAGGCAGGTATGGCACTGGAGCAGTAGCTGAGAGCCACAAGCACATGGCCAAGAGAGCTAACTGAGAATGGCATGTACTTTTGAAGCCTCAAAGCACACCCCCAGTGACACACTTCCTTCAACCAGGCCACACCTCCTAATCCTTTACAATCAATTCCACCAACTGGGAACTAAGCATTCAGATAGATGAGCCTAAGGGAGTCATTCTCATTCAGACCACCTTGTTGAGTGCTGGGAATCAAAACTAGGTTCTCTGCAAGAGCAGCAAGTGCTCTAAACTTTCAACCCACCTCCCTAGACTCCCCTCCCCTTTTTTTTGACAGGGTCTCACTATGCTGTCCAGCCTGGCCCCACTGTGTAGCCCAGTCTGCCTTAGAACTCTTTGTATGTCTGTGGTACATGTGTGTGTTCATGAGAGTGTGCGTATGCACAAGATCTCTCACTGACACTGGAGCTCACTGATTGAGCTAGACTGGGGTCATTGAGACCCAGTGCCGGTGTTATAGGTGCATACTGCCCTGCCTGGCTTTTATATGGATGCTGTAAGTTCTGAGGTTACAGAGTATCCCACAAAACCCAACCGAAGTGAAGTCACTTAAACTTGGTAATTGCTACACTGGAATTAGGTGTTGAGTTCTCTTTGGAAGAATGGTCTCACTGGTTTTCAGTGCTGTCTTGACATCCCTTTGGTTCCCCAGTTAGTTAGACAGGCTTTTGAGGTCAGGCTCACCAGCACGGGGACATCACAGCTGTCAGAGCAGCAGAGTGGCTGGAAGCACACAGCTATACTGCTGGGTTCTCTTCCCAGCTAGGTGCGGTCCGATGCATTCTCTGCCTCCTCTTTTGCTATCACGTCTGAAGACTGTGAACCACAGTGCCTCTGTCTCCTAAGATGTGAGAATTAAATTCATTGTTATGTTTACTTTAGATATCATAAGGGCTCAATGCATGCTAGCCATCACCCGTCGTGTGGTGACAGATTTCAGCGCATTGACAGGCCTAAGATGTCACACGCATGTCCTAAATAATGGTAACACTGTATTTCCAAATGTGTGTTTTCCTTCTTGCTGAAAATTATGTTTCTGAGCTTCACTGGGAGTAAGGACTTATTTTGACCTTTTTCACTTATGCCTGCAATGTTCTCCTTTGGCAAATGGTACCCACATGTGGCTTGGGATCTGGGTCATGAGTACAGTGTCATGAGTACAGCATGTAGCTATGCACAGAACTAAGTTAACTGTAGGAAAGGAGAAATGGCTCAGAGCCTGGGTGCCTGCCACTCTTCCAGATGATTTGAGTTCAATTCCTAGCACCCACATCAGGGTGGCTCATACCTACTTTTAAATCCAGCTCCAGGGGATCTGACATCTTCTTCTGGTCTCAGAGGGCCCTTGCACCTCATGTACATAAGCATGCATACACGTGTGCACACACAATTAAAAATAAAATAAATTTACAAAGAACAATCTAAAAACTAAGCTAATTATGCTCAGGTTCACAGTGACTCTGATCTTTTCCCCATCATGACCAGGCTCTCTGGGCTTGCTGTCCCCTACTCAAACATTGCTTACACGCAAAGGGTGGTTTGGGCTGGTATCTTAGTTCTCTGTGTGCTGCTTTAACACAATATCACAAAGAGGTCATTTATGAAGAATAGAGATTTCTTTCTTATATTTCTGGGAGATGGGAGTCCAAGACTGAAGGGGCCAGTCTGCTGAGGACCTTCTTTGAGGGAAGTAGAGGGTCTAGAGTACATAAGTGAGAGAGAGGGCTTAACTCCTGCTTTATCAGGAACCCATCCCCATTGGAACTAATTGTGGAGGGATGGCTCAGTGGTTAAGAGCACTGACTGCTCTTCCAGAGGTCCTGAGTTCAATTCCCAGCAACCACATGGTGGCTCACCACCATCTGTAATGGGATCGGATGCCCTCTTCTAGTCTGTTCTGGTGTGTCTGAAGGCAGCAACAGTGCACTCACATACATAAAATAAATAATTTTTTTTAAATGTCCTACATTTTAACACCGTCTCACTGAAGATTTTCCAGCATGTGCCCCATATCTTAAGTGACACATTAAGCCATATAGCTGAGCACCTCTGGAGTGAGCAGATCTGGGGCACGGATGGCAGAGGGATGAGTAGGGTGTGCACAGGTTGTTGCCATGGGCACGGGAGGCTTAGAGATTTCTAGGCGGTTAGTGACCCTATGTAAGTCAAGGAAGTGTGGCTGTTTCTCTTTCTGCTCCCATTCATTACCGAATGCAGCAGCGCCTGGAGACAACAGCTGCAGCACTTTGAACCTGTGCTGGCCGGGTCCCAGACACAGGTGCCTGCAACTGTGTCAGGTGCATGTATGAGGGCAGTGGGGAGAGCAGAGTGGTGAGACAGACACCACAAAAGGAAAGTAAGAAGGGAGGGAGGGAAGGAAAGGGTAGAATCAAACTGGAAGGGGCTAATTTCAGAGAGCCCTCGGCTCTCAAAATTCCACTTAATTCTCCAAGCACAGTAGTGGACCATTCTCTGTCTGCAGAGTTAGTGTGTGTCTCATGCAGTAGTTCTTAAAACCTGAAGTAAGCCAGGTATTCCAGAGAGGCTGCTGGATGCATGCTTGTGTTACCATGACAACAGATGCTGACTGGGAAGGGGCCCCTCCTCTGGGTGTCCTAGTAACCTACAATTGAGCTGCTTGAGTTTTCTCTTGAGTGTAATGATGTGCAATTTGGCTGACAATCAGGGAGGATAGGCATGGAGGAAAACTGTTGAGATGGGTATGGCTTTGCTCTACCAGCCCCGCCCACCTGTCTCCTGGTCCATTTGTCTCTCCTCTTTAACTGTCAGCCTCCCCCTTTGCTCCACAACCCATATGTTTGGTGGTAAGCCAGCTGGGCTTCTGTGTGCCTGGAAGTTTCATGCAAGCTGATATTGCCAAAAGTGCACAAGTTTGGAAGTTTGATAGGCTGGATCAGATCCCATCTCTGAGACTTCAGGAAAGCTGTTTGTTCTAAGCGTAAATGACAGTATGGGACTAGGATTGTTGGAAGGTGACAGAACACGGTATATATATAAGGTACTTGGTATGCAATAGGTGTTCAGTATATGTAAGGTATGTGGTATACAGTAGGTGCTCAGTAAATGTTTACGTCCCCCTTCTCTTGCTTGACTGTCTAGAACTCCAAAGCTATACAAGCCATCTTTGAAAGAGAATTGTTTTGTTTGTTTTTGTTTTTTGATACAGGGTTTCTCTGTGTAGCCCTGGCTGTCCTGGAACTCACTCTGTAGACCAGGCTGGCCTCAAACTCGGAAATCCACCTGCCTCTGCCTCCCAAGTGCTGGGGTTAAAGGCGTGCGCCACCACTGCCTGGCTTGAAAGAGAATTTTCCTGCTGAGGTGGCAATGCTTGGTGGCTACACTCATCTTTTCAAACCCTCCTCCTTGGGGAGCCTTCCTTCATTTACCCCCATTACAGTGGGATTGCTATCTGACTCTGGGTTGCTCCAAACCTCACGTGCATAATTTGTACTGCAGTCATTTGTGCTTTTATGATTCCTTGACAACTGTAAAGGAACAGCTTATGAGACACTAACATGGAATTATCTCATTTAATCTTACCAACAATATGAATTCGATATTCTTTACCTTGATTTACAAGCTAAGAAATTGGAACTCAGCTTAACTGGATGGTGGGATTCCCTAGCTTCAAAGCAGCAGAATCATAGCAAAGCCAAGGCCCCCGACTCCCGTTCTAGTCTACCACTGCCTTGCTATGTGTATCTTGTTTCCCTAACACCTGGGAGCGTGTCAGAGGAGGGATCATAGGTCTTCTACTTGCGCAGTAGGTTTCCAAAGACAGAGACCATGGCTTCTCCTGTCAGCAGCTTGGGCTCTCAGGCCATGCTGCCGAACACCCAGAGATTCATTCTTAGAGACCCTTCAGGCATGCCCCTACGCAACCTCTCCATCTTCCTCACTTTGGGGAGCCACAAAGTGGCCACAGCTGGAAGCTCTGGGCCAGCCAGGCAAATGAGCAACCCAAGCTTCTGAATGTACGTCCTTGTTTGATCCAACTCAAAGACTTAGCTGTCCCAGGATATTCCTGAGGGGCCAGCTCAGGCCTCTGGGCTATCAGATGTCTCTGGCCAGGCAGCAAAGGACCATTCACTGCAGCTGAAGAAAGGCCAGCAGAGCAAGCAGGAGGCTTACCCACCAACCTCTCTTCAGGAGGGTGCACCAAAGAGGCTGAAGATAGTCCATTCTTGCTTCATGTTCCTGGTGACAGTGGTACAGGCACCAGTAGATGCATAGAAGTCTAGAGTTGAAAAATAAAGCAGAAAAGAGAGATCCAAAGCATGTGGCTATGTCAGAAATGGATAGACACTCACTTAATATGGGCGGCAGGCTCATGGAGAGAGCAGGTGGGAGAAGGTGCCATCTGAGCACAATAGAGCCAAAGCTCTATGCATACACTCAGGCGTGGGAGGGGAGAGATGGACAGTGTGGGAGGGCCATCTGAGCATGTGCAAGAGGTGACTGGATGTAGAAGCAATGTGCGTGCAAGGTCGCCTGAGGATGCACAGCCACCTATGTACAAGTCTTTACAGAGCAGCCATATAAGCAGTGTCAGAGAAGAGGAGGGACTTCCAGGAAGTGAATGATCTTGCACTTGATCTAAAACAGGAAGAACAAGTGGAATGCGCCAGCCCTCACTTCTCCCTTGTCTGGCTTGTATTCAACGGCTCTGCCCTGAGTTCTCTTCCTTCCTGTGTGACCACCAGCCTGGAGACAGAGACCCAGCTCCCACCCATCCTGGCTCCTCACCACTCTTTCAGCCTCTCTTCTCCCTGCTCTGTCTCTTCCTGTCTCAGACTTCCTCCACTGCCCTGCCTGACTCCATTCTCAGACACTGTAGGTCTGAGGGCAAGGGGCAGTTCATACACTACATACATGTGGCCACACAAGTGGCCATACATGTGGCCATAGGGCTGCTAGCAACAGGGGTTCTGAAAGTCACTGATGTTCCACTGAATGTTATTAGGTCATTTCCCTTTCTAACACATAATGAGCTTTGGAAGAAGGACCCTGAGGATAGCCAGTGGTTCCAGCCCATGCTGAAGTGAACTTTCCCCAGCTGTCCCCTGCTTTCTGGAGTAAGCCCAGGCAAAGCACTTGTACGTGTGCTTTCCACTCAACGATCCCATTGCCATCTGGGAGGCTATCCGGTCTTCACCAGCACCTTCACCAGTGCCTGTGGTGAGTTCCCTTTTCTTTTCTTTTCTTTCTTTTTTTTTTTTTTTTTTTTTTGTTTTTTTTTTTTTGAGACAAGGTTTCTCTGTGTAGCCCTGGCTGTCCTGGAACTCACTGTGTAGACCAGGCTGGCCTCGAACTCAGAAATCCGCCTGCCTCTGCCTCCCGAGTGCTGGGATTAAAGGTGTGCGCCACCACTGCGGGGCGAGTTCCCTTTTCTTGAGAAACAGAGTGACAGTCTATAGAACAGTCTAGAGCCTGGTTGACTATAATTTCATTTTCAGTTTGCTATCTCCTACCGACCTGGGATGGTACCTAGCCTGGTTTTGCTTCTGAGAAGAGGGATGGTGCCAATGCCAACTTCATAATCCTTGTTTATGCATTCAGTGTATATTTGATAGGATAGCTGCTGCACGGCAGGCACTAAAGATATAGGAGAAGAACATATGGGCATTGTTCTTGGGCTCATATAGAATGAAATGGCAAGCAAGTACATAAAAATTAACATATAATCTTAATGTCACGCTATAAGGAAGAGCAAGGTTGAGCAGTGAGCAGTGGGGGTAGGCCAGTTGATGTAGGGTGATCAGGGAAGCTTTCTTTGTTCCAACAAACAGAAGAGCGTGTGCAAAGGCCCCAAGGCAAGAGTAAATATATGGTCAGGGAACCAGAAGGAGGTCAGTGCAGCCGAAGCAAAGTAAACAGAGGGCAGAGTGGTCAGAAATGAGGTCAGGCGTTAGCTGGGGGCCCGGTGGGTCATGATGATGGCTGTTTTCTTGTGAGAGGGAACGCTGGAGGACTTCAGGGAAGGGGTGATGCACAGGGACCACAGAGAAAAGGGGGAACCAGGAAGTGTGACAGGAGATCTCTGCAATAATGCAGTCATTCGCAAACAGTCACCCCTGGTGTAGAGGCAGAAGCATGGCGGGGGGTGTCAGGATTAAATGAGATGATACACGTCCAGCACACTCATGCTGGAATTTACTTAGTGACACCCTCCTGCACATCTCCCATCACATCAGGCACTTGCTAGGGCAGCAACCTCTCCCACTGTCCTTCCGGCTCCCTCCCCAGCATCCTCTGTCTCTTCTTCTCAAGTGAGGCCTATGAGGATGCTAGCTTACCGTGAAAGATCTGTTGAGGCTTACTTCTCTCCGGTTCCCAACTGCAGGGATGGTGGGAAAGGCAGGGCTTGGCAAAGGTTATATAAATATTTGCTGAGCAATAACACAGCTGGGAGCAAGGCCCCTTCCTTCAGCTGGCTCATTTGCCAGCCTAGAGAAATCTCAGCTGGGACTAGAGGCTGACTGGCTTTGGAACTTTCCATGCCCATCTGCTGACTCTCAATGCCTCCGTTCACACCGTTCTACAGCCCGACCTTCCATACCTTTCAATATGAGTGACCTTCCATACCCTTCAATATGAGTCCCATGCTGGCCCTGTGGAGGGATCTGGCAAGAGATGATACCATGTCTGCAGAAACCCTAGTCTAGGAACCAAGAGACTTATGTTATGCATAGGAATGCCCTGCACGTCACTTACCTGTCAACTGTAGGAGGGCCTGTGGCTGGCCATGGTGACCTTTCAAGTCTTTTCAGCTCTGATCTCTGAGTTGAATCTGGTCCAGGCTCCCTGGCACCTCCTCCTGGAAAGGCCTGGAGGCAGGGCGGGACATTAAGAGAAAAGAAAAGCTCATTCCAAGAGCTAAGATAGACCTCATACACTGCCAGTAGGTCAAGAAATTCACTGGTGATTCCTGATTTAGGAGTGATATCATCGTGGCAATACCTGTTTGCAGATTACCTTAGGCCACTTTCAACCTCCTGACCTGAATGATCTGGAGAAAGTATAATGCTAGCTACCCGGCCTTAGATCACTAGGTCCTTCCAGAAAAGAAGCTGGAAATCATTCTTCTAGACATTTCTCTCAAGGTCAAACAAAACCAATGAATTCCTCAGGATTTGGACATTACTGGGAGATCTGGGGTAGGTCTTTGAAGCAGGATTCGGTATGTGGCCAGAAATTTTCCTAACAGTATGGGGGAAAGGGTTCACTTCCCTCTCCCAAATCCTTTCTCTTTCCTTTCCCTGGTTAGCCAATTTTTGTTTCTTTCTCTTTTTTAAAAAATCACTCCACTTTATACCTGTTACTGCCAAGATTCTACCAGTGGCTGTACATACTTAGGATGCTGAGACAGGAGACTCACACGTTCTGGGCACAGTGAGACGCTGTCTCAAACAAATGAAAGGGCCAGGGAGAAAGCTGTTACTAGCTTAGCTCAAGTGTATGGAGTAGTCTCTGTGCCCAGCCACCCACAGGACTGGAGGGAGGTTCTCTGACAGCTCCAGGAGGAGCCTGGAGTTTCCATTTGAGAAGTTCCATAGCCTCAGAGTTGGTGAGAAAGAAGGAACCAGGCAGGTCAAATGACAAAGCAGAAGTGTCTACGCAGGGACTCATTCTGCTCAAGGGACTCACCAGGAAAGCAGGTATGAGGTACGGTCCTAGATAGGTGACATTGGCCCCCAGAAATTCTTAGCCAAGTGACTTCAGAATGCAGAGCATGCCAAACTACCTGGCAAGTATCTTTTTTGCTTGCCCCATTCTAACCAACTATACCAATCTTTGAAGTTTTTGTCAAGAATGCAGCTGGAGCCACTCAAAACTTCTATTAGGTATCTTTGCTGAAAAAGAGATGTTGTCCAAGAGGGCCCAGACACCTGTCGGGGGCCCTTCAAGATCGGGAGGTGGGGACAGGGAGCATAAATCGTCCTCAGTTATCTGCTAAAGGACTTATGCACATGGGAGACCTATGCTCTGCTTTGGACGTCTTTCAGTCTTTCCAACCCTCAGTTTCCCCTTGTAAAGAGGCAATCTGATGGTGCTGGCATGGAGATAAATGAGGTCATAGCTCCTGAGGGATCTCTGAGGAGAAGTGCCAAAGGAGCACAGAGGGCGTCTATCTGACACACACAGGCCTTTTTCCTCTCACCCTTGTTGGCTGGCAGTTCTTTCTGGAAAAGTGCCTGGTACCCGGCTCCCTTTCAGCAGGTGTCTTCCTTCTCTGAGAAAGAAGCTCTCAGAGTCACTCCTACATGCCTCTCCTCTGTAGCCAGGGCCACCATATCACCCCCATTCTGCCACACTTGCATAATGGGCAAGGTCAGGGCCTCTTCAAGCACCTGAGTAGGCCCGCTGACAGGGAAGGCTGTTTTTCTGACTTGACAAAAGCCCCAGACAGCATTCCTCTTTAAGCTGCAGTCCAATTACCAAAGTGCCCTGACCTGTGCGCTGAAAATAGCAAGTGCTAATTTGCATGCTATTTATTTAAGTAGTGAAGCCTCTTGGGCCCTGCTTCTTGCCCTGTAAAAGCTCACTCAAGCCTACACAAAAAAACTAGGTACTCCACAAGGTGCAGCTTCCCCTTGAGGGAAGAAAGGGGGACCCAGGGAGGGAGTCTTCTGTTCTGCTGAATTCTGGCAGCTCAGAAATCCATTTTGGGGAGGAGATCCTCAAGCCTGGAATCCTCTTAATAAAGACTAGGAAGCTGAGAGCCCTTCCTTGTGGCTAAGCTGCTGACCATGACTTGTTCACATTATGGCATGGTGCCCTAGTTCCTTTGGAGGGGCAAGATGTAGCCAGAGTCAGAGGAGACTACACACATGCTTGTGCGCGCGCGCACACACACACACACCATGCCTCTGAGTAAACTCCCACCCCTAACCCCTTCCTTAAATCTTCCCTCGATCTCTGACCAGAAAGCCACAAAGAAAAAAACAAAAACCACTACGGAAAGCCTACAGCTAGATTTGGAGAACAACATCCCCTGCAGATGACCTTCTTCTGGCTGACAAGGCCATTTTATTCAGGATTCATGCTGGCTGGGGCTAAAGAGAATCCCTCACCGGTGCTGTAGTTGTTCCCCAGATGACACAGGCCAGCTCCAACACAGCAGTGGGGACAGAATCTCCCGGGATTCTCTCTCTGTGATTGTGGTAAGGATAGGGAGCCAGGACAGGGGATAGATAGGTCCTGCAACACTATTTCTGCATGGAGACAGAAGAACATATTAGAGAGGCCATTTGCCTTGCACTTCCTACAAAGCTGGCAAGTTCATCATTCCAAGTCTTACCCTCCCGGAGTCCTTGGAATATGTAATAAAATCTATCTTGTCTCACCATGCTAAGGGATAGTCAGATGGGTGCCAGGATCACTGCAGCCTTCCCCTCTCCTCAGATCTGTGTTTGTAGAACTCAACAATGGTATACCTTTGATATAAGCCTTACACACACACACATACAGCCTTCTCAGCGATAAAGGTCCCTAGAACTAGGATTCATTCCTGGAGCTACAGCCCCAGGTCAGTGGTCACAGGTCTGGGGAAAGGCAGGCTTTAAGGGGAAAACTCAAAGCCCATCAGACCTTAGCCAAGCTAAGAGGAGGCAGGCTCTCAGAAATGTCAGTCTCTGCTTGCTAACGCTTGTGAAAGCTAAAGCTAAAGCAGATGGGATCTAAGAGGACAGAGAAGGCTCAGTCCCATGGCGCTGTCCAGACTCCAGATGACACTACTTTGTACTTCACGGCCATCTTAGTTCAGTACACGTGAAGTTTTTTAAGTTTGTAAAAATTGTACCGATTTAGTGTGTGTGTGTGTATGCATGCGTGCGTGCTATGGCCTATGTGGGGATGCCAGAGCATGATCTTCAGGAGTCTGTTTTCTTGTTCCGCTTTGGCCATCCAGGGAATTGAACTTGGCCTAAGCTTGGCAAGAGGCTAAAGCCATACTGCTTGAGCCATCTTGTTGGCCTCCTCATGGGGCTTTTAAAGAAAGGAAAAACTGCAGATTTGATCCATCCACTTCTCAAATGCAATCTTCCTAGCTTGCTTGGTTCACCTCTGGCTGGAGACACAACCTTAGAGCTTCATCCTTTAAGTCTAGAGGACTGGAGGGAGCAGGGGAAGCAGGTGGTCCTCTAGTCCAGTGGTTCTCAACCTTCCTAAGGCTTTGACCCTTTAGTGCAGCTCCTCATGTTGTGGTGACCCCAACCATAAAATTATTTTTGTTGCTATTTCATAAATATAATTTTGCTACTGTTATGAGTCGCAACGTAAATATCTCTGCTTTCTGATGGTCTTGGGCAACCCTTGTGAAAGGGTTGTTGGACCCCGGAGGGGTAGAGACCCACAGGTTGAGAGCAGCTGCCCTGTGCAGTACTCTGTTTTCTTTGACTTAAAGTAGGGTGTCACTGCTGGGTCCTGAGGGCAAAAGAGTCCCAAGGTTTGAGCTCTGCTATCCACCCCACTGTTTTTCATGTCCTCGGTTAAAGACAGGTGTCTTGGGATCTTTTCTACTAAATCTGTCCTCTGAAAATGCCTTCTGGATGAAGGCGCAGATCCTAGCTTGGGAACTGTGAACTGCATGCCACCCCCAACCTGTCTTTACAGCCCTTCCTCAGCCAGCACACCTCCTGCCTCTGCTGTAGTCCGAAGGATACCAGAAATCTGTTTTCTCCCTACCCCTTAATGGTATCAGAGAGAGGTCACGTTATCTTATCCCACCCCTAGTATAACGGTTCAGAGCCAATCTCAAGCAATATGGAGCCCCTCTGACCTTCATCTTGTTTTCAAGGATGAGTGTATGAATTCAGTACGCTAATTCTGAATAATTTGTAAAAGCCTAGTAAGTGGTGAGGAGTGGGCTAGAAAAGACGTCTCTGTGAGGAGTCTCTGCCCAGGCCTCTTCAACCCTATGCACGGGTGCACCACCTCAGTTCTCTGCCCAGGAGATCTGGAAATGCTCAGCTGCTCACGCCCCCTTCAACCCTAGCAGCGTAAGGCAAATCGCCCACCAGACTGCTGCTGGCATTCAAGGGGTTAACTCAAGAGCAGCCCAGGTGGAGGCCGAGGTCCTCAACCCCCACTACCTCTACACCTTCCGGCTACAGAGGCCGCAGAGGCTACTGAAATCTTAAAGGCTGCGGTAGCTCTTTGTCTACCTGCTCTGGGCGTTAAAGAGCCCGCTGGCAGCCTGCTTCGCTGGGGCTCGGGACAGAAGTCAGCGACAGAGAAATTGGGCTCTGTCGCTTTAAGTACAGCTGGAGCCGTAAGTACTAGGCCGGCTGTGCAGAAAAAAGGGAGCAGAGGGCCGAGGACCGGTGCGGCGTCCGCCCCTCCGCGTGGTCGCCGACTCTTACGATTTGGGGTGCCTGCCGCGTGCCAGGTAAAGGCTGTTTCGTGTGCATTTGGTGCTCGTCCACTGAATGGCTGACTGAGCCAGGGAAGATGCTTCATCTGCCCCTGCCCAGGTCGGGAAGAACAGCGAATTTCCCCCGCAGGTAAGCCTAGAGTCTGTTTAGGGCGTCCCTACTAGCTCGGCTCCCAGCTCCTCCGCATCTGCAGCCTCAGGGCAGAGGTGTGGGGTCCGCAGTGAGGAGGATCTTGGCCGGGCTCCTCTGCCAGAGCAAGGAGTGTCAGCACCCCAGAGCCTCTGGCTCACCCCCCCCCCCCGGCCCCCGGTTTGGCTTGCTGCTGTTTGACTCTGGGGGTCTGGAGAGGTATGGAAAGAGGATCCTGGAGAGAGAGTCGGGGAGACCTGGGCGAATTCAGACAATAGCACATGTTGATAGAACTCAGAGGTCTTCGATTTGCAGCTTCTGAGACTGTTGAGTCGGGTCAGGGTCCTCAGGGACCAGAGCGGGTGTCTGGAGAGGGGTCTATAGCTCTGGCTCACTCAGCCAAGGTTATCCCAAACTCTGAGCTTTAAATCCAAGAAGAAGGTGGTGGGAGATCTAAAGATAAGACCTGGGGGTAGGGAGGGCGTTGAAATTGTGACCCTACGGCTGCCTGGATCCCTTGGAGTGGGACTGTGTGCCGTAAGAAATGAGAGTCCTGTGATTTAATGAGGCTCACTGTGAGGTTCAGCCCTCTGCTGTAAGGTGAGGAAGAGTGAGGAGGCTGAAACCGGGAAGTGAGTGTGACCACAGCTCCACCACACTAAGTCCCTGGAGCTAGCTTGGAGAGTGCACCAAACTGAGAGGAGTGGCCCTTTACTGCGGCCTGTGCTGGGACTTTCTGGGTTTCCTGAGAGCTTATTTTAAGGCTTTGGTTTCCCTCAGACCTGTGTGACCTGTGAGTGTTGGGGGGGTGGTTGACTGAGGGAACCATGTGCTAGGTGCAGTGGCCACACCTACCGAGCATGCTTCCCTAGGCTCCCTTGGAGAGCCCAGACTTGCCCCCTAGGGACATGCTCCTGCTTCCTGGTGTTTCCTTGGAAGGAGTCCCCAAGTCGTAGCTCTGCTTCATACAAAGGTAGGGTAAGAGCAAAGAACTGGCCACTGCTTGGGAAGGGAGGCCTGTTTCCTTCTGCAGAACTGTGGACACAGGTCCCAAAACTTCTTTTTGTCCCTAATCACATAGTACACAGGCTGCAGCCTTGCAAAGCCTGCAGAATGTAGTGACTGGTAAGATTGTTCCCATGACTGGTGAGGCTGTTCATGAATGGAGACTAGATCCATTTAGGGCCCTCCGGGGATTCTTTGGGTGAGACCTTTGGCTAAGCTCAGTGACTCCTGGAGAAGGTGGAAGGAGGGGGTCACAGGCTCTAATAGCAAGGCCACCCTAACTGGACTCTACTTGGGTTCCACATGGGGTGTGCCCTGGGAAAATCATGATTCCCAGTATCCATCACTCCCTACACATCCACCCTCTCTAGGTACAAGATTTCTTTTCAGTTGATAGTTTTTCCTGTCCATTTCTTTGGCTCCATGCCATTTCAGAAAAGTCACTCTGTCCTCTGGGAACCTGGCCTCCGTTGAACTGAGTGCCCTATCCTGGGGCCACAGCTGTTGAGTACCTGGCTCAGTTTCTGGGCAGGTGTGCCGGGGGCTGGGGGGGGGAGGTACCTGTCTCCCAAATCCAGAGAACAGAGATCTCATTACACCTCCCCAGGGATGGGGCTGTGGTTTCTTCTTCATCCAAGCCCAAGATTTGCAGGCTGAATGTGGATTACCATCCACAAGCACGGAGAGAGGATGTTATAAACTGTAGGTCGGTCTTGGAATTGCTACACTTCAGCTTTATAGCCTGGCTCTAGTCCAGAGAAGGGGAGCTTAACCCATCCATGCCTTTGCTCTGAGGACAGCTAGGAACTCCCTGGAAATGATGTTTAGCTGAAGCCAGTTGGGGGATCAAAGAGATGTTTTCCCTGTGTGCTCCAGCTCCCCTCAAACTCCACAGCTAGCACAGGGGAGGATACAAGGAGAATGACTTAATTGGCCCTCACAAGCTCTTGACCAGCTTTTGATCTGCCCTCAGCCCCTCGCCTCCTTGCCTTAGAGCAGATGCCCTGGATTACTGCCTTTGCCCTAGAAGGATGTGTCTACAGACATTGTCCTGCAAACCCCAAACAATAGGCTTCCCTGGAGAGAACTATTTCCTCCTCCTCTGTCATTTAAATAGGAAATCTGAAGTCCAAGCCAGTAGTCCCTTCAGCCCCCCTACATTCCTTCCTAGAAATGGCCCGGGAATAGGTGTGAATAATACCTGTTTACTGCATGTGCTGCACACAACCCACAGAGCCATCGGGCAAGTCCCTGGGACAGAGTTTTGGCTTGGCACAAATGTAGTCTCAGAGAGAACAAATGCCTGTGAGGGACTGAAAAGCCAACGAGCTGCTTCTCGTTAAGGGGTTTTATGAGGCTAGACATGCACACCCCAGGCAAACCTCATTCACTTACTTAACGTCCTTCTGCAAGACCTGTGTCCTGGCTGAGAAGGGAGGGGAGAAGGGAGGGCCGAGTGCAGTAGCAGGCCAGGGAGTCTCCTTTCCTCACTGTTCCCTTGTGCTCTGAAGCCCTGCCAAGGCTAAGGGCATTGTGGACACCCATTGCATCTTCTTGGTCATGTGGGGTGTTTTCTTCTTCTTTTTTATCATCTCATAAATTAAAAGAGAGAGAGAGAGATTAAAGGTAAGTAGATATGTCCAAGATCACAGTGCAGGGACTGACTGACTAGTCATCTCACCTAGGTCTGTCTTGACTCTAACTATCATGATTACTGGAGACTGTTCTCACCGGCACTAATCCAGGCCCCTGGAGATGCTAAATGCCGAAGGTTTTGAGTTGAGGCTAATTGGAGGCCTCAGTCAAGGCCTCCACCCACAAGAGACTCCCACCTCTTTAGATTGTGTTTCTTCCTTTTCTTTCTTTTCCTTTGGTTGTTGTTTTTGTTTGTTTGTTTGTTTGTTTGTTTTTGGTTTTTTGAGACAGAGTTTCTCTGTGTAGCTCTGGCTGTCCTAGAACTCACTCTATAGACCAGGCTGGCCTCGAACTCACAGAGATCCATCTGTCTCTGCCTCCTGAGTGCTGGAATTAAAGGTGTGTGCCACCTCGCCCAGCCTGTTTGGTTTTTTTTTTCTTTTTCATTTTACCTATCTCTTTTTAGGTTCTAAGGATGGAGCCCATCAGCATAACAGTCCAAATGGCTCCCTGACTTAGACTCTTTGATTTTTCCCTTAAGGTCTTCTTTTTGTTTTTTGTTTTTTGTTGTTGTTGGTTGTTTATTTGTTTTGAAGACAGGGTTTCTCTGTGTAGCCCTGGCTGTCCTGGAACTCACTTTGTAGACCAGGCTGGCCTCGAACTCAGAAATCCACCTGCCTCTGCCTCCCGAGTGCTGGGATTAAAGGCATGCGCCACCACTGCCCGGCTTTTCCCTTAAGTTCTTAATTGTCTACCTTTAGATTTTTAATAGTCTAAGTTCTGTCTTATTGATAGTATACTTACATTTTAATGGCAACTTACATAAATATAGATCTTTTCTTAAAACTTGATCTGTTTTTCAAGCAGAAATATTCATTCAGTATCTACTATGTGTGATAACTCAGTGCCAGCTACTGTGCTGGTGCCGGAGAAACAGCTGAATCCCACATACCTGAGACTTAAGCTATCCAGCCATTCACTAACTCTACAGACCCAAGTGAGCCCTTCAGATATCAGGCATGATAGTGAGAATCTAACACGGTGCAGCAAGGCAGGCATAGACCCTCAAATTTCAGAAGCTTGTAGTTGTACAATGAAAACAGACATGTTAATAGATGCAGGCCAGGGAGATGGCTCTGTGGGTAAAACCTCTTGGAACGAAGGTCTGATTCCCGGATCCCAGAGTAGAAGGAAAGAATCAGCTTCCAAAAGTTGTCCTGACTAGCACTTGCACTTTATGGTATGCATTCACCTGATGGGCACACGTCAACACCTCCACATCTCATACACACACATACATGCAATAATAATAAATAAACATGTAAACGCCAATGCATTTACATTTCAAACCGTGAGAAATACAAGAGAGAATGGCAGGATTGCTGGCTGGTGAGGGCGTGTAGAAGGCATACAGGAAGCAGCCATCTTTGGAGGCACCATCCTTGGAATGGCTATGAATGGCTTCATAGGGGAGGTGGTATTAGAACTGTGCCTGGAAGAAAAAAATAAGACTTTTCCGGAGAGACATGACATGAATTATTTTGGAAGAGGGGAGGGCTATGAGGGAGCATCATCTTCTACACTGTCTGCCTGGGTCCTCCATCATTGTAGCTTCGCTAGTCAGACAGATTCAACCTCTGAGGCGGAATGCTTTGAGACTGGTGTCTAATTTTTTCCCCTACCCAATCTGAAGAGCTCTGAGCATGATGTGACACAAGACATCTGGAAGCCTCACGTAATGCCTCTGGCTTGTCTTTTGGGGCCTAGAGACCAGTATCGTCTCTAGTTAAGTTCAGCGAATAATAAACTGCCCTTACCCCTGACATTAAAGCACAGTCAGATACTTTTAACTTCAGGGATTTTCTGAAAATGCTCAACTTGTGTGTGATGCTTTAAACCTTAAAAGGCTCCTGAGAACTTATCTCTGAGAAAGGAAGAGGAAAATTTGAGATATGATCTCACTCTATAGGCCAGGGTGGCCTTAAACTCACAATCTCCCTGCGTGGGCTGGGATTACTGGTGAGTGCCACCATACCTGGCTAGGAAGAAATACTGAAAAGGAAAGAACATCAAAATTCTTTGGCTCCCCTTCCCACCTTATGTGCATATGCACACAAATATACAACATTCTGGTCACTGGGGTCTTTATTAATTGTTAAGCTCTGTCAAGAAATGACCAATGCAATCCATGGGCAGACAGAAGGCATTATAATACTGCATTTATAACGTATATACTACATATGTATAACTTGCAAACTATGTTTCCTACTTAGTGTATTGCTGCAGGTGTCATTGGCCCGGTAGTGGTTGGCAATTGAAACAAAGGGCACAGGGGAAGGTGTCCACCCACCTGCAATTTGCTGGGGACTGAGCCAGGTGCTTTATGAGTGTTATCTTGCTTACTTCTTGAAACTACCAGAGAGACCGATCGTGATACAACCTACTGTTACTGTTCTCCAAGTATGTGTTCAGGAAGGGATGGCGTTTGCCTCCTGTCATGGCTTGTAAGTAGTGGAGCAGAAATTCAAGCCTAACGCTGACTGGTCCCACGAGCGTTCCTCTCTGTGATATGTAAGAGTGAGGGCTTGCAGCATAAGTCAGATCCCTTTGGGTATGGTCACTTCCTATTAAGAAAAGAGCTGCTAATGAGACTCCCAACCTCCTGAGAAGTTGTGCTCCAACAAGTCTATTTATATCTGAATTTCCATATCAGCTCTTGACATGGTGCTAGTTTGTCCAGTCACAGCTCGTAGGGTCTGAGACCTTTATTCACGGGACATAGGTGAGTTTTTTGATAGTGGTCTTTTGATGACAACTGAAAACACTGATAGGATTCATTGTAAGAGCTCATGTAACATGCCTACTTTCAATGTCTGTAAACCTGCTTTGGATCACATTTCCATTGCTGTGATAAAACACCATGACCATAGCAATTTAGAAAAGAGTATATTTGTACTTACGTCCAGAGGGCTAAGGGTCTAACGTGACAGATGAGCATACAGTTGTAGAGAAATAGAGTCCATCATGACAGGCAAGCACAGGCATGCAGACATGGTAGCAGGATCAGGAACCCAAGAGCTCACATCCTCAGACACAAGCAGATGCAGAGGAAAAACTGGAAGCAGCACCAGGCTTTTAATTTCAAAGTCCCTCTCCTGCAAGGACGCACCATCTGAACCTCCTTAAACAGTAACACTTCGTGGGGACCGAGTACTCAAATGTGTGAGACAATCGGGAGTACCAGACACATGTTGTTCAAACCACCACAGATCTCTTCAGATTGAACCAAATCCTGTCTGCTGAAGGATGACAGGTATACAAGATAGAGAAAACTCACCAGCAGTTATTAATGACCTACCCATGTCAAGAATTGTTTGATCACTACAAAGGAAATGAAAGTCCACCTATTTATTCAGATCCTCAGTAGAATGAAATTAACCTGTAAGGGATTTAAGTGCTGATTTCTGACATCAGGGATAGTAGGTGGAAACGGGAGGCAAGCAAGTCAGAAATGTGACGGGATATTTGAGCCCAGGCTAAGGAGCAGTATATTAAGGGAGCAATGAGTGTTTAAAGACTGTGGAGAAATCTGTAGAGAATGTTCTGAAAGAGGAAAGTTTCTATCACGAAAGAAGAAGGAGGGAGAGTTCTGGGTCCCAGACACACTTTTTTTTTTTTTTTAAGATTTATTTATTTTTATTTATATGAGTATACTGCAGCTGTCTTCAGACACACACCAGAAGAGGGCATCAGGTCCCATTACAGATGGTTGTGAGCCACCATGTGGTTGCTGGGAATTGAACTCAGGACCTCTGGAAGAGCAGTCAGTGCTCTTAATCGCTGAGCCATCTCTCCAGCCCCCCAGACACACCTTAAAGAGGGTTTCTGGGACCCTGGGACCAGTAAGCAATGTGTAAAGGACTGGTATCATAAAGTCCTTCCCACTGCTGAATTCTCAGTGTCCTCTCATTCTTGAGACTCTGCGGCAATGGGCCCAAAAACACAGAGGCTTTCTGTGTGAGAAAGTGACTTTTCAAGCTTGGAACAGTTCCCCACGTTATTTTAAATTCTTTTATACTATACTAGATGGTCAGATTTTGATCCTGGTGATCTGCCCACTGTAGGGTTTTAACAGCTTTAAAACTGAAGTTTGGAGTTAGTGCTCCGTGGTCAGCTCTTACTTAACTTGAAGGGCCCCGGGCTCAATCCCCAGCATACAAACGAGGACAGTATTTTACCAATGGGCCCTTAAGGCAAAAACATACTTGGGATTTACTCTTGGGCATCCTGGGTTTCTGAACTCTTTTTGCCAGGCTCAGTAGCTTAAGGTGGCAGTGGTGTTCCCCGGGTACCCATTCTAGACTTTGCTCCTGTGTGGGAAAAGGTCCCTCTTGAAACCCTACCTCATAGATACAGCTTATGAATTCTAGGTTATTATCCTTGCAGTTCCAGTGGTGAGCAGAGCCCACAAAGGCCCGGTTCTCAGCAATCAGGATGCATTTTAAAATGATTGCCTTGGAGCTAGCATGAGCAGCATGTTAATTCATTAATTTTCCTTCTCTCATCTTTAAGAATCCTCATCCTCCACTCTTAGAAATTAAATATGGAGAAGGTACAGGTACAGTAATTGCACCTG
This sequence comes from Rhynchomys soricoides, assembly GCA_019843965.1. Taxonomy (NCBI): domain Eukaryota; kingdom Metazoa; phylum Chordata; class Mammalia; order Rodentia; family Muridae; genus Rhynchomys; species Rhynchomys soricoides. The sequence continues at coordinate 2,941,275 of JADRCH010000079.1, read as the reverse complement.
TTCCCCCCACCCCCATTATTTACAGAAATTGCTTTCAACCTATATAGATGAGCCTTGTATTTGCTATTAGAGCCCAGGTGGTTTTCTTGGGTCCTAATAGCAAATACAAGGCTCATCTATAGCCTTGTATTTGGTGGTTTCTTGGGAAAACCTTGGGTTTTCCAGGTCCTTGTAGGAAATCCCAGGCAAAACTGGTCTGGAGGGAGTGTCAGCATGTGACTTGATGGATTCTGCTCCTACCTTCAGTTGTCACACCAGAGAACCTAGAAGCTTCCATCAAACTCCACCCCTGACCTCAAAATCCCAGGGCATGAAAGAGACCAAGCCTTCTGCTTGAGAAATTTCCCATGAGCCACTGCAGGAGGAAGGGTATCATTGCTTATTCATGCACAACTGCTATGGGAGCACTCTGGCCCCGAGACATTAATTCTGGGAATCTGCACAGAGCTAACTAATCAGTACAGAGGTAGCTAGGATTCCCCAGGGTGTCCAGCCTTTGGGGAGAGTGTTGCTGTTCCCCAAAGCTCATAGGAACTTCCCCAAAGAAGTCCTCGATTTGGTGTCTGGGTTTCAAATACCAGTCTGCTCTGGTAAGCCTTGGCTTTACTCTTTGTTTTATAAATTCAGGCTAGCTAATTCTAACTCAAAACACTTTCTGCCAATAAAATAATACATCCAAATACAATGGCACCAGTCATGACTTCAGCCCAAAGCTTCAAGGATAATCAGAATATTTATTTCTGTCAGCCTCACGTCCTTGCTAGCACATCTGTCTGGCCTTTACATTTAGCAGGGAAGTTCAGAGGTGAGACAGGGGAAATATATTGAAAGCAATAGAGGATGGAATTGGAGCCATGGATGTTACTATTGTCTTCCTGAAATGTTTCTCTGCATGTCTAGGCAGGTAGCATACCCCTGTAATCCTAGCCCATGGGAGGCACGGGGGCAGAAGGATCAGGAGTTCAAGCCCAGCCTAAGCTATATAAAACCGTCTCTCACACACAAAAGTTAAAAATAAAGTTTTAGGTTTTTTTTGTTTTTGTTTTTTTATGAAAAGGAGAAAGAGAAAAAATGGCTTGAGCATCGGATTCGGCAGTCCCCTGCACACATCCACTTGCTTTTCTGTCTATTCTAGCTGAGCATGTGTACAGGAAGCTGGAGCTGCCTAGAGGCTGCTCTGGTGGGCCTGCATCTCGGCCCCTACCATCACAGTGACTCCTTCCCAAGATCTGGGTGCATTTCCAAGTCTGTTTATGCCCTGCATGTATAATTTAATTATTAAATACAAAGAAAGTCACTTTTTAAATCGGAACTATTTGGGGATGCACAGAAGGGCTGAAAAAGGCAAATTGCAGAGAAAACTTGATGGAAAGGGGGTAAAAAAAATCTTAAAGTTTAGAGGAGATTTTAAAAGTTCTAGAAAGCTGTTGCTTTCATTTTGTTCTGCATCATTAAAATCCTGTCCTGTTTTAAAGCTGATGGTGGTGGATCTGGGCATGAGGAGCTGGGTTGGAAAGGCAGGAGAAACCCCTGTGGGTTCTAGGATTCTGAGCCGCAAGCGCTGAGGTTCGCTGGCGCCCTTCTGTGTAATTTGCTGTACACCGACTTGTGGCTGTGAGGATTTTACACATCACGAGTGCCCGGGCTCCTCCCTGGGAAGGACCTTTCTACACTCAAATGTAGAAGATAAGCATTCTGTACCAGATGAGCTGCAGTTTTTTTATATTGAGGGAAACCCTCCAACTCAGAATGTTCCTCCAGGAGGAGGGGAGGAAGGCAGGTGGACCCTGCCAACCTAAGCAGGGTTATACGCTGAGGTTTTCTGCTCAACACACGAGGTAAAGGAGTTAGTTGCTCCTCTTTAGCGTGAGATTGGAAAGTACAGGGTTAGGTCTTCACTCCGGCTTATTTCTCTTTATAGACCCAAGTGGGACCAGGGGACGTATATTTAGTGTGTTGATTTTCAAATTCTTTGGAGTGATAATTGTGCAGTTTGATATTTACACACCCCTGACACTTCGCTGACGTCCAGAGCCACCTCCAAGGAGAGCTCTGCTGGGACGTTGCTCTCCCACATCTCAGAAGGGCGAGCAGAGATGTTCAGAGTGCAGGAGAAAGGGCAAGGTGGAAATGAACAGAGCCAGCATCCACCCTGCACCAGAACCTCATAAATGACAAACAGGATAGGTTTTTTGTTGTTGCTGCCAATGGCAAGAAGGAGTCTTCCCCAGAAACAAAACCAGTTTGATTTTGATTAACTTTCTCTTCTTTTAATTTCAGTCTTCCTTCCTCCGACTTCTTTAAAGATTATGCCAAAAGCTCAGCCTGATCCCAAAGGCTCAGAACAGATTTCATTCATAGTTGCCCAAGAAAAGCTTGTTAATACCAAAGTAATTTCCTTGCCATTCATTTCCTGTGTTCTCAAACTTGTTATTTTTCCCCCAAGATATATATCTTTAGATAACAAAAACTGATCTTGCTCTTGATCTGAGGACGTAATATAGGAGTCAGCTTTTATTTGTCTGTTTGTTTGAGATGGGGAAATCTCACTACTATAACCCAGGGTGGCCTTGAACTTGTGATCCTCCTGCTTCAGGCTCCAGAGTGCTAGGATTACAGGCATGTGCACTAGCTCTGGCTTTCAGGAGACACTTTGCAAGAAAGCATCATATAGGACCTTTCAGAGAAGCAGGGAAGGAGCAAATGTCTCGCTGAATATCTACCCAGCCAGTGTCTTCTATCCAGCCCACACTGGAGGACATTTTTGGTGCTGAGGTGAGGGCATTAAAACCCCCAGAGATAAGCCAGGCAGTGGTGGTGTATGCCTTTAATCCCAGCACTTCGGAGTCGGGCAGAGGCAGGAGGATCTCTGAGTTCGAGGCCAGCCTGGTCTACAGAGTGAGTTCCAGGACAGCCAGGGCTACACAGAGAAACCCTGTCTCGAAAAACAAAACAAAACAAAAAAACCAAAACCAAAAAAACCCAGAGATCTAATACTAACCTTACCACTGATTGGTTCCACGAGTCAAAGCTTCCAGCCTTAACTTTTTCCCAGTGTAAGGACTTCCCTGTCAGGAGGTGAGAGTTTGGAGAGACTGCATTTCCTTTGACTAGAAAGTACATCAGTAAGGACTTTCTACAAATACGCAGAATTGCTATTGTGGAATATTAGAAGCCAACACCACTTCAAAGATGCTTAGGTAGTCATATTTGTGGGGCACTTCAGGACTTCAAAAGTGATTCTATGATCCTATACAGGACAGCTGCTTTTCAGAATTGTTTGGTGAATCTGGCGTGTGGGTAGGAGTTTAAGAAGTTTAAATCTTTTCAATTTGCTATTCTTCTCTTCCCTGTTCTTTCTTTGAGTGTGTGGCATGTTATGCCTGAGGCATAAACATGCCTTTTCCCTCCCCTGAACACCTGGTTTCTTTATACATTCCTGACTTCATTCACTTATTGCCTAAGAATTAAGACCCCCCCCCCCCTTTGTTTCCATTCCTCTCATTGAGAGCTTTGTCGTAGGTGAGAGATGTGCTTACTTTCACAAGCATGGAAAGCTTGCTGGTGAAAATGAAGGTCTTTCACAATGCATTAGTGGGGCTTTTGCTCCAACACCGACCTTTGACCCCTGTACACAATGTGGCATTCAGCTGTCCTGTTCTCTCAAGTGAAAACCTTCAGAGCCCTCAACAAAGATATTTCACCAAGAGTAAGCAGTGCATGAACTAAATGACTTAAGATAAGAAGTCGGTTGGTTTTGAAATAAAGATGAAGGCTAGAGGTCTATAAAAAGTACAATGCCCTCCAGGGCCGGATCACTGATCTTCCCCTCCCCCCTTAGCAGGGCTGAAGACTCCCGCTTCCTTGGATTACAGAGACCAGTGAACTTTCTCTTCCCTGGAATTTCTTAATGGATTCCTTTGGACAAACCTGCCCAGTGTCCCTCAGTAGGATTGATAACTGAAAAGGAGGGATCTTAGTGGGGGGAGGGAGCTGTTGAGAGCGCTCTAGCCTAGAGGGCTTCTTGAGGAGCACTTATTCAAAATCCCTAGCAAGCATTCTGGACTGGCACAAAGACACAGAGGCTTCCCGTTACCTTAGGTAAGGTGCTAGGAAGATAACTGGTCACGGCTTAGTCTTTGTTTGGTTTCCCTTACTGCTCTCTAGAAATGTAAGAGAAATTGAGGCTTATGAACAGGCTTTGGTACTTAATTGGAAGGTTGGGTGACAGGGAGGCGGAGAGGTGGGGGAAAGGCATAGTTTGCCTTACACACACCTTTTTTAAAAAAAAAAAAAGTTCTGAGAATTGTGTTCTGGATATCTGCGTCTGCCAGTGTCGCAGAGACATCCAGATTTCTGCGGTGTGAGGACTCTGTTCTTTCACTGTGTCTACCTCACAGTGGTAACTTGCAAATTTTTCCCCCATGAAGCTTTATTTTTGGAGACCACTGTAATTTACATGCTGGGACCTATTATTAACTGCTAGTTTTGCGCTGTTATTGGAAATCTTTACATTAGGAAAGAATGTATGGGCTGTGCCTTGGGTGAAGGGAGGCTCAAATTAAAGGTTACCTTGTATAGTCGCACGGATCGTCTAGGGTGTGAGAATGGATTAGAAACCATTTGCTTCCCCCAACTGAAGAAAATCCTGCTGGTCCCTCGTGACTGCCTTCCCAGAGGAGAAGTGCCATGTGTCTAAGGAAAGGTACCTATTGCAAGGGGGGGGGGGGGAGATGATCACATAATAGTTTTTGAGTAGTCTGTTTCTGAGCCGGTGGAACATAAATTCTGCCCCTGGAAGGAAGGCTACATTGCATATTTTATAAATGTAGAAAGCAGAAGCAGTTGTGCTATATTAAATTTCAGCCCATAATTGAGTGACTAGAGAAGCCTCTATTCAATTAAATCCCACTATCCAGTGTATGGCAGGAAAATTTAGTGACCTTCTGTCTGGGGTTGGAGACTGGTCAGAGCATGTCTTTCAGACATTCTTCTCCGAGACAAGGCTCGGGTGATGTCTTCAAAATGACAGTGCTCAGCTCACACAGTTTTTTGTGGGCAGCAGAAATGTTTCCCCCTGAAATGGCAAGGCTTCGGGGTCTTAAGAGGGTCTATTAATAGGTCAAGTAATTTTACAGTTAGAGCAGATCCTACTTCCACCGTGCTCTTTTTAACCTGTTGTGAGCCACTGTGTAGGAAAACTTTCCAGAAAAACACTGGGGGCTTCATGAAGGGTTGGCTTCTGTTTAGCAAGTACATATATGGGGATATTTATTTACTGATTGTTTGATTCATAGGTTTTTCAAGACAGGGTTCTCTGTGTAGCCCTGGCTGTCCTGGAACTCACTTTGTAGACCAGGCTGGCCTTGAATGCAGAGATCCTCCTGCCTCTGCCTCAGGAGTGCTGGGATTGAATGCGTGCGTCACCACTCTTGTCTTAGATGGGGTTATTATTGTTAGTCTAAAGAGGACACTAAGAAGGTTCTGGACTTTACCAAGTACAGAAGCTACTGGGTTAAAACATTAGGCAGAATTAGGGCAAGTGAGTGTCTGAAGCTAGAACTTACAGTAAAATGAAAACAATTAGCAAATACTGTTTTTTCTTTTCTGATATGTACACTATAGTTGCCATGTCTGTTTGGGAGAAGACATCTTCATAAGGACATTGTGATTTGGAATCAATAACTGGCATATTCTGACCAAACCCTTATCTCATACTCAGTAAGAAGATACCCTCCTATCATGGATGCCAGTGAAGTGAGACTCTTAGCAGAACAGACAGAAGACAGTCCTAGCTGGGTGTGATAGTGCATGTCTGTATCCTAGGACTTGGGAAACAGAGGCAGGAAGATTCTGAGTTCAAGTTCTCTGTATGGGATAGATACCTAGTGAGTATAAAGTAAAAAGTGATTTTTTTTTTTAACGATACAGCAAGTTCTTATCTCAAAAGTGGGGGAGGGGCATGCTGGGGATCTAGCACAGTGGTAAGACACTTGCCTAGGTGCAGTCCCCAGCACTGCTAAATAAATAAGTAAAGTCAAGAGGCACACCGCAGTTCAGTGCGTGAACAGAGAAAGAGGAAAGAGTGGGATAAAGAGAAACAGGAGAGGAGCACTGTCCCTATGTCGCTCAGACAGAAGAATTTCAAGGTGTGACTGACTGGTTCAGATGCAACCCAGAAGTCAGAAAGGTATACCTAAAATGCCCTAATTGGATTAGCATATATTAGTATATAGGTCTTTGCTAGCCCACCGAGTTCTGGTGTGTGGAGGGAAGATGGTGAAGTACCAAGCTAACAAATGCAGCTGCCAACTTCTTCCTGTGGCCCACGTGCACTACAACTTCAGGACCCACCAAGGCACAGGCATGGCCTTCTTTGCCTGCTCGGACTTCTCTATGTTAGGTCTATGTTAGGACGCTACAGCTTGTGTTATCTCTACCACACGGGCAACTAACTTGATTTTTGTCCTGCTTTCTTTCACCTTGTTCTTGTTTGTTTTGAGACAGGGTCTTGTTATGTAGTTCAGGTGGCCTCACCCTTGTGATCCCCCTGGCTCAGCTCAGGAGGGGCATCATTACAAGCATGTACCCCAAGTCAACCTTAATTTGATTTTCATATAGAGTATTGTGCAAGAATCAAGGGGGTGTGGCTTGTGAGATCTGACAACTTATGTGCTCCTCGTATCCGTTCTTACACATGGCAAAAGACCCATCAGGCAGAGATTTTAAAGAGAATTCTTTTTTTTCCCCCCTACCTAATGTGGAAAACAAGATCCTACATAGAAAGTTATAGGGAGCGAGCAGAGCAGTTTTATTAACCTGAAAAATTTGCCTTATAACTGTTTAAACTGCTGGGGGCGAGGGTGTTCTAGGAAACAGACTGAAGACAGGGAAAAACAAATGAGATCACAGAGCAGGTCCATATAGAAGCATGTGAAGCTTCCGTCCTCATGTGATCCCCCTCAGGTTTACCCAGTCTTCAGCATTATAATCATATTTCAGACATGAAAAGCATGCTCCCATATCAAAGCTACCTTACCACCCCTTCCAAGTGGCTGTGTGAGGCCCGAGAAGTGTTCATGGCCTTGCACATCTGACCACTAAAGCTTTGCCCTTTCTCCATGCAGGCTGATGATATATCCTGGGTTGTGGCCAAGCAGGGAAGCCGGCTCCTTAATAATCCCTCAAAATCCCCACTTCCTCGCTGTTCGATTTTAAGTCAGTGTGTTTTGCCATCACTTGACTCCTTATGTCGAAATTCTCTGCATTTTCACCCTGAAGAAAAATTCCTCCTCCAGACCACATGCAGCAGTTTTTAAGACTTCTCCCGGGGTTTGAAAATGGAGCAAAACTAAGCAACCCTACCCCATTCCCACCCCAGCCCAGCCCAGCCCAACACCTTTCTTTGTCTGTCTTTGTCATTGACCAGAAAAGGCTTCTGTCCTGCCCCAAGGTTTCCGTCTGTGATGGCAGGAATGGTAAGCAGGTGTGGTATAGCAGTCTGTTAAAACATGCTTGCTACAAAAACATCAGTGCTTTGCTTCTGGTTCTTAGCAGCCCACAGTGTCAGCATTCTGACAAGGAAGCTCTTTCTTAAGCTCTCCCTGTAAGCTCTCCCTGTTCAGCAGCCTGCACCTGTGGCTTTACTCTTGTGCCAAGATCTTGACTCCTCTCCTCAAGGATCCCTGAAGGGAAGGAGTTCTACATTGTATATTATTGTCTTGATATACGAAGTCCACACACATTGTAGTTCATTTCTTTTTTGTTTATCTGGTTGAGGTTCTTGGTTTGGTTTGATTAATTAATTTATTTACTTTACATCCCAATTGCAGCCCCACGCTGTCTTGTTTGTTTGTTTGTTTGTTTGTTTTTTGAGACAGGATTTCACTATATAGCTCTGGCTATCCTGGAACTCACTATGTAGACTAGGCTGGCCTCAAATGCACACTGCCTCTGCCTCCTGAGTGCTGGGACTCAAAGGCGTGCTCCATCATACCTGGCTATGTAGTTCATCTCTTAAACCAAATCTTCAATGGAGTCATCAAATGATGTTCTCCAAAACCAGCTAACAGGTACATCTGCCACCAACCTGAGAAAATATTTTGGGCTAATTTTCATCCAGTGAGGCACAAGAATTTTACATTTCCTCTTGAACTGTGGCTCTTGGCAGGATTTCTTCTACACTGGGCTAGGAGTTTCATGTCTTCCTCATATGGTAAGAGGTAGACATGGAGAGATCGATCCCACAGCCCCACTCCATGGGTCTCTACCTTAGGATACAGAATCATCTCCCACAATCTGGATAAAACTGATTTTTGCATCACTGTAAACATTATCTTGGAATCAAGAAGACCAATGAGCAATTGCCAGGGGATATTGCTAGACAAAGAGGGCAGGGCTTCCTGTAATTGGGAAGCAGTGGCTGCCAAGTTGACCCCAGAGTCTAAGCCTTAGGGAACCAGTTGGTTGACAGCTTCAACTCTGAGTCCTAACTGAAGCTGCTAAAACACCAGGCCATGGAAACACAAAGCACTGTTTGTGTTTCTGGCTGGCCTAATCTTAGTGGACTGAGATGCAGATGACCCAACCACTCATGGAAGTGCTCACTTGCATCCATGTGTGGAATGACCCCTGTTGGCTCACCCCGTACCTCCCTCCTCCTCCCAGGGAGCACAGAACATTGACCTCAACCAGATATCTCCATATTGTGATCCCACATGTGGAAAGATTCATCCAGCACTTCCTTTTCCCCTGACACGAGAGTAGTGTTTGGAGTCTCGGGCAAAGCTTTCCTTTCCAGAAGATTGTACCTAGAATTGTGGGACCTAGTAATTCCTCTGTTAGTTTTCCCAGGAGGAAGATGCTGGACTAGAGAGCTGTGCAGAATGACCTGCCTGCCAGACGCTACACCTGTTACAGGAGTGGTGGCTGACACCTGAGCACAGTTGGTTTTTTCTCCATTGCAGGTTCATGGCTTTGAGATTTTATGTGATATTTGAGAATACACACTGATCTCTCCTCAGAAGTTGTGGAAGGGTTCTGTTAACTTACGTGGCATATCCTACAACCCCATTTTGTTAAAGCCCTGTTGTTGTTACTAGGGAACATGTCACTGCTTCAAACACGTGTTTTGCAGATTTTTTGAAGTCTGGGAACTAACTTCCTTGTCTTTGCATAATTCTGAATCCCACAAATCTGTCAGGGAGTGACTGTTGGGGTTCAGTGGAGAAGTAACAGAGGGATACAAATTAGATTTGACCTGAGGACCACGTTTCTGTGCAAGGAGCCGCTGGAGATGCATTAGTGGTGTGACAATGAAAAGCTGCCTCTTCGTGTACTCAGAAGTGATGCTGAATGTCCCCCAGTGACCGCCCCTTTAGTTATCTGTCTTCTGTTGGGAGTATTTAAAGCATAAGTGTTGTTAAGAACCTGACAAATTTCTTATTAAACTTGTGGGGTTTTTTTTCCTTACTAGTCATGCGGTCTTAAGCATGAAATCTTAAATTTCAATCCTCTTATGGGTAAAATATTTATCTCAAGATCTATATGAAAATTAAGCGAAGCTTTGTACGTCCTGCATGTCTCTATACACGTATGTTTAAGTACCCAGCAGAGTGCTTGACAGACGTACATAAATGCCAAGCATATCGTAATTATCGTTGTAATAATGATACCTGGTGATAATCACACAAAATATATTTGCATCAATTAGCATACATCTTGCCATTCCACCAAAAATATAATGTAAAAATGCATGCTCTTTTAACAGAAATAAGTGCCATAGGTGATTATAAAAGGCAGCATATTAAGGAGAGTCTTCACAGTGAGTCCTTCATAATCACTGGGTTTCCAAGGTGCATTAATGAGTGGAGAAGTAGAAAATTGATTTGATACAAGCTAGTAGAAAGATAAACAAATGGGTACTTAAAAGCTGTATGGACTCCAGGATTCAGAGCAAGCATCAGCTAGGCTTCAGCACGCTTGATGCTGGGTAGTGCGATACAAAGATCTTTTGAGGGCTCCCTGGGGCCCTTGGTTCTCCTCTTAGCTCCATCTCATTTAAGGTGGGCTCCCACAAAGCCACGTTACATTTTAGTAAAACTGTAGACTCGCTGCGTCTTTCTCCAGCAACACAGAGGTTCTGTTGGTTAAGCCCGACTGGCTGGGTAGAAGTAATGGCTACTGTTGAGTCACACCCCAGCCTGCCTGATGATGAAGTGAATAGAGTAGCAGGTTCCCACAAAGCAATCTCAGGCTTACGTGGATTGCTACAATGGAAATCTTGACAGTTGAATCTAGATGAAAAAACAGATCAACGGCAAAGGGAAGCCTGTCCTTAAGACTCCTAACTCCCTTCGTCATGTCCCTTGAAATAATCCTATCAGAGTGCCAGCTGAGGGATGTACCATAAACTTCCTGGCATCCTTATGAGGCTGCTGAGGTTATGGTCCCCTGTGAGGGGACAAAAAGAGAAACTCACCATTATCCTGTTACCCCCATCTCTGTGGTCACTGCCAGCATATATCCTTGATAAATTAAGCCTGGAATTTAAACGAGATTGCAGAAGTTTTGGGAATGAAGAACTCTATCTAGCCCAGGTCACTGGGGTCAGAACTTCGAAGTCATCCTCGTGGGATTGCACAGGCTGTATCTTGCAAAGTGTCCTCATCTTTTATCTTATTTATGACTCTTCCGCCAGTCTGGGGTGCTTATTTTCTTCTGTGTTTAGAGAAAGGGCAACAAGTATTTTGTGTGACCCCCGTATCTGACTTGTATTATGATGTCATTCTTCGTCCAAGGTTGTTCTCTGAATTTCTCCCGAGAATGGATTCCTGAGAGAAGCAGTTGTACTTTGTAGTGGGTTGGTTTCTCCCTGTTGTTTTCGAAATGGAAAACACGTAGTTTAACTTGCAATAAACACTTCAGTAATTGTGGTTATGGTGAGTCCCAGGGTTTGGATGGCCTCGTTTTAGGTATACATCAGACTGGCATATTGCTTGCCCCTGCCTTGAATGGAGACCCTACCTTCCTAAGCCTTGACCTGATGAAGCACATCTGTCTCTGTCTCCCTCCCCCTCCCTCCCTTCCCCCTCTCCCCCAAGAGTCGTTCTGTCCTTTAGTATGTGATGCCATATACCCAGACAGGCTTGAGGTGTCAGCATGCAGGATTTTTCTATGAAGGTTTTTTAATTTGGAATTTGTTTCTGTTTTGCTGATTTTTTTTCTTTAAAAAAAAAAAATGTTCCTTATTTTGTTTTTCTTTGGTAGATTAAATGTGGACAGCATTAGGGTGATTATTAGCAGAAAAGTTTGGATGAATCACGAGTTCTGTATTTGGAATCAAGATACAAAAAGTTTTGGTTAAACAAGAAAGCTTGGTGATGTTGTCCATGCGTGCGTATGGAAGCAATGTGACAGAGGACGGGAGACTTCCTAACAGAAAGGAGACAGAAGGAGACAGAGGAAATCCTGGGGTATATGTGCGGACACTATGGATGGGATGGGGGGGGGGTCAAAGGGAGCGCCTGGCAGTTGGTCTGTTTTGTGGTGGGAAGCCTCCCTCATTCCTCAGCACACAGCTCCCAGGCTCTAGGTGTTTATTGCCAGATCAGCATTTCACACCAGTAGCCTGGCCTGAAGCTCTTGGAGGAGCTGCCAGAACTACTTAGCCTGGACTCTTGAGCCAAGGGTATGAGTGGAGGACCTGCATCCTGCCCCGCCTGCTCCTCCTACCATTCACTCCAAGCTCACTGAGGCAGGCTGTGAAGATGAGTGACAGTTTTTTTAATATCTGCCATGTGTACCAGGAACATGGGCAGAAAGAACATGGGCACTCTACATGACTTCTTCTAACCTGTGTGGCAGGATTTGTGTTTGCGACTAAAAAGGGCTTTTGTCCCTGTCAGCCCTACATGATTCATTCCATGAGGTACAAATATGCTTGAATTCCATCCTGCTTTGAGCTGTCACCTTCTCCTAGACTGGAGGACCGGCGGTGAGGTGCAGGCAACACAAAGGCCTCTTCGATTCTTTCCTTGCCTGTCACCACCCTTACCCCGTGGTCCCCGAGTCAAATGGAACCAGTAACACTCCTGGCAGTCTTGTTGGGACTTTCAGACAGCTTAGGTCAGAAGGGTTCCAGACTGGTAAAAAGTCAAAAGCTAAGAAGTCACTGCTTTTCTGTTAGGGTTTGTGTGGTGGGGAATCATTAGCTTTTTATTTGCTTCTTGAGACAAGGTTTTGCTATGAAGCCCAGGCTGGCCTCAAACTTGACAAATCTTCCTGATGCGGCTCCCAAGTGCTTAGATTACAGGTGTGTGCCATTCTGCCCCTTTCAGGGTCTTTTTAGATCTGTTTCAGGACTGGCAAACTTCGACCTATTGGGTCAACTCTGCCTTACTGCCTGGTCTTATATGGTCCACAAGCTAAAGAATGGTTTTTATATCTATATATGATTGAAAAAAATCAAAAGAAAATTTGATATTCAGCAGAATTCAATGTCCATAAATAAAGTTACATGGGAGCATAGCGATTTGTCTCCAAGTTCCTCTTGATTGCCTTCTTGCTGCTTCTGAATAGTGTGACAGAAACCGTATGTCCTGCAAAGGCCAAAAAACTTTCTGGTCCTCACAGGAAACCAGGCCCTTCCCTGAGCTTTCCGTACATTTCAAATTATTGTCTGGTTCCTCTTACTCCTTGTTGGTTTACGAGAGATGTGGAAATACAAACGTTGTATGACTCACTCCTTTTCACCTTACCAGAGACCTTGGAATTGTACGGTGCACTCGAGAGGAAGACCTTCAGGGGAGGGTGAGTGGGTTGGGTCCTCAGGAAGTACCTGATGAACCCAGATCAAACGTGTTCATCCTCCCAGATGTCTATAGCTTAGAGCATCTTCATTAGAAAAAAGGGGACATGCTGGCTTCCAGCTTCTAGAATGAAGACTTTCTCTTGACCAAGAGTCAAAGCAATCATTATCTGTGTCAGGGACTGGAGGCTAATACACCTTTAATCCTAGCACTCTGGAGGGAGAGACGGCAGATCTCTGAATTTCAGGCCAGTCAGGGCTACATAGTTCAGCCTTGCCCTACCCCAAAGCCCCACATCTTTCTTGATGTTTAGCTTTCTGTGCATTTTCACCAGTAGGAGCTGAGTGACTTGTCTACACGTGGGGAAGCTAAGGGTAGGACAAACACTAATTCAACTTTTGTAACGAAGCCAAGTGGAGATAAAAACTCATTTCCCACGTTCCACAGACTGCTCCTTGGATGTTTTAAAGGTGAACTTGATGGCATTCCTGTGAAATTTCCCCATTCTTTGGGAATGGATTTCCAGCTACATTACGGCCTCTCGAAGGCTTTCAATTTCCTGACTTGGAAACATCTGAACAGGACAGGAAAATGCCTTGATTTCTTTCTTTTCACCCCTGCCCCTTTGAAAGAAGTAAAAGAAGGAGAACAGGAAAGGCTTGAGGCAGGCGAAAAGGGAAATCTCTGAAACCCGAGAAAAAACGCAGGCAAATCGTGGCCAGCGGAATCAGCATTCCTCACCCACAGTTGGTCCTAATTAAGGAGACTCCCGAACAGCTCAACTTTCTGCTTTGTATTCCGTGCTCTGGCCCTGCCAGCTGACATGGCAAAGCTTTAACCTCCGTCTCGGAAACAGTCTCTCACGTCTTCCCTTGCTTCTCTCTGTGTCCCCTGCTACCCTACAATTACCCTCTGCCACATGAAACTCCCAATAAAACATATTGATCCCTCTAACCCAATTACATTCACTCTGTCCCACAAAGCGCCATCCGTGCTGTTTGCCCGGGTGAATAAGTGCACGGAGTCATTTGGGGAGCACTCACAGAACCTGATTTTGTCACAGAGAGACAGAATTTCTCTGCAGTCAAAGCGGCAATGATAGATAAGTCCTTCCACTTCAGTCTGACTCTTTGACTCTCCCAGGCTGTAGCTTCTACCCATCCCTAACTGACAGAGTTGCTTTAGAATGTTTTGTCTTTGGTTTTGTTTTGTTTTGTTTTTTCTGAGACAGGGTTTCTCTGTGTAGCCCTAGCTGTCCTGGAACTCACTCTGTAGACCAGGCTGGTCTTGAACTCAGAAATCCGCCTGCCTCTGCCTCCCGAGTGCTGGGATTAAAGGCGTGCACCACCACTGCCCAGCTGGTTTTGTTTTCTGGAGGTAGAGATGTGATTAAAGATCTAGTGTTGGGCCCTGGAGATGCTCAACAGTTGAGAAGAGCACCCCTGACTAAAGTCTAAGGACTTTAGTTCCATCCTTGAGACATTCATGGAGGAAGAAGAGAACCCTCTCCTCTGACTTTCACATATACACCATGGTGTGTGCACATACACCCACACATAGACACATAGACACATAGATAGATAGATAGATCACACAGACACACAATCTAATAAACAAATGTGAGCTTTTTTTTTTTTTCAGCCTTTCATTTTTAAAAAGCCCTAAAATTAGCTAAGCACGATGGCATAGCATTTGGGAGCCTGATGCAGGAGGATTACTATCAGTTCCAGGTCAGGCTTAACTACATAGTGAATTCTAGACCAGCCTGGACTACAGAGTAAGATCTTACCCAATAAATAAATAAATGCCTGGGGTAGAAAAAGCTCTGGGTTGAAAAGTCACCTGAATCAGGGAAGTAGTCCTTGTCCACTATAACGCAATGGGGTAGTAATGTGTACATGAAACTGTTAATGTCCATCCCTTAATGCTTGTGGCAGTCTGCTTAGGCTGCCATGATAAGACAATACAGATCTGGAGGCTTAAACAACAAACATTTCTTAGGATTCTGAAAGATCCAGGTCAGGGCACGGAGTTGGTTTCTGGTGGAGCTGCTCTTCCTGGCTTGTAGACTGCTGTCTCCCCACTATGACCACACACTGAAAGGAGGCTCTGGGCTTCCCATCCTCAATAGGCTGTCCTATGGGATTAGAGCCCTACCCTATGACCTCATTCCCATCTCTAAATATTAGTCACTATACAAAGGGGGGAGGGCGTAATTCAGTCCGAAACAACATTTGGCTGGGGATGAAGCTCTGTGCTGGTGCATGTGCTCAGCAGGTTCAGGTCTCTGGCTTCAACCCCCAGCATCAAAGCGCACGCGCGCACATACACACACACACACACACACACACACATACACACACACACACACACACACACAAACACAAAACCAGTCGTTATCTAGAAGGAAGAAGGTGTCGTGGCACACACCTTTAATCCCAGCACTCGGGAGGCAGAGGCAGTCAGATCTCTGTGAGTTTGAGGCCAGCCACCGGTACATAGTGAGACCCTGCCTCTAAATACACACACACACACACACACACACAAGCACACAAGCACATACATACATACATACAACAAAATAAAATTTTAAAAATACAGTGAGTAAGGCAGAGTGTTATGAAGGATAGATGAGAAATTTAAAGGAAATTTTCTGGATCATGCACATGCGTAGAATCTTAAACATGTCATCAGATACCAGAACCTTGACCTTGGGCACAGAATTCTGTAGATAACCGTAAGCACACCTGGCTCTCTAGACTAACTGCCAGGGTCCTAACACACTGATCATGAAGCATCATTTGGGCACCGTGCCTTTATTTGTTCAAGTGCCGTTCTACCTAGGACTGGATCTCTAGGGATCCTAATGCCACCACTTAGACATATCAGACATTTAGGAGAGAGGGTGAGCGACAGCATGTGGGGACTGGAGCAAGGAAGAGTTGACCAAGAGTTGGGACCAGGCAGACAGATGTTTTCTCACTTTGTTGTTATATCATCAAAAGAGCAGTGGAAGTGCCTGGGTATGCATCAGAGTGGCGTTGTACTCTCTGGTGGTGTGCTATGGTGTGCTAGTTCTGTGTTTATTTACACCATCTCCCTTTCTTAATGCCTTGGGGGAACCCTGGCAGTCACTTTAGAAATTATGGCTAAGTCACTTAAGAAAAGGATAGCGATGGAAACCTGTGATTTCAGAGCTGAACAGAATGACTGAAGGCGGGTAGGACACGGGGGAGGGGAGCAGGACATGGGGGGCCAGAGTAGGATGGGGGGGGGGGGAAGGGGTACTAGTCTTGACTTTCCCTTCAGCTAGATTTGATCTCAGAAATATTTCCAAATTCTGTAAAACTAACCTTTTAATTTTCCCATGTTGGGTCTAGGTCAGAATTTGTTTCATTTCTTTTCTTTCTTTCTTTCTTTTTTTTTGAGACAGGGTTTTTCTGTATAGCCCTGGCTGTCCTGGAACTCACTCTGTAGACCAAGCCGGCCTCGACCCAGAAATCGCCTGCCTCTGCTTCCCGAGTGCTGGGATTAAAGGCGTTCCGCCATCACTGCCTGGCCAGAATTTGTTTCTAAATGTGGCAACAGGTACCCTCAAGTGGTGGCCTCCCTGGCTATGGTAACTTCTTTCTCTGCTTCTGTGTTTAATGTCCTGTAACAGATCAGTGGGACTTAATTCTGACTTCAGGGATCCTAATTCATTGTCCATTGTGAATTAAGGCTCAGCATCTGGGAGCTGGGATGATTAAACAGTTCTGTTACTCAGACCAGACTTAAGGACATGTTATGGTTTGGCGGTGAAATGTCCCAGCTGTGGTGCTGTTTGGGAGGGTGGCAGAACCTTTAAGAGGGAGTCTCACTGGAGAAAGGGCATCTCTGAAGATGGTTGGTGAGATCGTATGGCCTGGCCCCACTTTCTGTTCTTTCTCTGCTTCCTGAGTGAGGATACAGTGTGACCAGCCAGCTAGGCCGTTCCCTCATGATGGACTGTGTCCCATCCCTTCCCAGAACTCTGAAGCAAAACAAACCATTCTCCCTTAAGTTGCTCTGGCCAGAGTATTTTGTCCCAGCAATGAGAAAGTCATTAATTCAGAAACTGTCTTTAATTACTAACACCGTTATGTTTCTCGAGATGTGGAGTAGTATGCTCTTACTGCTAATCTAGCTTGAAGTTGAGTTTTCCTAACTGATTCTCTTAAGTTCATATACCCTTTTCCAGAGTTCCTTCTTAGTGATCTTTACCTTTGCTTAAAACTGGACGTAACTCCCAGTTCAAGACAACCTGGTACTGGCATCCTTCTGTTCCAGCCAGCCTTCTCTTACTCAGTGAGGAACCCATCCCCCCCCCCCCCCCCCCCCCCCCCCCCCCCCCCTCCTCTTCCCCCGGGGGGCCCCCCCCCCCCCCCCCCCCCCCCATTGTCTGGCTTTGTTGGCTAGATTCGCCTGGCTTGCCGCAGTCCCTGCCAAACCACAGACATGTAACAGAGCAGACATTCTACTCCCCCTTGCCCTGGGAGTCCTCCGAGTCCACACGGGGGTGAGAAGCAAGGGAGATAACTGATTTTAAGGATTGCTCTACATGGTCTTGGTACATTTTCAAAGTGGAGCACCACACACTTGCCCAGTTTCTTTCTAGTTCTTCTACCACCACCACATGTCTCCTGCCAGCTTGTCCCTGCCTGCCTCTTTTTCTTTTAGACAGAACCTCACTAAGTAGCATGCCTTGCCATCCTCCTGCCTAAGCCTCCTGAATGTCAGGACCAGAGGTGCTGCAGCTCACAGCCCTGTTGTCTTACCTGCTTCATCTCCTATATGCTCCCTGAAGACCGTGGCTGCAAACCCAATGTGTGCACTAACAGTTCTGCCTCGTTCAGTGTCAGTGAGAAGGACAGATGCAGTTTAGCTGTGTGACTACTACAGCAGTTAATGAATTTCAGTTCCTCTAAGCTGACCTCTAGCGCAGTGACCTACAGTCTCCTATTTAGGACAGAGCTTTCCAATACAAATGAAATGCAAGCCCAGTATGTAACTTTAAACTTTCTAGTGGACACAGTTTTTAAAAGTAAAGCAGGAGAAATTAGCTATGTTCCTTTAAACCAGATACATCTAAAATATTGTTTTAAAACAGAATTTATATAAAATTATTAATACAGATTTTTTCCCCCATTCTTTTCTTCCTACTAAGTTTTTGAAACCTTACTGCAATCTCAGCTCGAGCTTGCCACATTCCAGGTACTCTGTGACAATAGAGTCAGCACAGATCCAGATCACCATGCTGCTTAAAAAAAAAGAGGAAAATTTAAAACAACTCAACAAGCTGTGTAGTCAACTCCCATCACCATGGACAGGACCCAGGCACCATGATGGATTGTGTCCTCTTAAACCTGGAGCCAAAACAAACCAAAATGGGAGGGAGAAGCTGAGGGGCAGTGAACAAGGGAGTCTGTTTGCTGGAGCAACCCATATCCCCGTGACTGAGTCACCCTGGGGGAAGCATGGAATCTCACCTCCCTGAAGAACATACAGAAGACAAATGAATAGTGAGACCTCTTTGCAATCCTAGATTGGTTGAATTAAGAGTCCCAAACATGTTCCTTTGTTCAGAAGCATTAATGTAGGCTTAGCCTGAGACAAATAGTTCTTTGTGTCATTTGCTTGAGATTTCATAACTTGTCTCTTCCTAACAAGAGTTTATATATAACACACTGCTAGACTTTTAAAGTAAATGAGTGTTAATGTAAGGTCCAGGCAGTAAAATAAACATTTAATGTTGAATTATTTTTACCTATAAGAAGTTATATGATTGGACCTACTTCATCCATCTGTTCATGGCGATATCTTTCTCATTCTCCTAATTTTCTACAGATCTATTTTTATGTATGTTTATTTTATGTGTATGAGTGTTATGCCTGCATTTGTATAGTGCACACAGAGACTAGAAGACGGCATCAGATCCCCTAGAACTGGAGTTACAGGTGGTTGTTAGCTGCCACATGAGTACTGGGAATTGAACTTGGGTCCTTGGAAGGCCAGCCAGTGCTTTTAACCACTGAGCCATCTCTAATTCTTTGAGACAGGGCTTCACTTTGCAGACCACATTGGACTAGAGCTCAGCAGAGTCCTGTCTTTGCTTGGTAAACGCTAGGATTACATACTAGTTGCTCATCTTATTGCTGTGACAAAACACCTGCCGCAAGCAGCACATGGGAGAGAGGGTTTAGTTTAGCCCACAGTTCTTTGGCTTACAGTCCTGTGGCTCACAGTCCAAGGGTGCAGTCCATCAAGATGAGGAAGTTAAGGCAGCAGAACTTTGAAGTAACTGGGCAGGTCCTGCCTGCAGTCAGAAAGCTGCACACTTGAAGAAGACTCATGCTCAGCTCATGTTTATGCCATCTACGTTGATTAACCTAATCTAGATAATTCCTCACAGGCATGCCCACAGGCTACTTTAAACATGCTTACTAAGAACATCCTCATTTCTAGCTAGGAAGGTTAGCCTCCTTGGGAGGATGAGCCAATTTTTCATCTAAGCATTTAATTTTACCTCAGACTACATACAGCTTTATAAACTTCTGTTTCCCTTTAAAGTATTAAGAATAATTAGAATCTTAGGGGCAGATCTCATGGGATACCCCTCCCCCCCACAATACAACCATTCAATGACAACCATATACAAAATACATGCACTATGAAAGTACTGCTTCTTTGTGGATCCATGAACATCTAGCCCTTGGGCAATCTAAAGCCAGGCTTATTATATTTGCCACCTGCTCAGCTTGACTAGAGGATGCTCTAAATTCTTTTATCACCGTTGCCTATTTAACTATAACTCAGGCGACTGCCATCCATCCATCTGATATGAGTACAGTTGATAGAACTTAGTATTGCTACCTTGTTGGTAAAGGGATGGAGACTCAGAAGTTCTGGCGTTTCAGAGTTGTTGGGTGATTTACTTCCCCGAAGTTGGGTGCATTTGGGATCAAATGACTTCCAGCTATTTTGAGCCTGTTTAGAATTTAGAAGGCAACGTCAACTTCTCTCTGTCCTAGATGGGAAAGCAGGAAGTTGGAAGTATCTCATGGATACTTCCTTGGTAGACTTCCAAATCCATAAACTCTTCCTGAGGATAATTCCAAAGAAGAAAACAAAATGGGCCTGGGGTTGTTTAAAACCACTTACTGTAGTTTAGATATTTCTCTACCATCAGAGAAGAAAGGAAGATTCCATATCCACAGTTCTCACCCATTAAGCACTAGTGTGAGAAACTTGGTTCCTCCCTCCGGGCATATATATTCTGGACAGAAGAACCAGCTTAGTATTCAGGTGTGGCTTTTAAGAACTTCACTGTGACACTGAAACAATAATTGTTTTCCTATGTAGTCACAAGCTAGTCCACCCTTTAGTTAGTGAGGCCACACCCTTGGCCCTCTGGCTGCCCGAAGGCCTCCTTGGCCATTCATGGGCCCAAAATGTAGGGGACAGACACTATGAGAGAAGTCTGGGAGGGGTGACCAATCCTAGCCAAGAGCCATGTGAACACTGGTGTTTTTCCCAGAGGGGAGGAGAGTTCCCTGCCCCATGGATCACCACGTGTCTGCACAGACACAAACCATGTAGTGTTCAGTGGAACTGGCCTTCTCTCAGTCCTTCTTTTCTTGCTATAGCAGAGATGGGGTGCTCCAGAGTGTTCCTTAGGCTGGGGTATCAGTGGGAGGAAGTGGGCAAGAAGACAAGAAGGGTGATCAGTTTCCATTATTAGAGCCTAGATGAAGGGCTTTATTTATTCTAAAGGTGCTCAGGGGGAGATTTAGTAAGGGGTGATAGAGTATCACAGTATATGGCATTCTTACCTAACAGGAATATACTGGATAAGCATTGTAAACCTTATAGCATAGAAAGATTTTTTTAACTTATTTTTTGTGAGTGTGTATATGAGAGAGATGGGGAGCTGAGGGGGTGGGGTGGGAGCACACCACATCACATAGGTAGAGGAGAGGTCAAAGGGCATCTTTGGAGGAGTTAGTTCTCACCTTCCTCCTTGGTCAGGCAGGGTCTCTCATTGGCTAGCTGGCCCCCACACTTGAATCTCCTGTCTTTTTCTCCATCTTGCCTTAGGTGTGCTGACATGACAGACGGATACTACCACACCTAGGGTTTTACATGGGTTCTGGGAATTGAACTCGGGTCTTCAGGCTTATATATGCAGCACCTTTACCCATGGAGCCATTTTCCTGGCCAAGTATTCTAATTGAACTAAGTTCTAGAAGGGAGTGCGCTGTTCCTAGAAGAGAGGGTGCATGGCAGTTTTATCCTCGTGTGGTAGTAGGGAACACAAATCTTCCATGGATAGGGGAAGAGAATAGCAGAATTTCATACAAAATAAGAGTTACCTATGGGTGGGCTACAGACGTCCTAACCACAGAACATGGGTACCCACTTCTAATTGTTTTTTGGGAGGTCTTCCCCACATATACTGTTGCCATGAGCTGAAGACTGAAACAGAGCAGAGAGCTGAGAAACAGCCAGCACACACCCATTATGCACTGGGCCATCATGGAGCTCACAGCATAGCATGGTACAGTGAACGCTTGAGAGCAGGACCAGAAAGTAGAAAAAGACTCCAAAGAACCAGAACCTTGGGGCTGGAGTGATGGCTCAGCGGTTAAGAGCACTGACTGCTCTTCCAGAGGTCCTGAGTTCAATTCCCAGCAACCACATGGTGGCTCACAAACCATCTGTAATGGGAACTGATGCCCTCTTCTGGTATGTCTGAAGAAAGCTACAGTGTACTCACATATGTAAAATAAAAATAAATCTTTAAAAAAAAAAAAGCAGAACCTTTCGCTGAGTGTTTAGAAGGGGCCCACCAGGAGCAAATGTCATCATAGGATAGAAAGCTGATGGCTGCTGCCTAGTGCCTGGGCTGTATGGCAAAGAGAGATTACTCTGCAGTCTCATTGTGCTCAGAGCAAAGTCCTGTTGAAAAGACCATCTTGCTCCTGCATTGGAGAACTGGTTGAACAAAAAGCAAAAAAACCCACAAGACTCAAAAAAGAAGTAGAAACATATGACTAAGGAGGAAAATAGTCATTAGAAGCAGACCTTCAGATGACCAAGATATCAGAATTAGCCAGTGAAAGCTATATGAACTCTTTATAAATATGCTCAAGGACCTATTAAAGGTTAATTATGTTCTTGAAAAGATAATGAATTTTAACAGTTAGCTGGAACTTCTAAGACAACATTTATGGCCTGTGCACACCCCCCACCCCCAACCCCCTGTACAGATTATTTAGAAACAAATGGCTAGTCATGTTTGTACCAGTCCCAAAGTCACCACCCTTCTTTGAGGTTTTGCATTCCTACTTTTGGATAAGCCAGGAATTCAGGTCTGAAAGTGAGCTACGTGTCTGCTATTTCAAGATACCATATAAGCAAGATGGACGAGATTCAATCCCAGCCCTCAGATAAACTGATTTCACTGAAGAGATGCACAGGCTTATCTCCAGACCTGGAGTCCAGAATCTTCATAGCACCCCAGTCATTGCACTGCGAGAGCAGAACCAGATTCCCATGAGAGGCCTATGTTCTCTGAGATCTAGTGAGATAGTTGGTCATCTAATAGGAGTCTAGGGGAAGGAAAAGTAGGGTGGAAATGGAAGTGGAGGAGGTGCATATCATGTCAGTATTTTAACTTGGCAACTCATATTTCAAGGTTTTGTGGCAGAAATGATTCCATCCTCTATATTCCCCTGTGTGTGTTATCCTTAAATCTGTAATGGCATTTATTTCTTTAATTTTTGGGGGAATGAGGGATGTTTTTGAGACAGGGTCTCTCTATGTGGCCCTGTCTGTCCTGGGAACTCACTATGTAGACCAGGTTGGCCTCAAACTCACAGAGTGGTGAGATTTAAAGTATGCGCCTGTGCTCTGTGTGCAGTCCTTATGTCCTATAAATAACAGAAGCTCAGTGAATTTAACGCAACAAAAAGTTAGTAGGTCTTAAAGCCTATCGGTCAGTCTGATTCTGATTTCTGCGCTCTTAATCACCATACTGCATTCCTGATGGCTCAAGGATATATTGATCAGTGAGCTGTGGAGTTTCGATTTTATCATTAGTGGGGAGGAGCTAATGGTGGGTTTGTTGAGTACCGTATACCAGGGAGATGAGGCTTCTGGTAAGCTGGCACATGTGAGAGGATCAGTAGAGTAGGACCTCTCTGAGTAAGGAGATGAGAGGACCCTGAAGGGAGTCAAAGGCAGGGATGTTAGGGAGAGACGGACAGACGGATGTGAGGGCAAGAACTGGAGAGTCTGAGCTTCCTCCGCTGTTTGTTTGTTTTGTTTTTATGACAGGGTAAAGCGGGAAACACTGAAGACATAACTATTTGATAAAGCAATGGAGAGAGGGCTAGGAAGGTGTTAGTGGGAGGGAGGATGGGGAGTGTTCATTTGGGAGAAGGGTCAGAGATAGGAGAACAGCAAACCGGAAATAGGCAAGGTATTTACCCCTCATACCTTGTTTGAGCACTCACTGCACTCATTGGCAAGGTCTTCATTTTTAATTGTCCTGTCTGTGTCTGACCTAATCCCTCATGCAGTTAGTTTCCCCTTCTATCCTGACAGTAGATGAAAGTGGCGTGGGATGGTCTGTAGGAGCATCTCGTGGTTTCTCAAGGCTTCTCGTCTGCCTCAGTTGCCTGGTGGGGGTGGTGGTTTGGGCTTGTGAAAAGATTAGGTTGTAAAGGAATGTTAAAGTCTCTGCGGTTTTTATGTCCTGGTGGATTTAGGTCTAGCTTGTTGCTACCCAGGTCTCTTGTCTCCACCTGAGAACTGCTTGAGGAACAAAAGTAAGGAGAAATCGGAGGACCAAACAGTATTCAGTGCTCGGTACTGTCCGAGAAGAGAGGTGGAGAGTTTGTCTTTTGGGTGAAAAACAGAAAAACAGGAGGGAGGCAGCAGAGAATGTTTGAGTGAGCACAGGGATTCGCACGCCAGGCAACAGATGTGGTAGCTCTCCGTCAGGTGAGGTCTGTGCTCCTCTGTATTCTTTTTTTTTTTTCCCCGAGACAGGGTTTCTCTGTGTAGCCTTGGCTGTCCTGGAACTCACTCTGTAGATCAGGCTGGCCTGGAACTCAGAAATCCACCTGCCTCTGCCTCCTAAATGCTGGGATTAAAGGCATGCACCACCACTGCCCGGCTGCTCCTCTGTATTCTTTGGGGGCCAGATGGACCTTGCCTTTCTTTCTCCCTGCCCTCTTGAATGGCTGTTTGCCGTGTGATGCTGAGTCATACACTGATAAACTGTGCAAACGCTCCTAAAGGTTTCCTGTCCTTGCACCCTATACGGTCTTAGGTCTCAGGATGGACCTTGTCCGTATAGCCACTTTTCTCCTATAGCTCTTAACTGAACAAAAAAAAATCTTCTAGATGGTTCTTTTAGTCTCCGATTAGATTATGAAACTTAAATCTGCCATCTCTTCAGTGACTCAAAAGCTGTCCATGGGGGTATAGTGTCTCCCTATTCCCCAAAATAAGCTCTGTGAAAAGTCATTAGGGACATTTTGTTGCTGATCAATTGATATATATTACAACTACCACAAAAGTAAAATGATAATAAAGAATTTTCTCTTAAGTCATAAAATCATTAATACAAAGAATAAGAGAAGCCGGATAGCGATGGTGCATGTCTTTGATCTCAGCATTCTGGGGGACAGAGGCAGGCAGATCTTTGCCAGCCTGGTCTACAGAGTGAGTTCCAGGGCAGCCAGAGCTGCAAAGAGAAAACCTGCCTCGTGGGGAGAGGGCGTTGAGAGGAGGGAAACAGGTGCCTATCACCTATCATAACCCCAGCACTCAGGAAGCTAAAGAACATCACAAAGTCAGAGAGCTGGCCAGATGGCTCAGCAGGTAAAGGAGTTTGCTGCCAAGCCTGACGACCTGAGTTCAATCCCCGGAACCCACATGGAAAAGGAAAACCAACTCCACAAGATGTCCTCTGACCTCTACATGATCTGTGGCATGTAACAATGCTCCCCCCACCCACACATACACAAATAAATAAATATGAGAAAAGACCATATGTAAAGATGGGAAGAGCTCTAATAGTGAAGAGAATATTCGGGCTGAATGAGACTGGCAAGGGGAACTGGTCTGTGAGCCGTGAAGCTGGACTGGGAGCCAGCAGTGAGGTCTGGCACTGGTGCTGTCTGTACTCCCCTCCTCAAAAGTCTGTGAGGTGATAGGAGTAGCCGCTGTGATGGGGTCGGCAGGAAGACAGAAACGGGAAGACTAGTTAAAACCGTGCAAGCCCACATGAACTCTCCTCTCCTCCAGTGGCCTTTCCCTGCATTAGCAGAAGGCCAGCATTTCTGGATAGAGGAAAACGGGGGGTGGGGGGCGTGGAGGGGAGGGAGGTGTTTCAGTGTTCTGGACTTTTAGATTTCTTTCTTTTCTTTTTAAGATTTATTTATTTATTATATGTATATGAGTACACTGTCGCTATCTTCCGACACACCAGAAGAAGGCATCAGATCCCATTACAGATGGTTGTGAGCCACCATGTGGTTGCTGGGAATTGAAATCAGGACCTCTGGAAGAGCGGTCAGTGCTCTCAACCGCTGAGCCGTCTCTCCAGCCCGCCTTTTAGATTTCTAACACAAGTCCGCACAGCATTTGAACAAGAGCTGGTAGAGAATCAAGCTTTGCATGTTGACTGTTGAAACCTCCATACTGCTCCTCTGACTCAGCGTGCAGAACACCAGCCGTTGGCTCTTCAGGTTAGAGTTTGGGAGACTCATCTCTAGAAAACCTGGCCAACCCCAGAGAAAAAAAGTACTTAAGTGACTCAGTCCAGTCATACCTACTGTCCTGAAGCCATAGGTGGCAAGTCCCACCCTGTGTGCACAGAGCTTTTAAACAGCAGAGTCCCTGTTTTACACAGAACAGTCACACGTCATCAGACCCATGAGACAACATAAGAGAATCCCATCAGTTATAGCTTATTACTGATCTTCTTCTCACTCACTGCTCCCCGACTCCAGCCCGAGATAGGGGCTCACTGTGTAGCCCAAGCTAACTCTGGATAACCAATGCAAAGATAACGAAGTATAAGAATCTGAGGAGAGATTGTAACCCTCCCTTCCAAGTAAGTGAAAGAGCGTTCAGGTTCAGAGAGTCTGTGAATGCTGAGAGAAGATGTTAAAGAAAGATGGATTGTTTAAAAAAGAACCCTTAGACATTAATAATATTGTAATAGAAATTAAAAGTCTGAGAGAGAATAAGCTTCTGTTTGAAAAGTCGCACTAAGAAAAACTTAAGACAGCTGGGCAGTGGTGGCGTACACCTTTAATGCCAGCGCTCAGGAGGCAGAGGCAGGCGGAGCTCTGTGAGACCAAGGCCAGCCTGGTCTACAGAGCTAGTTCCAGGACAACCAGAACTACTTAAGAGAAACCAGGTGTGATGGTTTGAATATGCTTGGATCAGGGAGTGGCACTATTAGGAGGTGTGGCCCTGGTGGAGTAGGTGTGGCCTTGATGCAGTAGGTGTGGCACTATGGGCATCCTAGCTGTCTGGAAGTGAGTATTCTGCTAGCAGCCTTCAGATGAAGATGTAGAACTCTCAGCTCCAACTGCACCATGCTTGCCTGGTTGCTGCCATGTTCCTGCCTTGATTATAATGGACTGAACCTCTGAACCTGTGAGCCAGCCCCAATTAAATGTTGTCCTTATAAGACATGCCTTGGTCATGGTGTAACTGACCAAGAGACAAATGCAGAGGTGGCTCCTATCTGTAATCCCAGCACTCTTTAGGCAGACGCAGGGCAGAGGTAGCAGACCCTCCCTCCTGGGGCAGGGCCGTTGGGCCTGCAGAATGCAGGGCAGCTGGAAGAACTCTGTTGGAGGGAACTGACCCTGACAGCAACTTTCCAGGAACCATGTGGAAGAGGTGCTTCATTAAGACAGCACAGCAAAGCAAAACCCAGTGAGAATGTCTAGCTTAAGTAGCCAGTCCATCGTGGAGATGTGTCCCTACAGAGTCAGCTCCCAGGCAGATGGAGAGCAAACAGCTAAAGGACAGAGATGGGCAGAGAATTTAAGTAAGCACACAAGTGATGAACAAAGTTAACTTAAAAGAGAGAAGAGAAAAAAAAGAAAGGAATAATTTTTCCTTTTCTTTTCTTGTAGTACCTAACTCTGCCATAGCAATTTTTAAAAAAAAAAAAAAAAAAGATGAAATATACTCCCTCCAGCTGAGCACACCCAACAGAGATACTTAAGTCTTAGGTGACAACAGCAGAATTTCCCTTTGTACAACCTGCAAATTTGCTGGGAAAAATTCAACTCCTATATATAGCCTTCTCTGGTAATTTTAGTTTTTTGTTTTGTTTCAATGTAGAAAAGAGCTCAGCAGGAATGACTTTAGGGAAGGAAAAAAATAAACTTTGGAGGCTGGAGAAATGGCTCAGAGTTTAAGAGCACTGGCTGCTCTTCCAGGGAGCCTGGGTTCAATCCCCAGCACCCACATGGCAGCTCACGGTCTGTAACTCCAGTCCCACGGAATCTGACCCCCTCTTTGGGATTCTGTGGGTACCACGTGTGCATGTACTGCTTAGCACAGACATGCATGCTGACAAAACACTCATACACATAAACAAATACATGAAAGAAAAAGAGAGAACCTCCCAATGCCATTTGGCACTTGTCTTGTCATAATGGCCAGCAAGTGAAGGTCCATTCTGGATCCCTGGGCTGCTGCAGTCTTCCATTTCTGCAGAGCCCTTCCTCAGAGAGCTGTCTCTGTTGAAGGCCCTTGATTACCAATAATTAATCTCAGATGAAAGATTCAGTACTCCAGGCTTCCTCTGTCTCTGACCTAAGAGAACACACTGTGAATGGTTCCTTTGTTTGCCTGCCAGAGATCTTATCTGAGCCCATAAGAGTTGATAAGGCCATTGAGTCAGCATTGATCTTTCCTCAGTACCCTTTTTCTGCAAAAAAGGCCTATGTGGTGTCTCAACCCTGGATAAAAGGAGACTTAATATATGACGCAGGGGGTCATTCAGTATCGGCTATATTTAATGGTAGTAAAATCTAAATAACTTTGCAGTGTTTCCTAATCCCCATGTTTTCTCTGCTGTTTCTCAATGTATTTGGCTAAATCACTACAGAGCAACCAAGCCAAATGGCTAAACCACCCACTCTCTTATTCCCAGCACATGAATTAGAGGGAAGCCAGCTGAAATCCAGGCCAGGCTCATAAATGACTTGTATGTCTGATTTTTGTTCCATGATCTGAAACTCAAAAATAAATCAGAAAAGAAACCTATTCCAATTACCGGCAAATTCACACGCACAAAGTCTCCAGCCTTGTACGCTCTCGAAGCTGATAAACAAACCCATTCTGAACAGATAGAAGACTTAGAGATCAATTCCAAATGCATAAAAAGACACGCAAATGTAGGGAGCTTATGGAGTTTCTGAAACTCTTGTTCAAGACTCCAGCCAAAGTGAAAGCTAAAGATCCCTTTAGGAAGAGCTTGGAACAGGAGACCTTTGAAGAAGTGTCCTAAGAGACGAATTTTGGGCTTACAAAACAGTGATCATTGCCGAGCCTGGTAGCACAGGCCTATAATCCCAGCTACTAACGAGGCTGAGGAGGGAAGATGAGTATCTGGTCTGTATAGTGAGTTCAAAGCTAACCTGGGCAACTTTAGACTGTGTTTTGAAATTTTCAAAAAGAGAAAGAGAAATGAAGGAACAAAGTTGCTTAGTTGGGGCTATAGTCTTAGTTGGGGCTATATAGTTCAGTGGTAGATAACATGCCTAGCACGTGTAAGTCTCTGAGCTCCATCCTTGGTAACACACATGCACACTAGTGAACATGGTCTAACAGAAGCCTCAGCCTAGCATACAAAGATAGATCAAGAAGATAGTGGGCATGCAAAGCTCGATGTTTGGTTTAGATATTTAGAATAAACCTGCTCTAAAAAGTTAAAGTTCCTGACTACAACTTGTTAAACTTAAAAATTGAACCGTGGAAGAGTACAAGGACCAAGCTACGAAGATACCAAGGTGTAGTTAAATTCATTTTGAACACAGGCCTGGACTCCAAATACAAATGTTTAAGAACAGATGTTGGACACATCTCTCTGCAGTACCTTACATCTGATATGTAGTTTTTAAATTAGCCATGAACTGATTGTTATTCACCAGAAATCTGGCCCTTCTACCAGAAAAGCAGCTTAGGGAGCAGAACCCAACTCCAGGGAGCAAAGCAAAGGACCAGGTCTGAAAGTTCTAGAACAGAGAAGTGTGGATTGGAGAGAGAAATCAGTAGTCGAGAACTTACCTCTAGTGCAGAAAACCTTGCTGGGTTCAGCCCCCAGCATGGAAAAACAATCAAACACTCACAACAGAGAAGTCTTGCCTGACCTCTGACCTCTGACCTCTGTTACTAGGTATAGAAAGTTTTAGAGACCAGATGGTGGTGTGCACGCCTTCAATTCCAGCACGCAGGATTAAAAAGCAGAGGCAGGTGGATCTCTGAGTTCGAGGCCAGCCTGGTCTACAGAGTGAGTTCTAGGACAGCCAGGGCTACACAGAGAAGCCTTGTCTTGAAAATCTAGAAAACATTCTTTTTTTTAAAGAAAGTACAGGGATGCCTGAAAAATATATTTAAAAATTAACAGAAACACAAGATTGTAAGGTTGAGGGCTGTTTACATTGAAATTGGTTTTATATAATTAGAGGGATCTAAAAGTGCCTTATCTTTTGTTGTTGTTGTTATTGTTGTTGCTGTTGTTATTTATTGCTGTTGTGTGTAAGGTGTCTTCATGAAGTCAGAAGGCAGCTTTATGGAGTCAACTCTTTCCTCTTACCTTTACATAGGTTCTGAGGCTCGAACTATGGTTGTCAGGTTTGCAGAGCACATGATTTACCCGTGGTACCATCTCAATATGACTTATAAAGTCATGTCTTTATAACATAGCTTCCTGCTAAGGAAATCTAACACTGTCTCTTGCTAAGTACCAACTGCATCTTCCTTTTACAGGAACTCTTAACTCTTGCTTTGAATTATTGGCAAACCCAGGTCTAACCCCAAACCTTCTTCTTTTGGAAGAATAGTGTAAAACCATTCATCATCCTTATAAGATACTGGTCCTAGCACTGGCTTTAGTGTTAACTGCTCACCTTTTGTCCTGCAGCTGGGATGAAAGCAGCTCCATCAGCAGTGGGCTCAGCGATGCCTCGGACAACCTCAGCTCAGAAGAGTTCAATGCCAGCTCCTCACTCAACTCCCTCCCAACCACTCCCACTGCCTCCCGTAGGAGCTCCACAATAGTGGTATGTGACTTTGTGACTTTGCTAACAGCTAGGCCCCCGAGGTCAAGGTGAAACACTGAATCCACCCGGAGGGACCTGGGTGTAAATGTCATTGTGGTGTATTTTGCAATCCCACCTATCTAGAATGATAGATTGGAGAAGGAAACGTGTCCTAGAGATTAGATAAAGTATCTTCTCTCCAGAACCCTAGGGATGGAGGGAAACCCTAATTGATTTAACACTGTGAGATCGTCAAGGCCCTTCAGTTCACCATGCCCCCATGCCTCCACCCCTGTCTAAACTGCTTACTCTGCCTTTCCCTCTCCCCATTAGCTACGCACAGACTCAGAGAAGCGCTCCCTGGCGGAGAGTGGGCTCAACTGGTTCAGTGAGTCAGAGGAGAAGACCCCTAAAAAACTGGAGTATGACAGTGGCAGCCTGAAGATGGAGCCTGGGACTTCAAAGTGGCGGAGAGAGCGACCGGAGAGCTGTGATGACCCATCCAAAGGCGGAGAACTGAAAAAGCCCATTAGCCTGGGACACCCAGGGTCCTTGAAAAAGGGCAAGACCCCACCGGTGGCTGTCACCTCTCCCATCACTCATACGGCCCAGAGTGCCCTCAAAGTTGCTGGTGAGCTGGAACACAGGAGGGACAAGGGGGAAGGCTTTTCTTGGATGGTTTTCCTTAATTATCACAAACCTTTAGTACGATAGCAAAGTTTGCATAAATGCTTTAATGTACATATACTTACTGACCTCTAGGCTAGTCCTGTGACTTACGAAAGATGGGTGCTTCTATTTTACAAATGTGGGAAATGACTCAGGGGTCAGCTGTCTAAGCTACAACCACACAGTTGATAAGACCAAAAGGAGGGAGACAGTGTACCCAGGACAAGTCTGACCTCCCTTCAAATGGTTCCTGCTGGTTTCTTTCTTTCTTCCTCAAGACACACTTCTTAGCACCTCGAGGAGGTCTTCCTGAATATGTTAAGTGGCCACACAGAAAGAAGCACAGCCAGGCTTGGTGGCATACTCCTTTAATCCCAGTGCTCAAGAGGCAGAGGCAGGAGGATCTCCGAGTTGGAGGCTATTTCCGTCTACAGAGCGAGTTTAAGGACAGTCAGGGCTACACAGAGAATCTGTGTCTCAAGAACCTAAACACCAAACAGCCTCAACAACAGAAGTACATTGTTCACAGGGCTTACCCCGTGGGTCTCTTACAGCTTTCATGGACATTTCCCTCTGGTGTCTGCACATTGCCTTGTCTGATTCATTGCATCCCCTCCTTGTTTCCCCTTGACCAGTTATTAAACACACTTCCTTCTTGATCATTTTTGTGGTCGCCTCTGCCATTTCAACCAAAACAAACTGTCCTACAGAAAACAATAAAACCAAACTAAATGAAAAGCATGCTTCCTCCCACAGGCTCTCTGGTGAGAAACTATCTGCTTATCCAGTGCCCGAGTGCCCATATTTAGGCCTCTAGATCTTTATAATATATAGACAATTGTTCCTTTTTCCCTAGAGAGATGCAAACGTGTTTTGGAGATATTGTGATAACAACCCCTCCTCTCTTTCCTGCGCTCTTTCAGGCAAGCCTGAAGGCAAAGCTACAGACAAGGGTAAGCTCGCAGTGAAGAACACTGGGCTACAGCGCTCCTCCTCCGATGCTGGCCGGGACCGTCTGAGTGATGCTAAGAAGCCCCCCTCAGGCATTGCTCGCCCCTCTACTTCAGGATCCTTTGGTTATAAGAAGCCTCCCCCTGCTACCGGCACAGCCACTGTCATGCAGACTGGTGGCTCAGCCACTCTCAGCAAGATTCAGAAGTCCTCAGGGATCCCTGTCAAGCCAGTGAACGGGCGCAAGACGAGTTTAGATGTGTCCAACAGTGTAGAGCCCGGGTTTCTCGCCCCTGGGGCGCGGTCCAACATCCAGTATCGCAGCCTGCCCAGGCCAGCCAAGTCCAGTTCTATGAGTGTGACTGGGCGGGGTGGACCTCGGCCTGTTAGCAGCAGCATTGACCCTAGTCTCCTCAGCACCAAGCAGGGTGGCCTTACACCCTCCAGACTGAAGGAACCTTCCAAAGTCGCCAGTGGTCGGACCACTCCAGCCCCTGTCAATCAGACAGATCGGGAAAAAGAGAAGGCCAAAGCCAAGGCCGTGGCCTTGGACTCAGACAACATCTCCTTGAAGAGCATAGGCTCCCCAGAAAGCACTCCCAAGAACCAAGCAAGCCACCCTCCAGCCACCAAGTTAGCAGAGCTGCCACCAACCCCTCTCAGGTATCCACACTGGGCAATGTCTTCCTTTCCTGTCTCTCCAGCCTTTAACTAGATGTGGCATGGTTCATCCGTTGCATCTCTAGACCTTTGTATAGATCCTTCCTCTCTCCTCTGTACCATCTCTTCTCTCTGTTCAAAAACCCACCTTGTTTCCACTGTCCCATGTCAACACTCTCTCTTTAGTACCTGTGCATGAGTGATGTTTATCTGCACGTTCCCCAAACGCACGTGTGTTATCTACCTTACGATGGAAGATGCTGTAAGTCAGGTGTTGAATCTTCTTCCAGTTGGTTTAGCAGCAGCATCAGAGTAAACCTTTAGCTGAGTAGGTGGCCAGGAAACAAAGGGAACTAGAAAAGGATTGCAGTTGCCCTGTAATTTGTTATTCTGAATATTGTCTTTTGTCCTCACCCCTCTCAGGGCCACAGCCAAAAGCTTTGTCAAGCCACCCTCAATAGCCAATCTAGACAAGGTCAACTCCAACAGTTTGGATCTACCATCTTCCAGCGACACCCATGCTTCAAAGGTCCCAGATCTGCATGCTACGAGCTCATCAACTGGGGGTCCTCTCCCCTCTTGCTTCACCCCTAGCCCAGCACCTATCCTCAATATTAACTCAGCCAGCTTCTCCCAGGGCCTGGAGCTAATGAGTGGTTTCAGTGTCCCAAAGGAGACCCGCATGTACCCCAAACTCTCAGGCCTGCACAGGAGCATGGAGTCCCTCCAGATGCCAATGAGCCTGCCCAGTGCCTTCCCCAGCAGTGCCCCCATCCCCACCCCACCTACTGCCGCATCAGAGGAAGACACAGAAGAGCTGCCCTGGAGTGGAAGCCCCAGGGCTGGACAATTGGACAGGTATGTGGTGGAGCCGGAGCTGAGCCTGCCTCAGACTCACTTGGCCGTTAGCAGTTCCCTCCATGTGTTGCTACTTTTGATTCTTTTTTTTTTTTCTTCACATTTTAAATAATTTAATTCCTTTGTAACTCCCTGAGAAACGTAGGATGTCTTTCTTTTGGTCTCTTCTTGTACCTGAGGAAAGCTTTATGGAAAGTTAGAACGACGTCTCCGGAGTCTCCTAATTAGTTTTGCTTGTCTTCTAGCTTTTGCTTTCAAGAGCAGAATCGGTTCTGTTACATCATATCCTGGTTCTCACCTTCCCAGTCTGACCTTTTCAATGGCTAACTACACCGTAGCTCCTAACAGGAGGAAAGCATTTACCATTTCAAGTACTTCCCAAGTTCTGAGTCAAGAATTTGATTGTGGCCATCTTATCATTTGTTCATATAGACTTCCAGAGTTTGCTGTCCTATCCCTGGGGGATACACCCTTCAAACATATGCTCCCAAACTCCAAAATGGGCTCACCTGTCTTTCTCATTCTCTCTACAGCAACCAGCGGGATCGGAATACCCTCCCCAAGAAAGGGCTCAGGTAACCCTTAAATGCGTGGAAGTTTTTTGTTTTGTTTTTTATTTTTGCTTTGTTTTGTTTTTCCTGACATATCTATATCCAATACTCCTAGCCTGTTTAAAAAGATTCTAGCTGGGTGGTACATACCTTTAATCCCAGGATGTGGGAGGCAGAGGCTAGTGTGTTTGGTTCCAAGAATAAATAAAATAAAATCCCAACCCAACCTAACTCATAGCCCCATGCATGCATTTAGTGGCCTTCTTAGACAATCATTTGTATGTGGTCCTAAAAAATGCCACCCAAGCCCTCTGCAAACTCACCATCGAGTGTGTAAGTCTTTATAGCAAGTGACTCTCTTTGGTATCAGGGAAGAAGTGAATTTGCTCACAGGGTTTGTCTCTGTCTTAGGGTTTTTATTGATGGGAAGAGACACCATGATCACAGCAACTCTTATCAAGGAAAACATTTCATTGGGGTTGACTTAACAGTTCAGAGGTCTAGTGCATTAACACCAAGGCAGAAAACATGTTGACATGCAGGTAGACGTGCTGGAGAAGGAGTTGAGGGTTCAGCAGGCCACAGAAACCAAGTGAGCCACACTGGGCCTAGTTTGGAATCTGAGACCTCAACGCCCACTCCTAGTGACACACTTCGTCCAACATCACGCCTACTCCAATAAGGACACCTCCTAATAGTGCCACTCCCTGTGAGCCCATGGGGGCTGTTTTCATTCAAGCACATGATATGACAGCCCTGTGAACTGCCTCCGTACAGTTCATCCCCTCAGCGTGGACATCTGAGGCCACTCACATAGGCAAGAGACAGGGAGTGTAGATCCTCCACTGTGAGATACCACTGACTTAGATAGATGGAGACATATGTCTCCTGCCTGCACATGGCACCATAGAGCCCCGCTCTGAGTTTGGAGGAATTTCTAAAACCTCCATCCACCCTTTCTGTCCCCTTCAGGAGCTCATGGGACAATCCCGAGTCGCCATCCCTTTCCCCGACTGTCCTTCTCCTTGTCCCTCTTCCAATGTCTCCCTCTATCTCTAGCCTAGCTTAGACATCCCCCACACAGCTAAGCCTCCTGTAGCAGCTCCAACTGAGTCCCTCTGCTGCTTCTTCAGGTACCAGCTTCAGTCCCAGGAGGAGACCAAGGAGAGGCGGCACTCCCACACTGTCAGTGGACTTCCAGAATCCGACGACCAGGCAGAGCTGCCGTCCCCCCCAGCACTTTCCATGTCCTTGAGTGCAAAGGGCCAGCTTACCAACATAGGTCAGTGTCTGTGCTCATTCATTGTGGCAAGAGATGAGGCAGGGATCACCCTGCAGAGTGAGGCAGCAAAACAGCTAGGCATGTTTGGCTCCAGTTGTAGTGGGGTGCTTTATGGTGCCTCAGTTTTCCAACCCACACTAAAGATGAAGGCAAAGTGTTCCAAGGTCTTAAACTGAAAGGTTGCCCCTGGACACAGCTGTAGTGTCCTGATGGCATTAGAGGGTCTGAATGACAACCAGGGCAATCCATTAACCAAGTCCTGGAGCTTAAAGAAGCTGATCCATGCACAGTACTACCATGGGCAGCTGCTGAGAGGGCAATACCAACCTATGAGTTTGGTGAACCAAAGACAGAAAGAGTTGTTGATTGCAAAGTGAAGTCCGTCTCCAGAAAAGAAAAGTCCAGATTCACTAACTGCTTTGGCTAAGCAGGGCCATCTCAGCCCTAAAGGCAGGCTGACTAAGACCTGTCCTAGACAAACCACACCCTCTTTAAAACCTTTGGAGGAGAAAAAGCTGGGAGAGAAGGAATGGCTCTGTGACTCAGAGACGGGATGGGGAAACAGGCTTTGGGAGGAGGGGCTGGCTCCAGCTCAGGCATACACCAGCCCTGGTTCTGGGAAGCACTGTGCCAGGACTGGTTTAATAGGAATCTCTTTAGAACACTCTTTAGAACAAGTCTGGGATAGACCTGTCGTTTGCCTGCTGTATCTCTAAACCCATCTCTCCTTTCAGCTGAGTGAAAAAAAAAAAGCAGTTCTTTTTCGACTAGGACTTATAACGCCTCTCTGTGCAGGGACTGTGGGGAATTTGAGAAAAACTAGGAATGGGGGCCTTTGTGCCTAAGTCATCGGCTTCTGTGGGCTTATCAGCCTGTTTTCTATCTCCATTGGAGGCCAAACAAGAAGAAAAGCCATTCATGCTATAGAACGAGGGACTGGGCCAAACAGTAACCATCTTACGAGTTCACAAGGGCCAAGACAGAGGGGTGAATTCTTCTCAGGTCTTTATAGGCAGGGAGGGCAAACATCCACAGACCTGTATGGAGGCAAGAGCCCAGACAGGGGAGCGCCACAAGGATATGAACCTTGAAAGGCATTGAGCTAGCGAGGGAGAAGTGGGGCTGGCCCCTGTAGTTGACAGATTTCACAGCTGTGCGTTCAGTAGCCTCTGTGAAACCTGTTCTGTTTCCTCATTTGGATCTGAGTCTTGGTCTGAATTGTCAGTCCACCCCTAAGACAGTTTGTGTTTTCGAGATCCACAACATCCCATTTTCATCAGCACATCCTGGTGATGTGAAGGTTTCGGGAAAGCGGCCAGGCCCCCAGCCTAACCTTCAAAACAACAACTCCAAGGCAGACAGCATTAAAGGAAGATCCTTATTACAGACCGCGGAGTCTTTCTCCATTAGGGCCCAACCTTCCCAGAAGGGGCCACTCCTAACCTCCAGCTGCTTGCACACCCCCACGGCCCCACCTGCTTCTCCTTCCTCTCCTCCCCTCTCCCTGTTTGCCTCTCAATGATTCCTGCTCCGTCCCCACAAGGGACCAGAGAGCTGATGACCCTGCCTCTTCTCCTGCCTCCCCCTCCCACGTCCTTCCCCCTTCCCTCTGTCCTTCCAGTGAGTCCCACTGCGGCCACCACGCCAAGAATCACTCGCTCCAACAGCATCCCCACCCACGAGGCGGCCTTCGAGCTGTACAGCGGCTCCCAAATGGGGAGCACCCTGTCCCTGGCCGAGAGACCCAAGGGAATGATTCGGTCAGGATCCTTCCGAGATCCCACGGATGATGGTGAGACTTCATGCTAGCGCGGTTCACGCTCATTCCAGTTCTGCTGGGTCCCCTCACCCACCGCCACCTCCACTGCCACCACTGCCACCACCACACACATACATAGAATTCACAGGACATCAACTTGGGCCATTTCAGTTCTGTCTTCCCATAACTTTGAAGGGTCTGGAGGCCCAGAAACCTTGGGTGGCGCCACCTAGCGTGGAGACGGAGCATCTACCACTGGGGCCCAGGGAAGGGAAATTGAGATTTGGAAGGGTTGGACGCTACTCCTCAGGTGCTCTGAGACTAGAGCTGTCCTCCTTGTTCTTTTTTTTCTTTTTCTTTTTTTGGTTTTTCGAGACAGGGTTTCTCTGTATAGCCCTGGCTATCCTGGAACTCACTCTGTAGACCAGGCTGGCCTCGAACTCAGAAATCCGCCTGTCTCTGCCTCCCAAGTGCTGGGATTAAAGGCGTGCGCCACCACTGCCCAGCTGTCCTCCTTGTTCTAAGGGTGGTCTTTGTTCCCCACAGTCTCTCAGAAGAGATAACAGAGACAAAAAGGGTAGCTCTTAAATCTATACAAACAACTAGGCATCTCAGCCCTCTTTCTAGAATGCTCCAAAGACTAGCTCCCAGACTGGTTCTGGGATTGTTGGTGTTAATCTGGGTGTTAACGGAAGACCAGGCTGTGGGGGTTCATGAGACCTCCATTATTATTTTCAAGACACATCCCTGATATGTGTGGGTTCTGTTAGCGCTTGCAGTGGTTTCTGCTGTATTCACTACTTAATTTTTTTTCTCCCACCTGAGTGGTCCACAGGCTCCTAGGCTAGCACTGCAAGGTTGAGAAGAGGCACAGGCAGAATTGTAGAACTGGTTCTGAGCAGCTCTGACAGAAACTCCTCCCTTTCTACAGCTTAAAGTGCTTTCTTGGCTGAGCAGACCAGATGCTGACTACCCCTGAAAATCTCCTTTTCCTCTCTCTGGACCCTCATGCTCCTCAGGGAGGCAGAGCCAGGGACCACCAAGGCCCAAGCTGTCAGAGAAAAAAAGATAAAAAGGGGAGGCTGTCTCTATTCAGGACCATGTCCTCGGATTCTCGATGCCATGGGCTGTTGGGATATGAACGGGTACCCCGTGTTGTTCTCTCTGTTTGCTCCAGATGCCCTCCAGAGTCTGAGTCCAAACTCCTGCTTTAGGCTCCTCAGGAACTTCTGGGCCCTGGAGCCCCCTGCTAACCTTCTGTGCTCTCCTTCTCTTTCAGTTCATGGCTCGGTGCTGTCTCTGGCCTCCAGTGCCTCCTCCACCTACTCCTCAGTAAGACCACCAATGTCCCTTCCCCATCACACCCCCCCCCCATCATTACACATTCCCTCAGACCTCCTTTGGTTGGGTAACTGGATGGGGATGGGAAACTACTGTCTCTGCACTCCACTTGCTGGCCATGGGAATGGGTGTAGGGGGCGGCACCTAGAGCTTGGAACGCTCAGATGAGTGGCTTGGGTCCTCTGTGTTCTTTCTGGCCTTGCTACCAACTCCCAAGCAACTCTGTTGTTTTTTCCTCTCCTTTGAAAAGTGGAGATCTTGTTACAGCCTTCTTTCCCTGCCATGGGATGTGGGAGGTGTTTCTAGCACCCGAGACGAATAGGTTCCCAAGACTCTAGAGACTCGAGTAATGTACAGAATTGACCAAATGTCTACTGTCGGGAACCACACACAGCATTTGGCTTTCAGATATCTTTTGACTCTTGACTCGTAGGTTTGTTTTGACCTTAATTCTTTACTCCTTAATGGCGCTAACAGACAAGGTTTATTTTCAGACCTAGCCTTCTTGGCAATGATAAGGTTGGCTAAAGATAAGCACCAGAGAGAAGCCTATTATTTAAACCTAGATGTAGCTCTGAGGAGCCAGGGCCAAGAGACAGGGGACTCAGCTCTCTGCATCTGTCAATCACGCTTCTGGTCTCTGCCCTGACATTTGGGCCTGGCTTCTGCACCTCCATAGTAACCACCTGCTTTTTCTGTATTTCTCTCCTTCTGTGCCCACTTCTTCAGGCTGAGGAGAGGATGCAATCTGAGGTAGGATACAAAGCCTTTGTCTCTGCTTCTTAATACCACTGCACACTCCAATTTCCTTCTAGATAACTTACCTCTGCCGTCAGTAGTTTGTCTCTCTCTTCCTTTCCCAGCAAATTCGGAAGCTTCGTAGGGAACTGGAATCATCCCAGGAAAAGGTGGCCACCCTGACATCTCAGCTGTCTGCCAATGTGAGTACCCGAAGCAGGGTGAGACCTACCTCTAGTTAAAAAGGCAATGTAGGAAAGTGATCTGACCGAGTCTGCCCTGACCTTAGACCTCTAGGGAGCAGGTTTTATTCACAGGTCTACAATAGAAGATTCAGGGACTATCCTTCACCTTTTCTTAGCCTTCGTTAAGAACTATTTTTCCCCACCTTAATTAATTTGTATGGATGGTAACCTTTGGCCTTCCTAAAGCATAGACCAGTGACAATGAAGGGAGGCAGAAACAACCTTGCCATTGGCCATGGACAAAAATAGCAATGCATTTTAATTACTGAGCCCTGGGATCCTTTCTACTGCCCTAGGTGTGTTTTTTTCTTTATTGATGCCACACACGGAACAGGCTCAGAGCCAGTTATTAGAATTCTGTCTGGTGACCATGAGGCCAGCTCAAAGCCCAACTCCATTCTTGCTACCTGTGTGGTTCACAGTTGTTTCTTCCTCTGTTCTGCCATTGGTCCGATCTGAGCTTCAGCTTTGGACCCAATAGTCTTCATTTCTGCATTTAACTCTTCTCTATATGTCCACTTAGAATGACTACCTTCCTCCAGACCTTAGTTTTTCTGTTCTGAGAGATGAGAAGGAATGGAGCTACTTCATCTAACTCCACTGTGGGCAGTTCCTTTTCTGTGGCCAAATTGCAAACAGAGAACATAAGAGCCATTTTCTCCCAAAATTGTAAACAACAGCTGAGCTGGGTTTCTAGGAGCTTTCCAAGTGTTTGCACAAAAATACCCACGTCTGCCATTTCCACAGTGCTTTCTTTTCGTCTCTATTCCCTTCCTCTGGGGAGCTCAGCTGCCAGGCCTGAGGCCTGTCCCTTGGAATTAGGTAGAGTGTTCACCAAGAGTTTGCATGTTTTCCGTGTATTTTTTACCACATTGGCTGTTGTCTTTATTCTTTCCCCCAAATCCTCAGTTCATAAGTCCTGTACTGACTGGTTTGCTTGAAGCTCATATCAAGCTTCAAATTCTCTGGGACCAAAAGAATTATAACAGAAACAAGAACCGTCCAATACCACGCCCATCAAGGCTAGTGGCCTAGGTCATGTCCTGTACACCCTAGGAAATTCATGTCTGGGAGATGTTGAAGGGGAGAGGCGCCAGGGAGGTGGAGAACAGCCAGGGAGGCGGAGGACATTATTATGCCTGATTCACTTACACTGCAATCTGTCAGCCGTTGTGGCTGTCAAGGCTGGGCTAGTTCCAGAAAATGTGAATTTAGAGAGTGAATCTTCTTAGGACAGGAAGTTCCATTTGGACAAGAGAAAACAAACTAAACACCCAGGTCTGGTGAATTCTGAATCTAGGAGTCAGGTTTTTGCCAAGGGTCGGAGCCCTTCCCTTCAGCAGAAGATGTGATGCCAGGTCCCAGACCTCTCCTTAGGCTTTCTGATGCTGAACCAAACTTACGCCATGTTGAATGAGACAGCCAAGCTTCTGGAGATGACATACTTTGGCCAGGAAGAGACCCTGATCACTGCATTGCCTCTGCAAAAGGATCACTTGGCCTAGAGTCCTACAGGCACCCTAACCTGAGGTTGGCCTTAGAGCAAGTTTCCATGGAGATAAAGAGAGGTAGGAAAGGAGAGAGGAAAGCTCAGTTCCTCAGAGGGGGAGGTGTCCATGCAGAAATGCATGAAGAGACCAGGGGTGCTCCAGGTTCTTGAGTAGGTTCTCAGGGACTATAAACTGCCTGCCAACAGCATGTGATGGTATAGTTAGAAGTAAACTAGATTGAAATTAAGAAGGCAGAAGGTGGAGGCTGGAGCGATGGCCCAGTACTTAAGAGTACTGGCTGCTCTTCCAGATAACGTGGGTTCAGTTCCCAGTATCCATGTACTGGCTTACAACCATCTATAACTTCAGTCCTAAAGGATCCAGCACCCTCTTCTGGCCCCCATCAGGCATGCACAGATATATACATGCAGGTAAAACACCCATGCAAAAATAGCATTTAAAATTGAGAGGGGGGTGGGGTGGGGGGAACGTGCAGAAGGTGAGAGTTTGGTCTGAGAGGGCAAGCTCAAAATCCCAAGAACTTGAGGGGCTGCAGCAGCAGGAGAGTCACAAGTTCAAGGCCAGCCTAAGTAACTTACTGAAATCTCTCAAATTTTGAAAAAAGACAGAAGGTGAAAAAAAAGATGCTCAGAGCATGACATGTATTTGCCTAGGAGATCAGGACTCAGCAGGCTTACAAGAAATGTGGAAGATACTGCCTCCAGGTTCCAAGGTACTGGTGAAGTTTGACTTGGTGTTCAAAGAGAACACATAGTAGGAGGCAGGGAGGTGCTGCAGACACCACAGGGACTGCATGGATGACCTGCCCAAAGCCTTCTGCTTCTTATTACCCTCACCATTTGCTGCA
The DNA here is from genome assembly GCA_019843965.1 of Rhynchomys soricoides. Lineage (NCBI taxonomy): Eukaryota > Metazoa > Chordata > Mammalia > Rodentia > Muridae > Rhynchomys > Rhynchomys soricoides. Next base: position 2,899,730 of record JADRCH010000079.1, on the reverse strand, counting down.
GTGCTTTCACTGGGCACCGTTTGTCCATCCTTGAGTGGTCCCTTTTCTGCTCCTGTACCCCATTCCCTTCACTTCTTATACCCTTTGCTGCCAGGAGCTAGCTGGAGGTCCAACCACTGGTACCTTTCCCCAGCCTACCTACCAGAGATCCAGAATTCCCACAGGATCCAGCACCCTTTCCAATGTAGCCCTGCCCCCTAGTGGCCCAAGTGGGGAATGCCCTGAAGTGGTTTGCAAGGCTATCATCCCCTCCAGCCCTGCCAGGGACTGAGGCGTTAATTCCAAACCCAGGGTGAGATAAGAATAGGGAGCCATCCAGGTGCAGAGGCAGAAGAGATGAACCAAACATCCTACTGAAAGGTCATTTTGTACCACAAAGCTGGCCCTATGTGTTGGAGTTAAACCAAAAGCCATAAAACTGATTCCAAGGCTCTTGTCCTCCTATCAAACCATCCATCCACCTACCACATAAAACAGGGAGGGACTTTACCACCACTGGTTTCTCCAGAAGTTTCAAAAGCCTGTCCCATCCTCTACGCTCTATTATTCAAGTAGCTGGTTCTCTCCAGAAAACCTATCTGATTCCACCTTGTCTGCCCGTGGAAATCAATATGTTAAAACCACCAAGAGTTTTGTTGGCATTTGGTTGGTCAGCCCTGAGATGCGGAAAATCTGTTAAACTACTCCTGTACCAGCCGTTTCCTCTTCTGCAGCCACAAGTGCCTTAATTTCTTCTTTGTGTGTTTGTGTCAGGCTAACCTAGTGGCCGCTTTCGAACAGAGCCTAGTGAATATGACTTCCCGCCTGCGACACCTGGCAGAGACAGCCGAGGAGAAGGTAAGAGGCCCACTAGCCAGAGCTGCCTCTTCCTCTCCATCGTCACAGCCATTTGCTCACTGATGGTGAGAACAGGCCTGGTTCTCAGCCTGCCTGGGGTCAGTACAGTGTCCCGTGCTCCCCACTCCTGCCTGGTTCCTCTGCCTTTCCTGTTGAGAGCAGTAGAATCCCGTGCCCAGTTCTCTGTCAGTGTTTCTGCTGAGCCTCTAATGACACGGTCATCATTTCTCTTAGGACACTGAGCTGTTGGATTTACGAGAAACTATAGACTTCCTGAAGAAAAAGAATTCTGAGGCCCAAGCAGTCATTCAGGGGGCACTGAACGCCTCGGAAGCCACACCCAAAGGTAGGATATCCGCCAGAGAGGAAATAGAATTGAAAAAGAACAGAAACGGGTGGAAGGAAGGTCATTCTAGGGTCCACAACACACCAACTTTTATATCCACTTTCTAGAAGGTGAGGGTCCTTAGGTACTCTTCAGTGTGATGTCTGGATGCCCAATGAGGGATGTCTGGAAGATGGCCCCATAACTCCTGAGGATGAGGGCTAGCAGAGGAATCCTGTAATCTCCACAGGTCTGCTACCCTCTTCTCAGCCTTTAGACCAGAGCCAAAGACCAGTGAAAGGTGTCTTTTTTTTTTTTTTTTTTTTAAGATTTCTTCATTTATTTTCATGTATACATGAGTACACTGTAGCTGTCTTCAGACACACCAGAAGAGGGCATCGGATCCCATTACAGATGGTTGTGAGCTACCATGTGGTTGCTGGGAATTGAACTCAGGACCTCTGGAAGAGCAGTCAGTGCTCTTAACTGCTGAGCCATCTCTCCAGCCCTGAAAGGTGTCTTAACAGGGCCTCATCATGTAGCCCTGATTAACCGGGCACTGAACCACGTTGCTATCTCCATCTCCCACATGCTGGGATCATGGGTACGTGCCACCAGGCCCAGCTCAAAAGTGTTCCTTTTTGTTTGTTTTTAAATTTTTACTTTTTTTTTTTTGTTTTTTGTTTTTTAAGGTTTTGATGTTGGATATTTTATCCTTCTGCCCTCTCTCCTTTCTCAGCCCTCTCCATTCCTGACACACACACACACACACACACACACACACACACACACACACACCCCAGAGAGGCTTAGTTCTGCCTTCCTGACACATACATGCCACATACTTCCGTATATCCATATACAAGTCTAGGCACAAATGAGAGAAAGTGTGATACTTTCTTTCCGAGGTTGGCAAAAAATAAATCTTAAGTAAAGGCATTTTCAGAATAGCACAGATGTATGACGTGTCTACGCACCTGTGCAGGATTTTTCCTGATCATCATTACTCCAAAGAGCAGTCAGCCTGAAGTTCAGATGAGATGGGCAGAAACTATAGAGGTCCACTGGGCTCTGGTAAGATAGCTTTGCTATTCAGCAGTCAGTCATGCTTTGTTGTAGACAGTGAAGCCTATGGGCCAGAGGTGCAGCTCAGTAATAGAGCACTTAACAAGCAACCAAAAAGCTCTGAGTTCCATCCCCAACACAAACTAACACTTTCAGTCTTCCGGTCCTTTATCACAAGCCAGGCCCATGGGACAACTTATCCAGCCATTTTTCTTTTCTTTCTTTTTTGTTCTGTTGTTGTTGATTGACTCTATGGACCAGGCTGGCCTTGAATTTAGCCTGTCTCTGCTTCCTGAATCCTGGGATTAGAGGCCTGTGCTCCTACCACCCAGCCCATAGTCCTTTTCCTGCCTCTTTTGTCTTCCCAACCTTCGGCTGACCTCTGTGACTTACAGTGGACAAAGTAAGGTGCCTTACTATAGGAGAAAAAAAAAACCATCTCAAGTGAGACTCCATTATTAGTCCCCATTCCTCCAATCCAGTCTGTATGTATTTTCCCCCAGTTTGTTGAAAGGAGCTGTTCCTCTCTGGCCAGGAGAACCTCTTATCTACAGCTTTAAGATGCACCCTCTAGAGCATGTGTGAGTACACACACACTACACCATATGTACCACACATAATGTTATACACATCACATATAACACCACATACATCACGCACATACACACACACACACACACACACACACACACACACATACATTTCAAATCTAGAGTCGGGGCAAATCTAGAGTCTACATATAAAAGTAAACATCGTATTTGTCTTCTGAGTCTGGCTCATTTGGCTTCACATTATTTCTGGTTGCATCCATTTTTTTTTTTGGTAAATATCAAATTTTCAATATCAAATTTTTCCTTATGCCTGCATAAAGTTCCATGTGTACATGCACCACATTTCTTTTATCCATTCATCTGTCAAGGGACATCTAGACTGGTTCCATTGCCTGGCTGTTGTGAACAGGCCAGCAGGATATGCACGTATGTATCTCTCTCTTTTTTTTTAAACAAGGTCTTGCTGTGTAGTCCTAGTTAGCCTCAGACTCACTATGTAGACCAGACTAGCCTCAAACTTGCAGCAACCCTTCTGCCTCTGCCTCACCCAAGGGGTGCAACACCATGTCTACTATTGATTTTTGTGTGTGTGTGGTTTGATCTTTTAGTTTTCCGTGACAGGGTTTCTCTGTATAGCCTTGGCTGTCCTGGATCTTGTGGTTGCTCTTATGTCTTACAAACATGCTTAGCTCAGTTATCTCAATGCTCTTTTTGTTTTGTCTTCAACTTTTATTATTTTATGTATATGGATGTTTTCTGCCTGCATGTATGTCTGCATGAGGGTATCAGAAGCCCTGGAACTGGAGTTACAATCAGGTGTGAGCTGCCCAACAGGTGGGTGCTGGGAATTGAACCCAGGTCCTCTGGAAGAACAGCCAGTGCTCTTAACATCTTAACACTGAGCCATCTCTCCAGCCCCTTGTTTCTTTGTTTTTTAAATTCACTCCTTCATCTGTTCCTATATAGACCAGTCTCCTGAACTCCAGACCTCTATTCCTAATCATAGTTTGGACATTTTTGCTTAATTGACCTTATAGGCGTCTATAGCTTAGCATTCCTAAAGTTGAAAGTCCTCCCCTTCTCCTCCCTTGTCTAAATACACGACACACCCCTCTTCTGTCTACAGGTATCAGCCTGGTTACCTGACTGTTAATATAAGATTCACGTTTTCCTCCTCACTGTTTGGCCTTTGCAATGAGTTCATTCTGGTGCTTATGCGATCTCAGTTATACTCCCCCTCTGTGTTGGTCCTGTCCTCCTCTTCCCCCTCTGTGTTGGTCCTGTCCTCCTCTTCC